>WNGS01000536.1:14705-27787 GCA_020271785.1 Procambarus virginalis
CACTATGGTACCCGGGGACTATGGTACCCCTGGCACTATGGTACCCCTGGCACTATGGTACCCCGGCACTATGGTACCTGGCTGCACCTGGCCCTCCAGTATCTTCCATGTATACATTATTTAATACTTCTCTCGTCTCCTTTCCTGAGAGAACATTTGAAGAGCTTTGAGACGCTCCCAATAACTTAGGTGATTGATCGTTGATTGGAGCGTGAAGCAAGGGGTGAAGCAAGGTGTGAAGCAAGGTGTGAAGCAAGGTGTGAAGCAAGGCGTGAAGCAAGGCGTGAAGCAAGGCGTGAAGTAAGGCGTGAAGCAAGGTGTGAAGCAAGGTGTGAAGCAAGGTGTGAAGCAAGGCGTGAAGCAAGGTGTGAAGCAAGGCGTGAAGCAAGGCGTGAAGTAAGGCGTGAAGCAAGGTGTGAAGCAAGGTGTGAAGCAAGGTGTGAAGCAAGGCGTGAAGCAAGGTGTGAAGCAAGGTGTGAAGCAAGGCGTGAAGCAAGGTGTGAAGCAAGGTGTGAAGCAAGGCGTGAAGCAAGGCGTGAAGCAAGGCGTGAAGCAAGGCGTGAAGCAAGGTGTGAAGTAAGGCGTGAAGCAAGGTGTGAAGCAAGGTGTGAAGCAAGGCATGAAGCAAGGCGTGAAGCAAGGCGTGAAGCAAGGCGTGAAGCAAGGTGTGAAGCAAGGTGTGAAGCAAGGCGTGAAGCAAGGCGTGAAGCAAGGTGTGAAGTAAGGCGTGAAGCAAGGTGTGAAGCAAGGTGTGAAGCAAGGCATGAAGCAAGGCGTGAAGCAAGGCGTGAAGCAAGGCGTGAAGCAAGGCGTGAAGCAAGGTGTGAAGCAAGGCGTGAAGCAAGGCGTGAAGCAAGGTGTGAAGTAAGGCGTGAAGCAAGGTGTGAAGCAAGGTGTGAAGCAAGGCATGAAGCAAGGCGTGAAGCAAGGCGTGAAGCAAGGCGTGAAGCAAGGTGTGAAGCAAGGTGTGAAGCAAGGCGTGAAGCAAGGTGTGAAGCAAGGCGTGAAGCAAGGCGTGAAGCAGCAGCAGCAGCAGGAGGAGAGCACCAGGCTGGTGGCGTGCGGGCGACACTCACACCACTGACCACTAACAGCCGCGTTACACCCGCCACTACACATAACTACGCCGCTCATAACAATAAACATTGGAAATGTGACGCATTAATGGAGTGGAGAGCCTGGTACAGGTGTGGCCTCACCTACACCTGTGGCCACACGTACACCTGTGGCCACACCTACACCTGTGGCCACACCTACACCTGTGGCCACACCTACACCTGTGGCCACACCTCCCGCCCCACCCTTCAGTGGGGCAGGAGAGTGAGTGTGGGCGTGACTGTTGCCTGACCTACAGGCCGGGGCAGGTGGTGTAAGGTGAGGCGTCAACTACCAGGCCATGACGCAGGGTGTCCCTAGCCGCGGCTCACACCCTCTCCCAGGGCTCAAGGGACATCTTAACCCCAACACACACCTCCTCCACGCCTCCATAACCTCCAGTATCTAACCCCAGATGTGGCCATCTTGCCTGAAAATGTCCACTCCTGGGGGAGGAAGAGGTGTAGAGTGAAGGGAAGATTCTGGCACCAGCCCTCGAGGGCCCCTACACCTCCAAGGGGCCCCGTCACCCCAAGGGGCGCCCCTACACCTCCAGGGCGCCCCTACACCTCTAAGGGGCCCCGTCACCCCAAGGGGCGCCCCTACACCTCCAGGGCGCCCCGTCACCCCTGGGGGTGTTACACTACACTCTACATACACACTTACCACGGAGGAATAACCACACGTGACTTGGTAGACTTATTGAGGACCTGCAAATTTAACATTGCCGGAGCACCGGGGACATACGAGTGAGTACCGAGCAGTACTCAAGACGGGACAGTACCAGTGATGTTAATAGTATCACCATTACTGTGGGGTCTCTGGATGTGAACGTTCCCCATTACTGTGGGGTCTCTGGATGTGAACGTTCACCATTACTGTGGGGTCTCTGGATGTGAACGTTCCCCATTACTGTGGGGTCTCTGGATGTGAACGTTCCCCATTACTGTGGGGTCTCTGGTTGTGAACGTTCCCCATTACTGTGGGGTCTCTGGATGTGAACGTTCCCCATTACTGTGGGGTCTCTGGTTGTGAACGTTCACCATTACTGTGGGGTCTCTGGATGTGAACGTTCCCCATTACTGTGGGGTCTCTGGTTGTGAACGTTCCCCATTACTGTGGGGTCTCTGGTTGTGAACGTTCACCATTACTGTGGGGTCTCTGGATGTGAACGTTCCCCATTACTGTGGGGTCTCTGGTTGTGAACGTTCCCCATTACTGTGGGGTCTCTGGTTGTGAACGTTCACCATTACTGTGGGGTCTCTGGATGTGAACGTTCACCATTACTGTGGGGTCTCTGGATGTGAACGTTCACCATTACTGTGGGGTCTCTGGATGTGAACGTTCACCATTACTGTGGGGTCTCTGGATGTGAACGTTCACCATTACTGTGGGGTCTCTGGATGTGAACGTTCACCATTACTGTGGGGTCTCTGGATGTGAACGTTCACCATTACTGTGGGGTCTCTGGATGTGAACGTTCACCATTACTGTGGGGTCTCTGGATGTGAACGTTCTCATAATCCATCCTATCATTGTCCTGGCCGCCGCCGCCGCCGCCGCCGCCGCCGCTATATTTGCTCGGTTATGTTCACTAAATGTCAGGTCGTTAGACATCATAATTACCAGATCTTTTACATGTTGCTTTCCTTCTATGATTGTGTCTGCTTGTGTCCTGTACCCTGTGTCCCGTACCCTGTGTCCTGTACCTTGTGTCCTGTACCCTGTGTCCTGTACCCTGTGTCCTGTACCCTGTGTCCTGTACCCTGTGTCCCGTACCCTGTGTCCTGTACCTTGTGTCCTGTACCCTGTGTCCTGTACCCTGTGTCCTGTACCCTGTGTCCTGTACCCCCGTGTCTCCTTGAAGTTCCTAGTCTCCACCACACCTCAGTACCTGGAACTTGTCACCGTTAAACATCATGTTATTTTCCGTTGCCCAATCGAAGACTTTATTTATGTCTGCTGCAGTTTTTCAGTGTCTTCTACAGTGACAATTTTCATGCTGATTTTTATATCTGCAAAGGATGACACGAAGCTGTGTCTTGTGTTTTTGTCTATATCAGAGATAAGAATAAGAAACAGCAGTGGTGCAAGGACTGTGCCCTGGAATAATGAGGCGGGAATGTTGGAGAGGACACACCCGTAGGTACACAGCACCAGGGCAGGTGTGGACACACAACACCACCAGGACAGGTGTGGACACATGTTGGACATAGATGCTCATGTACTTGTTCTCCAGTGGCTAGGTTTTCCAGCTTGTACTTATTACCTGTGATATGCTCAAGAACTCTGTAAGGACCAAGAAACTTCTCAGTCAGTTTGTACATGGGACCATCTCGTCGCTGGTTGAGGATCATTAGTAAAGATCCAGGTCCTATCCTCGTAGGTTTAGCATGAGCGTTTTGTAACCGCGTGAAATCGTCAGTAGCTTTAGAGAGATGTTCCTTGACCCTCTGGAACACCAGTTGAGTGTCTCTCCGTTTGACCTTAACATAGTCGTCATAGTTGTAGAGTGGCACGGGAGGCGAGGAGATGATGGCATTAGGAAATCTCATGTCTGTCCCAAATAGCACAAAGTGAGGTGTGTCTCCTATGGAGGAGTTGACAGAGGAGTTTATCGAACATTGGACGATTGGCATAAGTTCATCCCATTTGTGACTGTCTCGATTGACTGTCACTCTGAGTGCGTCAAGGACCTTCTTGTTAGTTCTTTCAGCAAGGCCATTGCTAGCCGGCTGATAAGGCATTATATTACACTTTTTGATGCTGTACAATGTAGCCAGTTGTTCCAGAACAGAATTGTTGAATTCTGGGCCGTTGTCAGAGAGTATAACCCTAGGTGGACCATACCTGCAAATTATATGATCATGAAAGGCACTAGCTATAGTTTCTGCAGTCTTGTTTGGAATTGGAACCAGTTCACAGTATCTAGAGAAGTTATCTACCATAACTAGATGTTTATTTCCTCTGGAAGTTTCAGCAAAATTTGTTAACAAATCCATAGAAACACGATCCCAAGGTGCATTAGTCGTAGGGTAAGACTGAATCGGGTTCGGGCCAGCAACATGGCCTCTGTGAGCTAGGCAGGTTAGACATTGATCCACGTGACGTTCAATCTGTTTGGCCATTTTGGGCCAGTAGTACGTAAGACGAGCCTGCTTGATGGTGCGGTCCTTGCCAGGATGCGCACTGTGTGGGGCGTCGTGAACAAGTTTTAACACGGTAGGAACTATCGACGCAGGAATAACAAGTTGACATACCAGTCTGGCAGGAGATCCAAGCATAACTTTGCGATGGAGCACATGATCTAAGAGTACTAGTTCCTTGAGTGGCACGGGTGGCTTGACCGTAAGAGTCGTGTGCGGGTCCATGAGAAAGCTTATGATCAGCGCCCACATCGGGTCTTGTCGTTGTGCGAGTTCTACATCTCGCAAGTCTAATGAAGGGTATTCAACATGAACGGGAGCGACGTAACGGGTACGTCGCTCCCGACGTACCAGAACATCCCGACGTAACAGAACATCGGCAACTACATTGTGTTTGCCAAGTAAGTATCCAAACGTGGGTAGGAACTCTTGTATGGTCTAGCAACCAACGGGCGAACTTGCCTATGGGGTTCTTGTCTCTGAACAAGGGAATGATAGCTTGGTGGTCCGTCAGTACATGGATGGGGTAGTTATAGATGATATCTCTGAAATGTTTGAGTGCCCACACGACAGCCAACGCTTCGCGCTCGGTTGTCGAATAATTCTTTTCAGCTTTGGAGAGGACTCGGCTCGCATATGCAATGGCATGTTCTTTTCTGTCGCTAGTTTCAGCGAGTACAGCACCTAACTCAATGTTACTGGCGTCGGTAACTAAAATGAACGGTTGCGTGAAGGCTGGGAACTTGAGAACGGGAGAAGATATCAGGGCTTCTTTGAGCGTTTGAAACGCTTTCTCTTGATCAGTTGTCCAAATGAACAGAATGTCCTTCTTAAGGAGGTGAGCGAGAGGAGATGCAATCACTGAATAACCGGCAATGAAATGGCGGTAGAATCCAGCTAGGCTTACGAACTTTTGTACAGCTTCAGCATTATGAGGGACTGGGAAGTTCTTGACAGCTTCTATCTTTGAATCTAGAGTGGTGATGCCTTGTGAGGTGACGCTATGGCCGAGAAACTATTTTTTTTTCTCATGAAGGCGCATTTGCTAAGTTTGATTTTCAGATTGGCTTCAGCTAGTTTCTGAAGGACTCGGTCCAAACTTTGGAGATGTGACGGTACATCCTTGGACATGATAATGAGGTCATCGAGGGAGACCATGAGGGTATTTCCTATCATTCGTCGGAACAGGTCTGTCATAAGGTCTTGAGAAGGTAATAGGGCTGCTGCGTAAGCCAAAACGCATGCAGGTGTACTGGTAATGACCATTAGGGACGGAAAACGCCGTCAGTTCTCGACTTTCTGGGTCGAGCGGTATCTGCCAAAATCCTTGCAATAAATCAAGTGTGGAAAAAACCTTATTCTGACCTATATTCTGCAATAAGTCAGTAAGCACGGGAAGTGGAAATCGATCAGGAATCGTAACTTGATTAAGTTTCCTGAAATCAACGACGGGACGCCAAGAGCCATCCTTCTTGGGTACTAAGATTAACGGAGCATTCCACGGTGAAGTACTTTCTTCAATAACGCCATCGTGTAACATCTCGTCAATGAGTCGGTCTGCAACAGCTAGTTGAGAATGAGGCAATCTGTATGCGGGTACAAAAGTTGGGCGAGTACCTGGTTCCAGTGGAATTTTGTGAGTAATGAGGTGCGTCAGTCCAAGTTGTTCACCTGTCAGTGCAACAACGTTGCGATGCTTGTTGAGGATGGTCAATAACTGAGATTGGGCGTCAGGGAAGTCAGTGGCACTAAGATGCACAGGTGGATCGCGATCTGATTTCGATTTGTTGTGTGAGAGAGTGCATGTACCATTTGGTCAGTAGAGACCTCATCCACTACTAGCACCGGTAACCAATAATGGGCAAAGTCAACAATGTGTGTGCCTGATGCAAGGTGAATGTTGGCATTGGTGATGATGGCAACATAAACAGCAGTAGTGTTATTCTGCACCTGATGTAAGAACGGTTCTATGTAGGTACCATTGATTTGACATGTGTCACTGTCAGCTATTTCGTGTTCTAGGTCAGATACACCAGGTATTTTGACAAATACCTTGTTAGTGCATGAGAATGTAGTACCGTGTCTTGGTGTAAGATGCCTCTGACCTGACTGATGTTAGACTCTAGGCAAGTAAGGTAATGAACAATCGCTGGAGCCCCTTGCAAAGATTCATTGACCTCACCGACCTGCGAGACTGTGGAAACGTGCGTTGGTCTGGTGTCAGTGACTGAGTGACACACATAGGGTGACCTAATACCCCCTTCTGATGATGACCAGTGCTAAACAACTTAATAGGTATCAACAACGTTGTCAGCAGATCTTAATACACTCTTCTGCTCTGCGCCCTGCAGCGCCTAGACCTTCAGAGACCGTCCTGGGCAACGGACCTTACACACTCTAGCTAGCTCCTGGCCCGGTGTAGAAGGTATATATATTTATAATAAACTAATGAAAAGCAGCGGACGTTTGGTACTCCAATTCCTGCCCACTACCGAGTAACCTTCGACCATCCCCGGTCAACAACAACCTAATCATTCTACAACATCATCATCGGGTTTACCACACACACACCACCAGGGTAGGTGTGGACACACGACACCACCAGGACAGGTTGGACACACACAACAACACCAGGGCAGGTGTGGACACACACCACACCACCAGGCAGGTGTGGACACACAACACCACCACAGGGCAGGTGTGGACACACACAACAACACCAGGGTAGGTCTGGACACACCAGGGGAGCCCCCTGGTGACACACATTAGCCAGAGTGGCGCCAACTCACAACACAACTAATGTTGACCGTCGCTAAACTCGGCAACTTTTCCTCTCCCGGGAAATATAATGAAATTTACTAAGCGCTCAGACACCTGAGAGGCTACCATGGGTGTTGCTCCCAGGGTGTGGCTCCCAGGGTGTTGGGGAGTTTTTTTTTTGGGGGGGGGCAGTAAGAGACATAGGTGAAGGGAAGTACAGAAGTGGGAAATACAGTGAGAGGTATGAAAGCAGGCGGGCTGTCCGCCTTGCTGACACGATGTGTGGGTGTTGGCAGCTAAGCTAAGCTGGCTCCCTCTTGTCAGGGAGCTGTGCGTGTGTGAGAGGTTCTTCACATGTGTTTCACCATATATGGATGTCTATAGATGAGTACTGTGGGAGTGGGGCGTCTCATCTTGGGCCACCAGCTGTGGGAGCGGGGCGTCTCATCTTGGGCCACCAGCTGTGGGAGCGGGGCGTCTCATCTTGGGCCACCAGCTGTGGGAGCGGGACGTCTCATCTTGGGCCACCAGCTGTGGGAGTGGGGCGTCTCATCTTGGGCCACCAGCTGTGGGAGCGGGGCGTCTGATCTTGGGCCACCAGCTGTGGGAGCGGGGCGTCTGATCTTGGGCCACCAGCTGTGGGAGCGGGGCGTCTGATCTTGGGCCACCAGCTGTGGGAGCGGGGCGTCTCATCTTGGGCCACCAGCTGTGGGAGCGGGACGTCTCATCTTGGCCACCAGCTGTGGGAGCGGGGCGTCTCATCTTGGGCCACCAGCTGTGGGAGCGGGGCGTCTCATCTTGGGCCACCAGCTGTGGGAGCGGGGCGTTTCATCTGGAGTAATCTCTCTAACATTGGGTCCTCTAACATTAGGATGGTGTTCCACCCCTGATGGCTTGGTGCTGCAGTCAGATGTTTAGTGGCTGTGTGTTCAGGAGTTCATGGAGCCCTTGGATTGTCTGATCATATGGTGGACGGTGTTTTGCTGCTCTCCTTAGCGCCTTATTTTGCACTGCTTGCAGTTTCTGCATGTTAGTTTTCTTTATGGTGTGTAGTGGTACTGGGGGATACTCTAGATGCGGCCGAACTAGAGCCTTATATAGGTGGATCTGATGTTAGTACTGAGGCTTCGGAATCTTCTCAGTTTTCCTAAGGCTGCTTTGGCTTTGTTTAGTCGGTCCCTTACATGAGTTTGTATCCCTGTTCTATTTATCATAAGTCCCAGTATTCTGCCTACCTCCGCATATTGGATCAAANCCCCTGGCACTATGGTACCCCTGGCACTATGGTACCCTGGCACTATGGTACCCCTGGCACTATGGTACCCTGGCACTATGGTACCCCTGGCACTATGGTACCCTGGCACTATGGTACCCTGGCACTATGGTACCCTGGCACTATGGTACCCTGGCACTATGTACCCTGGCACTATGGTACCCTGGCACTATGGTCCCCTGGCACTATGGTACCCTGGCACTATGGTACCCCTGGCACTATGGTACCCCTGGCACTATGGTACCCCTGGCACTATGGTACCCGGCACTATGGTACCCTGGCACTATGGTACCCTGGCACTATGGTACCCCTGGCACTATGGTACCCTGGCACTATGGTACCCTGGCACTATGGTACCCTGGCACTATGGTACCCCTGGCACTATGGTACCCCTGGCACTATGGTGTACCCCTGGCACTATGGTACCCCTGGCACTATGGTACCCCTGGCACTATGGTACCCCTGGCACTATGGTACCCCTGGCACTATGGTCCCTGGCACTATGGTACCCCTGGCACTATGGTACCCCTGGCACTATGGTACCCTGGCACTATGGTACCCCTGGCACTATGGTACCCTGGCACTATGGTACCCCTGGCACTATGGTACCCCTGGCACTATGGTACCCCTGGCACTATGGTACCCCTGGCACTATGGTACCCCTGCACTATGGTACCCCTGGCACTATGGTACCCTGGCACTATGGTACCCTGGCACTATGGTACCCTGGCACTATGGTACCCTGGCACCTGGTACCCCTGGCACTATGGTACCCCTGGCACTATGGTACCCCTGGCACTATGGTACCCTGGCACTATGGTACCCTGGCACTATGGTACCCCTGGCACTATGGTACCCCTGGCTACATGGTACCCCTGGCACTATGGTACCCCTGGCACTATGGTACCCCTGGCACTATGGTACCCTGGCACTATGGTACCCTGGCACTATGGTACCCTGGCACTATGGTACCCCTGGCACTATGGTACCCTGGCACTATGGTACCCTGGCACTATGGTACCCCGGCACTATGGTACCCTGGCACTATGGTACCCTGGCACTATGGTACCCTGGCACTATGGTACCCTGGCACTATGTACCCTGGCACTATGGTACCCTGGCACTATGGTACCCTGGCACTATGGTACCCCTGGCACTATGGTACCCCTGGCACTATGGTACCCCTGCACTATGGTACCCTGGCACTATGGTACCCCCTGGCACTATGGTACCCCTGGCACTATGGTACCCCTGGCACTATGGTACCCTGGCACTATGGTACCCCTGGCACTATGGTACCCCTGGCACTATGGTACCCTGGCACTATGGTACCCCTGGCACTATGGTACCCCTGGCACTATGGTACCCTGGCACTATGGTACCCCTGGCACTATGGTACCCTGGCACTATGGTACCCTGGCACTATGGTACCCCTGGCACTATGGTACCCCTGGCACTATGGTACCCCTGGCACTATGGTACCCTGGCACTATGGTACCCTGGCACTATGGTACCCTGGCACTATGGTACCCCTGGCACTATGGTACCCCTGGCACTATGGTACCCTGGCACTATGGTACCCTGGCACTATGTACCCCTGGCACTATGGTACCCCTGGCACTATGGTACCCTGGCACTATGGTACCCCTGGCACTATGGTACCCCTGGCACTATGGTACCCCTGGCACTATGGTACCCCTGGCACTATGGTACCCTGGCACTATGGTACCCTGGCACTATGGTACCCTGGCACTATGGTACCCCTGGCACTATGGTACCCCTGGCACTTGTACCCTGGCACTATGGTACCCTGGCACTATGGTACCCCTGGCACTATGGTACCCCTGGCACTATGGTACCCTGGCACTATGGTACCCCTGGCACTATGGTACCCTGGCACTATGGTACCCTGGCACTATGGTACCCTGGCACTATGGTACCCCTGGCACTATGGTACCCTGGCACTATGGTACCCTGGCACTATGGTACCCCTGGCACTATGGTACCCCTGGCACTATGGTACCCTGGCACTATGGTACCCTGGCACTATGGTACCCCCACTATGGTACCCTGGCACTATGGTACCCCTGGCACTATGGTACCCCTGGCACTATGGTACCCTGGCACTATGGTACCCCTGGCACTATGGTACCCTGGCACTATGGTACCCTGGCACTATGGTACCCCTGGCACTATGGTACCCCTGCACTATGGTACCCCTGGCACTATGGTACCCCTGGCACTATGGTACCCCTGGCACTATGGTACCCCTGGCACTATGGTACCCCTGGCACTATGGTACCCCTGGCACTATGGTACCCTGGCACTATGGTACCCTGGCACTATGGTACCCCTGGCACTATGTACCCCTGGCACTATGGTACCCTGGCACTATGGTACCCCTGGCACTATGTACCCCTGGCACTATGGTACCCTGGCACTATGGTACCCCTGGCACTATGGTACCCTGGCACTATGGTACCCTGGCACTATGGTACCCTGGCACTAACCCCTGGCACTATGGTACCCCTGGCACTATGGTACCCCTGGCACTCTATGGTACCCCTGCACTATGGTACCCTGGCACTATGGTACCCCTGGCACTATGGTACCCTGGCACTATGTACCCCTGGCACTATGGTACCCCTGGCACTATGGTACCCTGGCACTATGGTACCCCTGGCACTATGGTACCCCTGGCACTATGGTACCCTGGCACTATGGTACCCTGGCACTATGGTACCCCTGGCACTATGGTACCCCTGGCACTATGGTACCCCTGGCACTATGGTACCCTGGCACTATGGTACCCCTGGCACTATGGTACCCCTGGCACTATGGTACCCCTGGCACTATGGTACCCTGGCACTATGGTACCCCTGGCACTATGGTACCCCTGGCACTATGGTACCCCTGGCACTATGGTACCCTGGCACTATGGTACCCTGGCACTATGGTACCCTGGCACTATGGTACCCTGGCACTATGGTACCCTGGCACTATGGTACCCTGGCACTATGGTACCCTGGCACTATGGTACCCCTGGCACTATGGTACCCTGGCACTATGGTACCCCTGGCACTATGGTACCCCTGGCACTATGGTACCCCTGGCACTATGGTACCCTGGCACTATGGTACCCCTGGCACTATGGTACCCTGGCACTATGGTACCCCTGCACTATGGTACCCCTGGCACTATGGTACCCCTGGCACTATGGTACCCCTGGCACTATGGTACCCCTGGCAATGGTACCCCTGGCACTATGGTACCCTGGCACTATGGTACCCCTGGCACTATGTACCCCTGGCACTATGGTACCCTACCCTGGCACTATGGTACCCCTGGCACTATGGTACCCTGGCACTATGGTACCCTGGCACTATGGTACCCTGGCACTATGGTACCCCTGGCACTATGGTACCCCTGGCACTATGGTACCCCTGGCACTAGTGGTACCCTGGCACTATGGTACCCCTGGCACTATGGTACCCCTTGCACTATATGTACCCCTGGCACTATGGTACCCCTGGCACTATGGTACCCTGGCACTATGGTACCCTGGCACTATGGTACCCCTGGCACTATGGTACCCTGGCACTATGGTACCCTGGCACTATGGTACCCTGGCACTATGGTACCCCTGGCACTATGGTACCCTGGCACTATGGTACCCTGGCACTATGGTACCCTGGCACTATGGTACCCTGGCACTATGGTACCCCTGGCACTATGGTACCCTGGCACTATGGTACCCTGGCACTATGGTACCCTGGCACTATGGTACCCTGGCACTATGGTACCCTGGCACTATGGTACCCCTGGCACTATGGTACCCTGGCACTATGGTACCCTGGCACTATGGTACCCTGGCACTATGGTACCCTGGCACTATGGTACCCTGGCACTATGGTACCCTGGCACTATGGTACCCCTGGCACTATGGTACCCTGGCACTATGGTACCCTGGCACTATGGTACCCTGGCACTATGGTACCCTGCACTATGGTACCCTGGCACTATGGTACCCTGGCACTATGGTACCCTGGCACTATGGTACCCTGGCACTATGGTACCCTGGCACTATGGTACCCCTGGCACTATGGTACCCTGGCACTATGGTACCCTGGCACTATGGTACCCCTGGCACTATGGTACCCCTGCACTATGGTACCCTGGCACTATGGTACCCTGGCACTATGGTACCCTGGCACTATGGTACCCCTGGCACTATGGTACCCCTGGCACTATGGTACCCTGGCACTATGGTACCCCTGGCACTATGGTACCCCTGGCACTATGGTACCCTGGCACTATGGTACCCCTGGCACTATGACTACCTGGCACTATGGTACCCTGGCACTATGGTACCCTGGCACTATGGTACCCTGGCACTATGGTACCCTGGCACTATGGTACCCCTGCACTATGGTACCCTGGCACTATGGTACCCTGGCACTATGGTACCCCTGGCACTATGTACCCCTGGCACTATGGTACCCTGGCACTATGGTACCCTGGCACTATGGTACCCCTGGCACTATGGTACCCTGGCACTATGGTACCCTGGCACTATGGCCCTGGCACTATGGTACCCCTGGCACTATGGTACCCTGGCACTATGGTACCCTGGCACTATGGTACCCTGGCACTATGGTACCCGGCACTATGGTACCCTGGCACTATGGTACCCTGGCACTATGGTACCCTGGCACTATGGTACCCCTGGCACTATGGTACCCTGGCACTATAGTACCCTGGCACTATGGTACCCCTGGCACTATGGTACCCCTGGCACTATGGTACCC
>WNGS01000536.1:37978-54439 GCA_020271785.1 Procambarus virginalis
ATAGTACCCTGGCACTATGGTACCCTGGCACTATGGTACCCTGGCACTATGGTACCCCTGGCACTATGGTACCCTGGCACTATAGTACCCTGGCACTATGGTACCCCTGGCACTATGGTACCCGGCACTATGGTACCCCTGGCACTATGGTACCCTGGCACTATGGTACCCCTGGCACTATGGTACCCCTGGCACTATGGTACCCCTGGCACTATGGTACCCCTGGCACTATGGTACCCTGGCACTATGGTACCCTGGCACTATGGTACCCCTGGCACTATGGTACCCTGGCACTATGGTACCCCTGGCACTATGGTACCCTGGCACTATGGTACCCTGGCACTATGGTACCCCTGGCACTATGGTACCCCTGGCACTATGGTACCCCTGGCACTATGGTACCCCTGGCACTATAGTACCCTGGCACTATGGTACCCCTGGCACTATGGTACCCTGGCACTATGGTACCCCTGGCACTATGGTACCCTGGCACTATGGTACCCTGGCACTATGGTACCCTGGCACTATGGTACCCTGGCACTATGGTACCCTGGCACTATGGTACCCTGGCACTATGGTACCCTGGCACTATGGTACCCTGGCACTATAGTACCCTGGCACTATGGTACCCTGGCACTATGGTACCCCTGGCACTATGGTACCCTGGCACTATGGTACCCCTGGCACTATGGTACCCCTGGCACTATAGTACCCTGGCACTATGGTACCCCTGGCACTATGGTACCCTGGCACTATGGTACCCCTGGCACTATGGTACCCTGGCACTATGGTACCCTGGCACTATGGTACCCTGGCACTATGGTACCCTGGCACTATGGTACCCTGGCACTATGGTACCCTGGCACTATGGTACCCTGGCACTATGGTACCCTGGCACTATGGTACCCCTGGCACTATAGTACCCTGGCACTATGGTACCCCTGGCACTATGGTACCCTGGCACTATGGTACCCTGGCACTATGGTACCCTGGCACTATGGTACCCCTGGCACTATGGTACCCTGGCACTATGGTACCCCTGGCACTATGGTACCCCTGGCACTATGGTACCCTGGCACTATGGTACCCCTGGCACTATGGTACCCTGGCACTATGGTACCCTGGCACTATGGTACCCTGGCACTATGGTACCCCTGGCACTATGGTACCCTGGCACTATGGTACCCTGGCACTATGGTACCCTGGCACTATGGTACCCCTGGCACTATAGTACCCCTGGCACTATGGTACCCTGGCACTATGGTACCCTGGCACTATGGTACCCTGGCACTATGGTACCCCTGGCACTATGGTACCCTGGCACTATGGTACCCTGGCACTATGGTACCCTGGCACTATGGTACCCTGGCACTATGGTACCCTGGCACTATGGTACCCTGGCACTATGGTACCCCTGGCACTATGGTACCCTGGCACTATGGTACCCCTGGCACTATGGTACCCTGGCACTATGGTACCCTGGCACTATGGTACCCCTGGCACTATGGTACCCCTGGCACTATGGTACCCCTGGCACTATGGTACCCCTGGCACTATGGTACCCTGGCACTATGGTACCCCTGGCACTATGGTACCCTGGCACTATGGTACCCCTGGCACTATGGTACCCCTGGCACTATGGTACCCTGGCACTATGGTACCCCTGGCACTATGGTACCCTGGCACTATGGTACCCTGGCACTATGGTACCCCTGGCACTATGGTACCCTGGCACTATGGTACCCTGGCACTATGGTACCCTGGCACTATGGTACCCCTGGCACTATGGTACCCCTGGCACTATGGTACCCTGGCACTATGGTACCCTGGCACTATGGTACCCCTGGCACTATGGTACCCCTGGCACTATGGTACCCTGGCACTATGGTACCCCTGGCACTATGGTACCCCTGGCACTATGGTACCCCTGGCACTATGGTACCCCTGGCACTATAGTACCCTGGCACTATGGTACCCCTGGCACTATGGTACCCCTGGCACTATGGTACCCCTGGCACTATGGTACCCCTGGCACTATGGTACCCTGGCACTATGGTACCCCTGGCACTATGGTACCCTGGCACTATGGTACCCCTGGCACTATGGTACCCCTGGCACTATGGTACCCTGGCACTATGGTACCCCTGGCACTATGGTACCCTGGCACTATGGTACCCCTGGCACTATGGTACCCCTGGCACTATGGTACCCCTGGCACTATGGTACCCTGGCACTATGGTACCCTGGCACTATGGTACCCCTGGCACTATGGTACCCCTGGCACTATGGTACCCTGGCACTATGGTACCCCTGGCACTATGGTACCCCTGGCACTATGGTACCCTGGCACTATGGTACCCTGGCACTATGGTACCCCTGGCACTATGGTACCCCTGGCACTATGGTACCCCTGGCACTATGGTACCCTGGCACTATGGTACCCTGGCACTATGGTACCCCTGGCACTATGGTACCCTGGCACTATGGTACCCCTGGCACTATGGTACCCCTGGCACTATGGTACCCTGGCACTATGGTACCCTGGCACTATGGTACCCTGGCACTATGGTACCCCTGGCACTATGGTACCCTGGCACTATGGTACCCCTGGCACTATGGTACCCTGGCACTATGGTACCCTGGCACTATGGTACCCCTGGCACTATGGTACCCTGGCACTATGGTACCCCTGGCACTATGGTACCCTGGCACTATGGTACCCTGGCACTATGGTACCCTGGCACTATGGTACCCCTGGCACTATGGTACCCTGGCACTATGGTACCCCTGGCACTATGGTACCCCTGGCACTATGGTACCCCTGGCACTATGGTACCCTGGCACTATGGTACCCCTGGCACTATGGTACCCCTGGCACTATGGTACCCCTGGCACTATGGTACCCCTGGCACTATGGTACCCTGGCACTATGGTACCCTGGCACTATGGTACCCCTGGCACTATGGTACCCCTGGCACTATGGTACCCTGGCACTATGGTACCCCTGGCACTATGGTACCCTGGCACTATGGTACCCTGGCACTATGGTACCCCTGGCACTATGGTACCCCTGGCACTATGGTACCCCTGGCACTATGGTACCCTGGCACTATGGTACCCTGGCACTATGGTACCCCTGGCACTATGGTACCCTGGCACTATGGTACCCCTGGCACTATGGTACCCCTGGCACTATGGTACCCTGGCACTATGGTACCCTGGCACTATGGTACCCTGGCACTATGGTACCCTGGCACTATGGTACCCTGGCACTATGGTACCCTGGCACTATGGTACCCTGGCACTATGGTACCCTGGCACTATGGTACCCCTGGCACTATGGTACCCTGGCACTATGGTACCCTGGCACTATGGTACCCTGGCACTATGGTACCCCTGGCACTATGGTACCCCTGGCACTATGGTACCCTGGCACTATGGTACCCTGGCACTATGGTACCCTGGCACTATGGTACCCCTGGCACTATGGTACCCTGGCACTATGGTACCCTGGCACTATGGTACCCCTGGCACTATGGTACCCCTGGCACTATGGTACCCTGGCACTATGGTACCCCTGGCACTATGGTACCCTGGCACTATGGTACCCTGGCACTATGGTACCCCTGGCACTATGGTACCCCTGGCACTATGGTACCCTGGCACTATGGTACCCTGGCACTATGGTACCCTGGCACTATGGTACCCTGGCACTATGGTACCCTGGCACTATGGTACCCTGGCACTATGGTACCCTGGCACTATGGTACCCTGGCACTATGGTACCCCTGGCACTATGGTACCCTGGCACTATGGTACCCTGGCACTATGGTACCCCTGGCACTATGGTACCCTGGCACTATGGTACCCTGGCACTATGGTACCCTGGCACTATGGTACCCTGGCACTATGGTACCCCTGGCACTATGGTACCCTGGCACTATGGTACCCTGGCACTATGGTACCCTGGCACTATGGTACCCTGGCACTATGGTACCCCTGGCACTATGGTACCCTGGCACTATGGTACCCTGGCACTATGGTACCCTGGCACTATGGTACCCTGGCACTATGGTACCCTGGCACTATGGTACCCCTGGCACTATGGTACCCTGGCACTATGGTACCCTGGCACTATGGTACCCTGGCACTATGGTACCCCTGGCACTATGGTACCCTGGCACTATGGTACCCTGGCACTATGGTACCCTGGCACTATGGTACCCCTGGCACTATGGTACCCTGGCACTATGGTACCCTGGCACTATGGTACCCTGGCACTATGGTACCCTGGCACTATGGTACCCTGGCACTATGGTACCCTGGCACTATGGTACCCTGGCACTATGGTACCCTGGCACTATGGTACCCTGGCACTATGGTACCCTGGCACTATGGTACCCTGGCACTATGGTACCCTGGCACTATGGTACCCTGGCACTATGGTACCCTGGCACTATGGTACCCCTGGCACTATGGTACCCTGGCACTATGGTACCCTGGCACTATGGTACCCTGGCACTATGGTACCCTGGCACTATGGTACCCCTGGCACTATGGTACCCCTGGCACTATGGTACCCTGGCACTATGGTACCCTGGCACTATGGTACCCTGGCACTATGGTACCCCTGGCACTATGGTACCCTGGCACTATGGTACCCTGGCACTATGGTACCCTGGCACTATGGTACCCCTGGCACTATGGTACCCTGGCACTATGGTACCCTGGCACTATGGTACCCTGGCACTATGGTACCCCTGGCACTATGGTACCCTGGCACTATGGTACCCTGGCACTATGGTACCCCTGGCACTATGGTACCCCTGGCACTATGGTACCCTGGCACTATGGTACCCTGGCACTATGGTACCCCTGGCACTATGGTACCCCTGGCACTATAGTACCCTGGCACTATGGTACCCCTGGCACTATGGTACCCCTGGCACTATGGTACCCTGGCACTATGGTACCCCTGGCACTATGGTACCCTGGCACTATGGTACCCTGGCACTATGGTACCCTGGCACTATGGTACCCTGGCACTATGGTACCCTGGCACTATGGTACCCCTGGCACTATGGTACCCTGGCACTATGGTACCCTGGCACTATGGTACCCTGGCACTATGGTACCCTGGCACTATGGTACCCCTGGCACTATGGTACCCTGGCACTATGGTACCCTGGCACTATGGTACCCTGGCACTATGGTACCCTGGCACTATGGTACCCTGGCACTATGGTACCCTGGCACTATGGTACCCCTGGCACTATGGTACCCTGGCACTATGGTACCCCTGGCACTATGGTACCCTGGCACTATGGTACCCTGGCACTATGGTACCCTGGCACTATGGTACCCCTGGCACTATGGTACCCTGGCACTATGGTACCCTGGCACTATGGTACCCTGGCACTATGGTACCCTGGCACTATGGTACCCTGGCACTATGGTACCCCTGGCACTATGGTACCCTGGCACTATGGTACCCTGGCACTATGGTACCCTGGCACTATGGTACCCTGGCACTATGGTACCCCTGGCACTATGGTACCCCTGGCACTATGGTACCCCTGGCACTATGGTACCCCTGGCACTATGGTACCCTGGCACTATGGTACCCTGGCACTATGGTACCCTGGCACTATGGTACCCTGGCACTATGGTACCCTGGCACTATGGTACCCTGGCACTATGGTACCCTGGCACTATGGTACCCTGGCACTATGGTACCCCTGGCACTATGGTACCCTGGCACTATGGTACCCCCTGGCACTATGGTACCCTGGCACTATGGTACCCTGGCACTATGGTACCCTGGCACTATGGTACCCTGGCACTATGGTACCCTGGCACTATGGTACCCCTGGCACTATGGTACCCTGGCACTATGGTACCCTGGCACTATGGTACCCTGGCACTATGGTACCCTGGCACTATGGTACCCTGGCACTATGGTACCCTGGCACTATGGTACCCTGGCACTATGGTACCCTGGCACTATGGTACCCCTGGCACTATGGTACTCCTGGCACTATGGTACCCTGGCACTATGGTACCCTGGCACTATGGTACCCTGGCACTATGGTACCCTGGCACTATGGTACTCCTGGCACTATGGTACCCCTGGCACTATGGTACCCGGCACTATGGTACCCTGGCACTATGGTACCCTGGCACTATGGTACCCTGGCACTATGGTACCCCTGGCACTATGGTACCCCTGGCACTATGGTACCCTGGCACTATGGTACCCTGGCACTATGGTACCCTGGCACTATGGTACCCTGGCACTATGGTACTCCTGCACTATGGTACCCTGGCACTATGGTACCCTGGCACTATGGTACCCTGGCTATGGTACCCTGGCACTATGGTACCCTGGCACTATGGTACCTGGCACTATGGTACCCTGGCACTATGGTACCCTGGCACTATGGTACCCTGGCACTATGGTACTCCTGGCACTATGGTACCCTGGCACTATGGTACCCTGGCACTATGGTACCCTGGCACTATGGTACCCNATATTTCTTATGCTCGCTGGGAGGACGTAAACAACCGCGGACCTCTGATGTTTATACAGTGTTTCTCTATTGTGCCTATGGCACATCTGCTCTTCACTGGTTCTATCTGCATTTTCTTCCATATCGTTCACTCCAGTACGTGTTATTTACTGTGCGATTTGGGACCTGGCCCTCCAGTATTTCCATGTGTATATTATTTGGTATCTCTCTCGTCTCCTTTCTAGTGAGTACATTTGGAGAGCTTTGAGACGATCCCAATAATTTAGTGCTTTATTCCTTTATCTCGTCTATCGTGCCGTATATGTTCTCTGTATTCCCTCTATTTCAGCAATCTCTCCTGCTCTGAAGGGGGAAGTGAGTACTGAGCAGTACTCAAGACGGGACAACACAAGTGACTTGAAAAGTACAACCATGTGATGGATCTTTGGACTTGAAGGTTCTCGTAATCCATCCGATCATTTTCTGGCTGACGCAATATTTGCTTGTTATGCTCCCTAACCTTAGGTCGTCAGACATCATTATCCCAAATCCTTGACATGCTGCTTTCCTACTATGGGCAGATTCGATTGTGTTTTGTACCCTGTATTATTTTAAGGTCCTCATTTTTGCCAGTATCTGAGTACCTGGAATTTATCACTGTTTAAACATCTTAAACAGTTATATTGCCAAGCTGGAGGATTATTAACACGTAATATATAAAAGATTATATCTTTGACGCACATTGCCATATATTGAGCATTTGTTTATGTATTCATATCTCTTTTGGATGTAAAACTAAATTGGCAACACTGGTGACTACAGCCAGGAAGTTGGCAACGCTGGTGACTACAGCCAGGAAGTTGGCAACGCTGGTGACTACAGCCAGGAAGTTGGCAACGCTGGTGACTACAGCCAGGAAGTTGGCAACGCTGGTGACTACAGCCAGGAAGTTGGCAACGCTGGTGACTACAGCCAGGAAGTTGGCAACGCTGGTGACTACAGCCAGGAAGTTGGCAACGCTGGTGACTACAGCCAGGAAGTTGGCAACGCTGGTGACTACAGCCAGGAAGTTGGCAACGCTGGTGACTACAGCCAGGAAGTTGGCAACGCTGGTGACTACAGCCAGGAAGTTGGCAACGCTGGTGACTACAGCCAGGAAGTTGGCAACGCTGGTGACTACAGCCAGTTCCCGCCGCGGCGCATAAACTCCGCTAATGTGAGCGCTCCTGCGCATACATCAGCTGGGCCCGCCTCCAGCCACTGTGGTGGTCCCCAGCACCACACACACCACTGTGGTGGTCCCCAGCACCACACACACCACTGTGGTGGTCCCCAGCACCACACACACCACTATGGTGGTCCCCAGCACCACACACACCACTGTGGTGGTCCCCAGCACCACACACACCACTGTGGTGGTCCCCAGCATCACACACACCACTGTGGTGGTCCCCAGCACCACACACACACCACTGTGGTGGTCCCCAGCACCACACACACCACTGTGGTGGTCCCCAGCACCACACACACCACTGTGGTGGTCCCCAGCACCACACACACACCACTGTGGTTGACAAATAGAGTGGTTGACAAATGGAATGCATTAGGAAGCGATGTGGTGGAGGCTGACTCCATACACAGTTTCAAATGTAGATATGATAGAGCCCATTAGGCTCAGGAAACTGTACACCTGTTGATTGACGGTTGAGAGGCGGGACCAAAGAGCCAGAGCTCAACCCCCGCAAGCACAACTAGGTGAGTACAACTAGGTGAGTACTGTGGTGGTCCCCAGCACCACACACACCACTGTGGTGGTCCCCAGCACCACACACACCACTGTGGTGGTCCTGCTCACAGTGAACACTGACAGACAACAAATAACAATCAGTAAGAGGCGGCGCAGAACAACAAATAAGATTCACAACACCGTGTTGTGAAAATATTAACAAGGCGGCAGAGATGTCTGGACCCCGAGAGCTGTGGCACCTGCGTCCTGGTGTACCTTGCGTCTGACGCAGCCCTCACAATGTCCTGTTTTGACGCAACAAAGGTAGAGATGCCTCACTGGAACACTACACAAGCACCCTTCATGGACTCACACACACACACATGACTCCCACACATGGTGTTGTGGGTGTACCACGCGATAAAACACACATACACAATAGTTACAGACTTTCATACATGGCTTTAGAACACTCACACCCACCACACACCCACCACACACCCACCACACACCCACCACACACCCACCACACACCCACCACACAACACCACACACCCACCCACCACACCCCACCACACAACCACCACACAACCACCACACAACCACCACACAACCTCTACGCAACCACCACACACCCACCACACACCCACCACACAACCACCACACAACCACCACACACCCACCACACACCCACCACACACCCACCACACAACCACCACACAACCACCACACAACCTCTACACAACCTCTACACAACCACCACACAACCACACACACCCACCACACAACCTCTACACAACCACCACACACCCACCACACACCCACCACCACCACACACCACCACCACACACAACCTCTACACAACCTCTACACAACCACCACACAACCACCACACAACCTCTACACAACCACCACACACCCACCACACAACCTCTACACAACCACCACACAACCACCACACAACCTCTACACAACCACCACACACCCACCACACAACCTCTACACAACCACCACACACCCACCACACAACCTCTACACAACCACCACACAACCACCACACAACCTCTACACAACCACCACACACCCACCACACCCACCACACAACCTCTACACAACCACCACACACCCACCACACAACCTCTACACACCACCACACAACCTCTACACAACCACCACACACCCACCACCACACAACCACCACACAACCTCTACACAACCACCACAACACCACCACCACACAACCACCACACAACCTCTACACAACCACCACACACCCACCACACAACCTCTACACAACCACCACACAACCACCACACACCTCTACACAACCACCACACAAAGTTTTCCCATCAACAAAGTTTTCGATTGGGCAGCAGAAAATAACATGATGTTTAACAGTGATAAATTTCAGGTACTCAGGTACGGCAAAAATGAGGATCTGAAAATAATACAGGGTACAAAACCACATCAAATCTTCCCATAGTAGAAAAACAGCATGTCAAGGATTTGGGGATAATGATGTCCGACGATCTAACGTTTAGGGAGCATAACCAAGCAAATATCGCGTCAGCCAGAAAAATGATCGGATGGATTACGAGAACCTTCAAGTCCAAAGATCCCATCACAATGGTTGTACTCTTCAAGTCACTTGTGTTGTCCCGTCTTGAGTACTGCTCAGTACTCACTTCCCCCTTCAGAGCAGGAGAGATTGCTGAAATAGAGGGAATACAGAGAACATATACGGCACGCATAGACGAGATAAAACACCTAAATTATTGGGATCGTCTCAAAGCTCTCCAAATGTACTCTCTAGACAGGAGACGAGAGAGATACCAAATAATATACACGTGGAAAATACTGGAGGGCCAGGTCCCAAATCTACACAGTAAAATAACAACGTACTGGAGTGAACGATATGGAAGAAAATGCAAGATTGAACCAGTGAAGAGCAGAGGTGCCATAGGCACAATCAGAGAACACTGTATAAACATCAGAGGTCCGCGGTTGTTCAACGTCCTCCCAGCGACTATAAGAAATATTGCCGGAACAACCGTTGACATCTTCAAGAGAAAACTGGACTGTTTCCTAAGAGAAGTCCCGGATCAGCCGGGCTGTGGTGGGTATGTGGCTCTGCGGGCCGCTCCAAGCAACAGCCTGGTGGATCAAACTCTCACAAGTCGAGCCTGGCCTCGGGCCGGGCTTGGGGAGTAGAAGAACTCCCAGAACCCATCAACCAGGTATCAACCAGGTATCAACCACACACCCACCACACAACCTCTACACAACCACCACACACCCACCACACACCCCACACACAACCACCACACAACCACCACACAACCACCACACACCCACCCACACCCACCACACACCCACCACACACCCACCACACAGTCACTACATATCAAGCAGGAAACGATAGGCCTAGTTAGACAATGAGCCTAGCCAAGCATCAGGTGGTGACACAGGCGACAGGTGGACACAGGCTGGCACCGTGACAGCCAAGCATCAGGTGGTGACACAGGCGACAGGTGGACACAGGCTGGCACCGTGACAGCCAAGCATCAGGTGGTGACACAGGCGACAGGTGGACACAGGCTGGCACCGTGACAGCCAAGCATCAGGTGGTGACACAGACGACAGGTGGACACAGGCTGGGGCCGTGACAGCCAAGCACCAGGTGGTGACACAGACGACAGGTGGACACAGGCTGGGGCCGTGACAGCCAAGCACCAGGTGGTGACACAGACGACAGGTGGACACAGGCTGGCACCGTGACAGCCAAGCATCAGGTGGTGACACAGACGACAGGTGGACACAGGCTGGGGCCATGACAGCCAAGCACCAGGTGGTGACACAGACGACAGGTGGACACAGGCTGGGCCGTGACAGCCAAGCATCAGGTGGTGACACAGGCGACAGGTGGACACAGGCTGGGGCCGTGACAGCCAAGCATCAGGTGGTGACACAGACGACAGGTGGACACAAGAGCCGGCTGGGGCCGTGACAGCCAAGCATCAGGTGGTGACACAGACGACAGGTGGACATAGGCTGGGGCCGTGACAGCCAAGCATCAGGTGGTGACACAGACGACAGGTGGACACAAGAGCCGGCTGGGGCCGTGACAGCCAAGCATCAGGTGGTGACACAGACGACAGGTGGACACAGGCTGGCACCGTGACAGCCAAGCATCAGGTGGTGACACAGACGACAGGTGGACACAAGAGCCGGCTGGGGCCGTGACAGCCAAGCATCAGGTGGTGACACAGACGACAGGTGGACACAGGCTGGCACCGTGACAGCCAAGCATCAGGTGGTGACACAGACGACAGGTGGACACAGGCTGGCACCGTGACAGCCAAGCACCAGGTGGTGACACAGACGACAGGTGGACACAGGCTGGCACCGTGACAGCCAAGCATCAGGTGGTGACACACAAACAAACAACAAGGACCCAAACCTGTCTATATAATGTATGGGGCGCCTGTAAACACGGGCTATCAGGAAGAACACATGGAATATGTAAGTACAACCAACCTAGGAAATGCAGAAACCTTCTTAGTTTCTGCAAGAACTCTTTAAATAATAAAGAATATTTCAACACAGAATGTCCAGCTTATCATACGAGATGTTCCAGGCGAGTCATCCCGACAGACCGCCATGATGAAAACAGCCACAACTCGATCGACCAAGATGAATCTATAGCAAGAGAAGGAGGAGAAGAATGGCTAAAAATGACCAGACTCTACCACCAACTCGGTCAAATGCTGGAGAGGACACAAACACAGTGGCCTCCTTACCAGAGCCTCAGATATTAACACCAAGTAAAGCATCCAGCACTTCCACTAACACGGTAACATCATTTATATTTGCCAACATTCAAGGTATAAAAACACGCAAATCCAACAAGTTCACTTTATAGATGGTCTCCTTCATGAGGCAAATGCAGTGTTTGCAGCCCTAACAGAAACCCACACAAAGGACTACCATGATGGTGAAATATGGATCTCAGAGTACAATCTTTTCAGATGTGAGAGGAACACCGGCTTCAGGGTGGGGTCAGCCTGTACATCACAGGCTACAGGGTGGGTCAGCCTGTACATCACAGGCTACAGGGTGGGGTCAGCCTCTACATCAAAGACACACTCATCTGTACTGAGCTGCTAAACACCACAAATAATATGGTGGAAGTGCTGATAGTCAAAATAGAGATCCTAAATGTAGTTATTGTCCTTGTATATAAGTCACCGGAGGCAAACCCTCAGCAGTTTAAAGACCAACTAATGAAAATAGAACACTGCTTGGAAAACTCACAAATCCAGCTCCGAACATCATCCTGCTTGGGGACTTCAACCTACGGCACCTGAAATGGAAGCACCTGGCTAATACAGTAACATCAGAAAGAATACCGGGAAGTAGCCTAAATGAACAGGCACATGCCAATGACCTGCTCGGATGTGCGACAGGTTTGTCTTACACCAGCAAATAGTAGAACCAACCAGGAAGGAGAACACGCTGGACCTCATTTTCACCAATAATGATGATTGATCAGGAACATAATGATTACAAATACCTGTTAGTCAGATCACAACTTAATTGAAGTTCTGAANTCCCTGATGTGTGGTGTGAGTACACAGTAAGTGGTAAAACACTCGCCTGGAGAATCGCGAGCGTTTTAGTCTGGGTTCGTATCCTGGCCGGGGAGGATTTACTGGGCGCAAATCCTTAACTGTAGCCTCGGTTTACCCAGCAGTAAAACAGGTACCTGGTTTTAAACAATGTGGCGGGTATGTTCCAGGGATCATAGCCTTTAAGACCTGCCAGGAACACCACGCGTGCTGGTGGCTACCAGGAACACCACGCGTGCTGGTGGCTGCCAGAACACCACGCGGCTGGTGGCTGCCAGAACACCACGCGTGCTGGTGGTTCCAGGAACACCACGGTGCTGGTGGCTGCCAGAACACCACGCGTGCTGGTGGCTACCAGAACACCACGCGTGCTGGTGGTTGCCAGGAACACCACGCGTGCTGGTGGCTGCCCAGAACACCACGCGTGCTGGTGGCTGCCGAACACACGCGTGCTGGGGTTGCCAGGAACACCACGCGTGCTGGTGGCTGCCCAGAACACCACGCGTGCTGGTGGCTGCCAGAACACCACGCGTGCTGGTGGCTGCCAGAACACCACGCGTGCTGGTGGTTGCCAGGAACACCACACGTGGCTGGTGGCTGCCAGGAACACCACGCGTGTGGTGGCTGCCCAGAACACCACGCGTGCTGGTGGCTGCCCAGAACACCACGCGTGCTGGTGGCTGCCCAGAACACCACGCGTGCTGGTGGCTGCCCAGAACACCACGCGTGCTGGTGGCTGCCCAGAACACCACGCGTGCTGGTGGCTCCCAGAACACCACGCGTGCTGGTGGTTGCCAGGAACACCACACGTGCTGGTGGCTGCCAGGAACACCACGCATGCTGGTGGCTGCCCAGAACACCACACGTGCTGGTGGCTGCCCAGAACACCACGCGTGCTGGTGGCTGCCCAGAACACCCACGCGTGCTGGTGGCTGCCCGAACACCACGCGTGCTGGTGGCTGCCCAGAACACCACGCGTGCTGGTGGCTGCCCAGAACACCACGCGTGCTGGTGGCTGCCCGAACACCACGCGTGCTGGTGGCTGCCCAGAACACCACGCGTGCTGGTGGCTGCCAGGAACACCACGCGTGCTGGTGGCTGTCAGGAACACCACGCGTGCTGGGGGCTGCCAGGAACACCACGCGTGCTGGTGGCTGCCCAGAACACCACGCGTGCTGGTGGGTGCCCGCAACACCACGCGTGCTGGTGGCTGCCCGCAACACCACGCGTGCTGGTGGCTGCAGGAACACCACGCGGCTGGTGGCTGACCAGGAACACCACGCGTGCTGGTGGCTGCCAGAACACCACGCGTGCTGGTGGTTGCCAGTAACACCACGCGTGCTGGTGGCTGCCAGGAACACCACGCGTGCTGGTGGCTGCCCAGACACACCACGCGTGCTGGTGGCTGCCCAGGAACACCACGCGTGCTGGTGGCTGCCAGGAACACCACGCGTGCTGGTGGCTGCCAGGAACACCACGCGTGCTGGTGGCTGCCAGGAACACCACGCGTGCTGGTGGCTGCCAGGAACACCACGCGTGCTGGTGCTGCCCGCAACACCACGTGCGTGGTGGCTGCCCGGAACACCACGCGTGCTGGTGGCTGCCCGAACACCACGCGTGCTGGTGGCTGCCCGGAACACCACGCGTGCTGGTGGCTGCCCGGAACACCACGCGTGCTGGTGGCTGCCAGGAACACCACGCGTGCTGGTGGCTGCCAGGAACACCACGCGTGCTGGTGGCTGCCAGGAACACCACGCGTGCTGGTGGCTGTACAAGATTGTTACAACTATTGTGTACACAAATAAATAAAAATAAAAAAAGTTTAGGAGGTGTTGGAAATTTCCAACACTTAATTACTAACTTCTAGTACGTTAAGATATAATTCTTGTACTAATTATAGTTTACTAATACTACTAACCAGTAGTGTAATAACATTAATTCATATTATTCTGTGGTGCAGCTGGAAGTGCAGTTGTGGTGACAGGGAGAGATGGTTCCATCTCCCATGAGTGTGGAGCGAGACTAAGTAACTGGGCCTCCACTCTTCAAACAGAATTGGTTGCCATAATCCTTGCACTAGAGCGCGTATATGAATCCAAAGTTGACACGCTAATTGTAAGTGACTCCTTGTCATCCTTGACTGCCCTCAGCTCCCCAAGGCATAACTGTGACGTGCTTATCTCTGAAGCTAGACACAGATATAGAAATAATCAATGATGGAGTCAGAGTTTGTCTCCTGTGGATTCCTTCCCATATTGGTCTCCGAATGCATGATAGAACTGATGAGTTAGCCAAGACTTTTGCTCGTAAAGAGGGAATTGATTACCAACTTGGACTGCCTTTGAGCAGCCTGAGGGCAGCAATATTCCGGGAACATCAACTAAATTTCGGAGACTTGAGGCAAAGTGAAATTCACACCAGTTACTCCATCTATCATCATTCTATTATGCAGGAAGAACCGCACGTCTATGTGTCATCCAATAATGTTAGCAGACTTCTAGATGTTACCACTGCTAGGCTTAGGCTCGGCTACAAGTACCTCTGGGAGTTTGTAACATCTGCTGATGTAGACTTGACTAAATGTAAACTCTGTCAGCAGAACTATTCGCATACTTTGCGTCATTATATAATGGAATGTGAAAAAATCGCGGAATTAGAGATGACACCATCAATAGTGTCCAAGAAATGTGTAAGTACTTCATTCACAATGATGTGCTGCACATGACTGAAGCTGCCGCCCAGTTGGGTGGGTGTGGAGCACATGACTGTAAAGCTGCCGCCCAGTTGGGTGGGTGTGGAGCACATGACTGTAAAGCTGCCGCCCAGTTGGGTGGGTGTGCAGCAAGACTAGTAACTGTGTGACTCACCACAGATGTAAAGTGCCTTGTATAGTGACTGTTGTGAGCCTCTTGTTGATCACTTGTGACACAAAACATTATTGATGTGTGTATTGTGTAGGTGATTAAATATGTATGTGTATGTATATATGTATAAATATATGTACATGTATGTATGAGAGGTGTACATGTATATATAACATTAATAATTTGTAACTAGCGTCAAACATTGTTATTTGCTTAGCTAAACGAACTAGAGGGTTGAGTTCCTGAACCGATTATGTGCCTCTGTAATCCTTTACACCACCGCCCACGGGATGGGTATCGGGTGCATAATAAAGAAAGAAATAGAATCTGCGACGTATTTACGGCCAAAGTTTGTCAGCACATTAGGCGTGTTGCGCCAGCCAGCCCGCCACACGGATAGTTCCTACATATTAATGGATCGAATTGAATCCAGCCTTATTTTGCCTTTATTATTAAGGATATTGATTAATAATAGATTTACTTTCATTTAATAGTATATACGTTCATTTACTGGAAATAATTTATTGTCTCGATCAGTTGTTCCAGTACCTAAAGCGATCAGCTGTTCCAGTACCTAAAGCGATCAGCTGTTCCAGTACCTAAAGCGATCAGCTGTTCCAGTACCTAAAGCGATCAGCTGTTCCAGTACCTAAAGCGATCAACTGTTCCAGTACCTAAAGCGATCAGTTGTTCCGGTACCTAAAGCGATCAGTTGTTCCGGTACCTAAAGCGAT
>WNGS01000539.1:9716-26090 GCA_020271785.1 Procambarus virginalis
GTGTTTTACTAAAACACTACAATACACCGTGTTTTACACTACAATACAGTGTTTTTACACAACAATACGGTTAATACTCTGCAAAATGGATTAATTCCTTTCCCCTATAGCAATATCTCCCTCAACCCTTCTCTACCGTTTTGTTCTTAAATAAATGCTAAAATCCATATGACTCTTTCAGCTGTTGTGTTCGTACCTTTCCATGTATAAGTAAAAACCAACCTATAGTCATCTTTTGAAGCCTACTGGTATCTACTGATGGAGGTGATGGGTGTTTGTTTACATTCTGACAATTGGGGATATGGAAACATATTGGGAAATCCATTTCGGGTCTGTAATTATAAACAAAAGGATTCGAATCGTCCTGAAGTAGATATCATGGTGAACTTTGACCTCCCCTCCTACAGGACAAGCGGCAGATCTACTATCCAGCGAGCGACTTCGATGAGCTCTTCGAGTCTTTCAAGGAAGAAGATCTGGAACCCGAGGCGCGCCCAACCGGCCATCTGCCTATAGCTCCTCACTACCATCAGAACCACATCAGAGCGCTGTGTATGTGCCGCCCGCGTATGATTCATACGAACCTGATTCTCCTGAATCATACGAACCCCAGGTGTATGAACCGGCGTCGTACGAACCTCAAGCCGTCGTACGAGACTCCAGTGTTCGAAGACTCAGAATATATTCTGGAGCCGATATCAGGCCCGAGCCGGACTACAAACGGCCACAGCCGGCCTACAAACCTCCAGAGCCTGCCTACAAACCCCCAAACCGCCTAAAACGCCCGGCCTACAAACCCCCACAGCCGGCCTACAAACCCCCACAGCCGGCCTACAAACCCCCGCAACCGGCTTTACAAACCCCTACAACCGGACTACAAACCGCCAAAACCGGCCTACAAACCCCCCCAGCCCGCCTACAAAACCCCGCAGCCGGCATACAAACCCTCCCAGCCGGCCTAAAAACCCAAGCCAGGTACGAGGAGCCAGGATATCCGGCACCGGCTCAAAAGCCCTACAAGGAGGAGAACAACATACCTGGTGAACCCGGAGTGGACTATCCCATTTACCACCAGGTAAGAAAGATTTTGATGTAAACACAGCCTACGTGGCTTCTGGCTTCTGTTACGTTAGATAGGTTACTTTTGGTTACTTTACGTTAGGTAGACTTAGGTACTTTGGTACTTTACGTAGGTTAGACTAGGTTACTTTTGGTTACTTTACGTTAGGTTAGACTAGGTTACTTTTGGTTACTTTACGTTAGGTTAGACTAGGTTACTTTTGGTTACTTTACGTTAGGTTAGACTAGGTTACTTTTGGTTACTTTACGATAGGTTAGACTAGGTTACTTTTGGTTACTTTACGATAGGTTAGACTAGGTTACTTTTGGTTACTTTACGTTAGGTTAGACTAGGTTACTTTTGGTTACTTTACGTTAGGTTAGACTAGGTTACTTTTGGTTACTTTACGTTAGGTTAGATTAGGTTAGTTTTGGTTAGGTTAGTTAAGGTTTGTTAAGGCTAGGCTAGGTTAGGCTTTGATAGTTTTGGTGATTTAGGTTAGTTTAGTCTAGATTAGCTTAAACTATGTTAGTTTTGGTTAGGTTAGTTTAGGGTAAGTTAGGTTAGTTTAGGCTAGATTAGGTTGGGCTAGGTTAGGTTAGGTTAGGTTAGACTTTGCATGCCCAACAAACACACATCGAAACTACAACTAAGGCTAAGTTAGGTTAAATTAGGTTATGTTAGGTTAGGTTAGTTTACGCAAGGTTTACCATTTAATCAAGTTAACTTTACTCCAAACATTGAATTTTTATGTGATTCATATATATTAATTATATCATATAAGTAAATCAATGGATTACTGTATTGATGGATCACTATACTGATGAATCAATATAATGACTGACCATCATTATGATTGACAAGTGTATCGATGGGTCAGTATACCACTGGACCAATATATAACTGGTATACCACTGGACCAATATATAACTGGTATACCCCTGGACCAGTATACCACTGGACCAGTATACCACTGGACCAGTATACCACTGGACCAGTATACCACTGGACCAATGTATAACTGGTATAACCCTGGACCAGTATACCACTGGACCAGTATACCACTGGACCAGTATACCACTGGACCAATATATGACTGGTATACCAATGGACCAGTATACCACTGGACCAGTATACCACTGGACCAGTATACCACTGGACCAGTATACTACTGGACCAGTATACTACTGGACCAGTATACCACTGGACCAGTATACCACTGGACCAGTATTCCCCTGGACAAGTATACCACTGGACTAGTATACCACTGGACCAGTATACCACTGCTCCAGTATACCCCTGGACGAGTATACCACTGCACTAGTATACCACTGGACCAGTATACCACTGGACCAATATATCACTAGTATACCACTGGACCAAGCTGAACATGTAGAGCAGTATACTCACTTTACATTCACCTATACAGATCCCGTACACCAAGTTCACCTGTGCAGAGGTCCCATACCGTCCAGGAATGTACGCTAACCCTGAGGCAGGATGTCAGGTGAGTGAGAGGTTTACTAATTGAGTTTACCTTCAGTTCGAAGTCTGATGTGGACTACGGTCTTAAAGTTGTGGGGTGGAGGTGGGTTTTACGACTTCTTCTTCCTCTTCTCTAGTGACCAACCACTTGGGGGAGGAGGGTAGAACGATGGTAGAGTGTCATGCAGGTCCGGGTTCAATCCCCGACTGTCCACAAGAGGTTGGGCATCATTCCTATCCCCCGTCCCATTCCTAATCTTTATCCTGACCCCTTCCCAGTGGTTGGGCACCATTCATTACCACCCGTTCCATCCCTAATCCTTATCCTAGCGTTCCGGGCAGGTTTTTAATCCTAATTTTTTACCCTAGAACACAACCCGCCAAAGCGTTTAACACCAGGTACCCATTTACTGCTGGGTGAACAGAAGCTACAGTTTAGAATTGGTGCCTAGTCAATCCTCCCCCGGCCAAGATACGAACCCTTGCCAAAGCGCCTGCGAGGTGCCGTCCGAGTGTTTTACCACTCGGTTGTTGTCCACTAACATTGTGTATGTGTCCACAGTGTTAGTGGACACTAACATTGTGTATGTGTCCACAGTGTTAGTGTCCACTAACAATGTGTATGTGTACACAGTGTTAGTGTCCACTAACACTGTGTATGTGTCCACAGTGTTAGTGTCCACTAACAATGTGTATGTGTACACAGTGTTAGTGTCCACTAACACTGTGTATGTGTCCACAGTGTTAGTGTCCACTAACAATGTGTATGTGTACACAGTGTTAGTGTCCACTAACACTGTGTATGTGTCCACAGTGTTAGTGTCCACTAACAATGTGTATGTGTACACAGTGTTAGTGTCCACTAACACTGTGTATGTGTCCACAGTGTTAGTGTCCACTAACACTGTGTATGTGTACACAGTGTTAGTGTCCACTAACACTGTGTATGTGTCCACAGTGTTAGTGTCCACTAACACTGTGTATGTGTCCACAGTGTTAGTGTTCACTAACACTGTGTATGTGTACACAGTGTTAGTGTCCACTAACACTGTGTATGTGTCCACAGTGTTGTTGTTCACTAACACTGTGTATGTGTACACAGTGTTAGTGTCCACTAACACTGTGTATGTGTCCACAGTGTTGTTGTTCACTAACACTGTGTATGTGTACACAGTGTTAGTGTCCACTAACACTGTGTATGTGTCCACAGTGTTGTTGTTCACTAACACTGTGTATGTGTACACAGTGTTAGTGTCCACTAACACTGTGTATGTGTCCACAGTGTTAGTGTCCACTAACACTGTGTATGTGTACACAGTGTTAGTGTCCACTAACACTGTGTATGTGTCCACAGTGTTAGTGTCCACTAACACTGTGTATGTGTCCACAGTGTTAGTGTCCACTAACACTGTGTATGTGTCCACAGTGTTAGTGTCCACTAACACTGTGTATGTGTCCACAGTGTTAGTGTCCACTAACACTGTGTATGTGTCCACAGTGTTAGTAGGGTTGGGGGGTCCACTTAACACTGTGTATGGTCCACAGGTAGTGCACTAACCTGTGTATGTGTACACAGTGTTGGTGTCCCACTAACACTGTGTATGTGTCCACAGTTGTTAGCGTCCACTAACAATGTGTATGTGTACACAGTGTTGGGGTCCACTAACACTGTGTATGGGTCCACATGTGTTTAGCGTCCACTACCATGTGTATGTGGCACAGTGTTTGGTTCCACTAAACACACTGTGTATGGTGTCCCACACAGTGGGTCTAAATGTGGGTCCACACATGGTATGGTGTCCCACACAGTGGTATGCCGTAGCGTCCACTAACACTGTGTATGTGTACACAGTGGTGGTGTCCCACTAACACTGGTTGTATGTGTACACAGTGTTAGCGTCCACTAACACTGTGTATGTGTAGCACAGTGTTGGTGTCCACTAACACTGTGGTATGTGTCCACAGTGTGAGCGTCCACTAAACACTGTGGTATGTGTACAACAGTTGTTTTGGTGTCCACAACTAAACACTGTGTATGTTGTCCACAGTGTGAGCGTCCCACTAAACACTGTGTATGTGGTCCACAGTGGTTGGTGGTCCACTAACACTGTGTTATGGGGTCCACAGTGTGAGCGTCACTAACACTGTGTATGTTGGTCCACAGTGTTGGGTGTCCCACTAACACCTGTGTGTATGTGTACACATTGTGAGCGTCCCCACTAACACGGGTGTATGTGGTCCCACAGTGTTGTTTGTCCACTAAACACTGTGTATGTGTACAACAGTGTGAGCGGTCCCCCACTAAACACTGTGGTATGTGTCCCCACAGTGTTGTTTTGTCCACTAAACACTGTGTATGTGTACACAGTGTGGAGCGTCCACTAAACCACTGTGTATTGTCCCCACAGTGGTTTGTTGTCCACTAACACTGGTGTATGTGTACACCAGTGTGTGAGCGTCCACTAACCACTGTGTATGTGTCCACAGTGTGTGTTGTCCCACTAACACTGTGTATGTGGTACACAGTGTGAGCGTCCCCACTAACACTGTGTTGTGTGTGTGTACACAGTGTTTGTGTCCACTAACACTGTGTATGTGTAACAACAGTTGTGAGCGGTCCTACACTAACCACTGTGTAATGTGTCCCACAGTGTTGTTTGTCCACTAACACTGTGTTATGTGTACACAGTGTTGGGTTGCCCAATACACGTGTATTGTCCACGGGGTTGTTGTTTGCACGTACAACTGGTGTATGGTACACAGTGTTAGTGTCCCTAACACTGTGTTGTGTCCCATGTTGTTTCCACTAACAACTGTGTATGTGTACAACAGTGTTTGAGTGTCCACCATAACACTGTGGTAATGTGTCCACAGTGTTTGTTGTCCATAACACTGTGTATGTGTAACACAGTGTGAGTGTCCCACCTAACACGTGTGTATGTGTGTTCCCACAAGTGTTTTAGTTGTCCACTAACACTGTGTTGTGTGTTACCACAGTGGTTAGTGTCCACTAACACTGTGTATGTGTCCACCAGTGTATATGTGTCCACTAACACTGTGTATGGGTACCAGTGTTTAGTGTCCACTAACACTGTGGATGTGTCCACAGTGTTAGTGTACACTAACACTGTGTATGTGTCCCCCCACAGTGTTAGTGTCCATAACACACTGTGTATGTGTCACATTGTTAGTGGTCACTAACAGACTGTGTATGTGTCCCACTTGTTTTAGGTCCACCTAACACTTGTGTATGGTGGTCCCACTAGTGGGTTTAGTGTCCACTAACACTGTAGGTGGTCCCCCCACAGTTTAGTGTCCACTAACACGGTGTATGTGTTCCACAGTGTTAGTGTCCACTATCATGTGTTATGTTCCCCACAGTGTTTAGTGGCCACTTAGACACTGTGGTATTTGTTACACAGTGGGTTGGTGGGTCCACGTAACACTGTGTATGTGTCCACAGTGGGTGCTCGTCCCACTAAACAACTTGTTGTTAAAATTTGGTACACAGTGGGTTGGTGTCCCGACTAACACCGTGGTAATGTGTCCCACAGTGGTGAGGCGTCCAACACAACAATGGGTAATGTGTCCCCCACAGTGGGGTTGGTGTCCCACTAACCCTGATGGGTATGTGACACATTGGGGGGTTTAGCGTCCCCCACTAAACACTGTGTATGTGTCCACAAGTGTTGTTGTCACTAACACTGTGGTAAATGTGTAAACCACCAGTGGTTTAAGCGTCCACTAACACTTGTGTATGGTCACACATTGTTGTTTTGTCCACTAACAACGTGTAATTTGTACACAGTGTTTAGCGTCCATTAAACACTGGGTAATGTTTTCCACAGTGTTTGTTGTCCCTAACACTGGTGTATGTGGTACACAGTGTTGCGTCCACTAACACTGTGTAGTGGTCCCCCCCCCACATGTTTTTTGTGCCCTAACAACTGTTTTAGGTGGTAAAACACAGTGGTTTAAGCGTCCACTAACACTGGTTGTGGTGTTCCCCACGTGGGGTATGTGTCCCACTCACACTGTGTTTAATGTGTAAACAGTGGTAGTGGCCAATAACACTGTGTATGTGTGTTCACAGTGTTAGTGTCCACTATCACTGTTGTTAATGTTACACTGTGTTTTAGTGCCCACTAACACTGTGTATGTGTGTCCACAGTGTTAGATGACGCCACTAACACTGTGTATGTGTACACAGTTGTTTTAGTGGGGTCCCCACTAACACTGTGTAAGGTTGTTTAACCCAGTGTTAATTGTCCCTAACACTGTGTATGTGTACACAGTGTTAGTGTCCACGTAACACTGTTTAGTGTGGTACACCACAGTGGGTTTAGTGGTCCACTAACATGGTGTATGTTAAACACCGTGTTTAAGTGTCCACCTAACAACTGTGTATTGGTCCCACAGTGTTAGTTGTACCCCACCCAACACGGGTAATGTGTACAACAGTGTTATGGTCCCCCTACACTGTGTAATGTGTGGTCCCACAAAGTGTAGTGGGGTCCACCTAACACTGTGGTATGTTGTAACACAGTGTTTAGTTGTCCACGAACCACTGTGTATGTGTGTCCACAGTTTGTGTTTAGTTGTCCACTAACACTGTGTATGTGTACAAAGTGGGGTTAGTGTCCCCACCTAACACTGTGTATGTGTGGTCCCCCCACAGTGTTAGTGTCCTAACAATGCGGTATGTGGTCCCCACAGTGTTTTAGTGCACTAACACTGTGTAATGTTTGCCCCCAAAGTGGTAGTGTCCACAACACTGCGAGTGTCCAACAGTGTTAGTGGCCACTAACACTGTGTAATGTTGGTGGTCCACAAGTTGTTAGTGTCCAATAACACTGCGTATTGTTTTACCCACAGTGTTTTAGGGTCCACTAACACTGGTTGTAACTGTGGTACACAGTGTTTAGTGTCCACTAACAATGGTGTTATGTGTCCCACAGTGGTTAGTTGTCCACTAACCATGTTGTATGTGTACACAGTGTTAGTGCCCACTAACACTGTGTATGTGGCCCACAGTGGGTTAGTGGTCCCACTAAACCACTGTTTATGTGTACACAGTGTTAGCGTCCACTAACACTGTTTATGTGTCCACAGTGTTAGTGTACACTAACACTGGTATGTGGTACAAACAGTTGTTAGCGTCCCACTAACACGTGGTAAATGTTGTCCCAACGTGTTTTTTGTTTGTCCACTTAAACACTGTGTAGTTGGTCACTTGTTTAGCGTCCCACTAAACACTGGTAATGTGTCCACAGTGGTTGTTGTCCCACTAACATGTGTAGGTGTACACAGTGGTTTTTAGTGTCCACAACACTGTGGTCCATGTGTTCCACAGTGGTTTGTGGTGTCACCCACTACCACTGTGTATGGTGAAACACAGTGTTTTAGTGTCCCACTAACACTGTGGTAAGGTGTCCCACAGTTTTTGTTGTCCCTAACCTGTGTATGTGTACACAAAGTGTAAGTGTCACTAACCTGGTAATGTGTCCACGTTGTTATGTCCACACCCTAACACTGTGTATGTGTAACACAGTGGGTTTAGTTGTCCACCTAACACTGTGGTATGTGCCACATGTTTAGTGGTCCCCTAACAATGTGTATGTGTTTCCCAACAGTGTTTAAGTGTCCCACTAAACACTGTGTAATTTGTGGGTCCACAGTGTTTTAGTGGACACTAACACTGTGTACACACATACACAGTGTTTTCTTAGTGGACCGACACCGGTGGGACACCACCATACACAGTGGGGAAACCATACTAACAACCGTCGTGCCCTCTTACCGACTTTGTCGACCCAACCATAACACTAGTCGTGTGAGCACACATAACCGATGAACAAAGTTTATCACACTTTAACAACAACGTGTTTAAACAAATTGTGGCACAGCTCCTAACAACCTGTGGTAGCCCTACACCATTGTTGTGTCCATAAACACTGTGTAACACCATGTGTGGCAAACAACACTTGGACCCACATCACTTGTTTAGTGGAACATCCTAACCAACTGGGGTGTACACTACACCGTAAAATAAAAATATGGAACAAAAAAAAAACAAACCTGTGGGACACATCAACAGTTTTTAGTGGACACCTACACTGTGACCAATACAAAAGATGTATAGTGACCACAAACACGGTGGACACAACACCGTGTTTGTACAGCGTACAAACTGTGTCACATACCAACAATTACAAGGTATGTATGGACAACAACAACTGATGGACCAGACATACAAAACAGTTGTTAATGGACGCTAACGAACTGTGGACCCATCCCTGTTTGTGGAAGAAATAAGCACTACACTAGAAAGTTGGAACCAGACAGTGGTTTTTGGACGCCTGAACAAAACTGTGTTACCATACCAAGATGTTAGTGGGACACTACAAACTGTTGACACTACACAGTGTTAGTGGACCTACCTGTGTACACATAACACAGGGAGTTAGTGGAACAACACTAACACGGTGGACCACATAAACCACAGATGTTTAAGGGACACTACACTGTGTAACACAATACACATGTTTAGTGCACTAACCCGTGGAAACCTACTCCAGTGTTAAGTTGGACACTACACTGTGGGAACGCATAACCCATACAAATAAAGTGTTAGTGAACCTAACACTGTGGCATAACATCGCCAGATGTTTAGTGGACACAAAACGAAAAACCACTGTGGACAACAATAACCACAATGATGTTAGAATGGTACCAACTAACACACCTGGGGGAGGAAAAAGACATACGCAAAGTATGTTATTGAAGCACATAACACTGGTGGAACACAACAACAAATAACACAATGGTTTTTTAGGGACCACTAATCACGTGCTACCCATACACATGTAAATATGGACACACCAGAACACGTGGAAAACAACAATCACACAGTGTTAGGGACACTAACAGCCTGTGTACACATACACAGGGTTTAGTGACACTAACACAAAACATGTGGACACCATAACAAACGTGTTTATGACCTACACAGTGTTACACATACAACCAGTGTTAGTGGAACCCTAATGGGCTACACGTGGACACACATACACGTTTAGTGGACCTAACACCTGTGGGACACATACCGTGTGATGGACACTAACAACTGGTGACACACATACACATGGTTAGTGGACACTAACACTGTGTGTACCCATCGCACGATTAGTTAGGGGAACACGAACAATGGGACACACCATGACACAGTGTTTTTAGTGTAACACCTACAACCACTGTGTAAACAAGTACACCGTGTTAGTGGCACTACACTGGGTGGCACCCACTACACCGTGTAGTGACATCTAACACTGTGGTACCTACACAGGTGTTTTAGTGGCCACTAACACCTGGGAACCCACACATACAACTTGGTTAAGTGGAACACTAACAACTGGTGTAACACATACACAGTGTTAGTGTACACTAACACCTGTGGCTGCCATACAAGGTGTTTAGGTGAACGCTAACAGACTTGGTACACCACAGACACAGGTTACGTGACAACAACAACTGTGAACACAATAACCACAGGTTGTGTGAGTGGACCCAACGTACTGTTACACATGACACAGTGGTTTTAGTGGACAACAACACTTGGACACATACACAGTTTTTTAGTGGAACGCTAACACCTGGTTGCCACATACACAGTGTTAGTGGACAACAACACTGTTGGCCCTACACCTTTAGTGTACGCGTAACGACTGTTTACACATTGGGCAACAGTGGTTAGTGGACAACAACACTGGTACACATACACAGTTTTTAGTGACGCTAACACTCCTGTTAACACATAGGGGGGGTACAAAGTGTTATGGGGACCCAAAACACTGTGGGAAAACACAATGACACAGGGTTAGTGTGACGCTCCACACTGTTGACCATACACAGTGGGTTATTGGGACACCAAGCACTGTTTAGAATTCAACAATGCGAGGCACAGTGGTTGGTGAACGACTTCACGAAGAACGTGTGGAAGCACATCCCAGTGGGTAGTGGACACCAACACTGGTGTTAACACATACACAGTGTTAGTGGACCCTAACACTGTGGACACATACACAGTGTTAGTGGACACCAACAACTGTTGACCACAATTACCATGTTAGTGGGGGGAGACACTAACACTGTGGACACATACACAGTGTTAGTGGGCACTAACACTTTTGGACCCAAACATACACGTGGTGTGGACACTAACACTGGTGGAGACCATACACTTGTTATGGACACTAACACTGTGGGACGACAAAATACACAGTTGGTTGTGGACACTTAACACTGTGGACAAACACATACACGTGTTAGTAGGACCCTAACATGGTGGGACACTACACAGTTGTTTAGTGTGGACACTAACACTGTGGAACACACATACACAGTGTTAGTGGAAACTAACACTGTGGACACAGCAGATACACAGTGTGTTATGTATATCTCCACTAAACATTGTGGACAGCACATACACAGTGTTTTAGTGGACACTAAAACGTAAACTGTTACAAAACATACCAACAGTGGGTTAGGGGGACACTAACACTGTGGACACAACATACACAGGGTTTAGTTGAACACTACCCTGATGTAACCAGTACGCGACAGTGGTTTTAGTGGACAAACACCACTGGTGGAAACCACAGTACACATTGTGTGTAGTGGACACTAAACACTGTGTAAAACATCACGTGTTAGTGACAGACACACTGTGGACCACATAAACACAGGGTTAGGTGGACACGACACTGTGTTACACAATACACAGTTGTTTACGGGGCAAACAACACTGGTGGACAACATACACAGTGTTTTAGGTGACACCTAGCAACTTGTGTACCAAGACACCCGTGTTTGTGGAGAACAACAAACTGTTGGACACATTACCAGTGTTTTAGTGGACACTGACCACTGGTGTTACACATAAACATTGTTGAGGGGACAACAACACTGTGGGACACCATACACAGTGTTAGTGACGCGGGGTCACACTTTTGTACACATACACAGTTTGATGGACCGAGCAACACTGGGGTGGAACACATACACACATTGTTAGTTGACACGTCCCCCACGTGTCCCACAGTAACACCCAGTGTTAGTGGAGACACACACTGGTGGAACATACACGTGTTTAGTGGGAGCGCTCACACTGTTAACACATACACATTGGGTAGGGGCACAACAACTGTTGTGACCCCCCAATACACATGTTTTTAGTGGAGGCGTCTCACACTGGTTTAACACATAGCACAAGTGGTTTTGAGTTGTACCAACAACACTGTGGACACATCACAGTTTTGGACGCTTCAACACGGTGTACACTACACAGTGTTAGTGGCAACACACTGTGGAAAATACACAGTTGTTAAGTGGACGCTCACAACTGTGTAACACATCAAGTGTTAGTGGACACCAACCTGTGGCACAAATACACAGTGGGTTTATGGACGCCTCCACCTGGGGACAGCATACAAATGTTTAGTGGACACCAACAACTGTGTACACCTACACGGTGGTTTATGGGACGCTCACACTGTGGACACATACAAAGTGTTAGTGGACACCAACACTGTGGACACACATACACAGGGGTTAGTGGACGCTCACACTGGTGGGCACCTACACAGTGTTTAGTGGGCACCAACACTGTGGGTAACAACATACACAGTGTTATGTGTGACGGGCTTAACACTGTTGGACCACATACACAGTGTTAAGTGGACACCAACACTGTGTACACACACACAGTGTTGTGGAAAGCGCTAAACACCTGTGGACCTGCATACAAATTGTTAGTGGGACCCACACACTGGTTACACATACCATTGTTTTTAGTGGACGCTAAACAATGGGGGAACCATACACAGTTGTTAGTGGACACCAACACTTGTGTACACATACACATTGTTAGTGGACGCTAACACTGTGGACACATACACAGTGTTATGTGGACACTTACACTGTGGACACATACACATTGGGTTAGTGGACGCTAACCACTGTGGACACATACACAGTGGTTAGTGGACACTCAAACATGTGTACACCATACACATTGTTAGTGGACGCTACGTGTGACACAAGTTGCGTGGAACACTGTCCTGGGGACTATACAGTTAAGGCAACAATACACAGTGTTTAGTGGACACTAACACTGTGTACACATACAACAGTGGTTTAGTGGACGCTAAACACTGTGGACACATTACACAGTTGTTGAGTGGACACTAACACTGTGGAAACACATAACAGTGGTTAGATGGACGATAAACACTGTGGACCCATACACAGTGTTAGTGGACACTAACCACTGTGGACACATACACAGTGTTAGTGGACCCTAACACTGGGGACACAACCAGTGTTAGTGGACAACTAACACGTGGACACATACACAGTGTTAGTGGACACTAACACCTGTGGACACATACACAGTGTTAGTGGAAACTAACACTGTGGACACATACACAGTGTTAGTGGACCTACACTGTGTACACAGACAACAGTTGGTTTAGTGGACACTAACACTGGGGGGGGTGGACACATACAAAGTGTTTAGTGGTGACACCTAACACTGTGTACACATACACAGTGTTAGTGAACAACAAACACTGTGGACACATAACACGTGGTTAGTGGGACACTAACACTGTGTAACACATACACAGTGTTTAGTGAACAACAACAACTGTTGGGACACATACACAGTGTTAGTGGACACTAACACTGTTGTACACATACACAGTGTTAGTGAACAACAACACTGTGGACACATACACAGTGTTAGTGGACACTAACACTGTGTACACATAGCAACGTGTTTTAGTGAACACTAACACTGTGGACACATACACAGTGTAGTGGGACACTAAACTCGTGGACACATACACAGGTTAGTGTGACACTAAGCACTGTGTTTAAACACATACACAGTGGTTGGGACACTAAACACTGTGGAAACATACACAGTGTTAGTGTGACACTAACATGTGTACACATACACATTGTTAGTGGACACTAACACTGTGGACACATACACAGTGTTAGTTGAACACTAACACGTGTAACACATACACATTGTTAGTGGACACTAACATGTGGTACACAGTCACAGTGTTTTAGTGACCTAACACTGTGTACACAATACACATAATATAGTTTGTGGACACAACACACTGTGGACACATACAAGATGTTAGTGGACACTAACACTGTGGACACATACACTTTAGTGGTACACTAACACTGTGGACAATACACAATGTTTGCGCACTAACACTGTGGACACATACACAGTTTGTTAGTGGACAACACCTGAGTTGGTAAAACAACTACGGACAGGCACCTCGCAGCGCTTTGGCAAGGGTTTTCGTAATCTTGGCCGGGGAGGATTGACCTAGGCCACCAATTCTTAAACTGTAGCTCTGTTCACCCAGCAGTAAATGGGTACCTTGTTTGTTAACGCTTTGGTCGGGTTTTTGTGTTCTAGGGTAAAAAATTAGGATTAAAAACCTGCCCGGAACGCTGGATAAGGATTAGGGATGGAACGGGTGGGTTAATGATGGTGCCCAACCAACTGGAATGGTCAGGATAAAATATATGATGGGAACGGGGGATAGGAATGATTGCCCAACCTCTTGTGGACAGTCGGGGATTGGAACCCGACCTGCATGACAACTCGTACCATCGTGTCTAACCCTCGCTCCCCCAAGTGTTTGGTCACTAAGAAGAGGAAGAAAAGCGTTAAAACCCCCACCTCCACCCCACAACATTTAAAGACCTAGTCCACATCAGACTCGAACTGAAGGTAAAAACTCAATTATAAAACCTCTCACTCACCTGACATCCATGCCTCGGTTACGTACATTCCTGGAGGTTAATGGGACCTTGGCTTGCACAGTGAACTTGGGTGTAAACGGGATCTGTAATAGGTGAAGTGTAAAGTGAGTATAACTGGCTCTACATGTTTCAGCGTTATTTTTTTGTTTTTTTTAAAAAAAAAATGTGGGGGGGGGGGGGGGGGGGGGGGTGGGATCCCCAGTGGTATACTAAGTGATATATTGTCCAGTGGTATAACCTGTTCCCAGGTGGTATACTATGGGGCAGTGGGATAGCTCGGTCCAGGGGTATACCTGGAGGCAATTGGGTAACTGGTCCAGTTGGTATAACGGGGTGTAAGGGGGTGTGCCCCAGTGGTAATACGTTTGTCCATGTGAATACCTGGTTCCAGTGGTTAATACTGTTCCAGTTGTATACTGGGGCCAGTAAGTCTACTGGTTGCCATATAATACTTGGTCCTGGTATACTGGTCAGTGGTAAACGGTCCCAGTTTGGTATACGTGGTCCATTGGTAAAAAGTCCAGGGTTCCCCAAATAATTGTTCCCGTGGTATACTGGTCAAGTGGGGGTAAAAAAAAAAAAAAATACTGTGCCCGTGGTATCTGGTCCCAGTGTATACCAGTTTTATACATTGTTCCCGTGGTAAGACTGGTCAGTGGTTAATACTTGTCCATTTGTAGACTGGTCCAGTGGTATACGGTCCAGGGGTATACCATTATATATATTGGGGTCCATGGTATCCAGTTTAGTATAATTTGGTCCAGTGGTAAGTACTGGACCCCATCGATACACTTTGTCCCCAATCATAATGATGGTCAGTCATTATATTGATTCATCAGTATAGTGAGTTTCCAGTGGGGCAATACCATTAATCCATGTTATTATACTTATATAATTATAATTTAAATATATATGAGATCACATAAAACTTCCAATGTTTGGAGTAAAGGTTAACTTGAGGGGGTTTAAAGTGGTAAACCCTTGCGGATAACTAACCTAACCTAACATAACCTAAATGTTAAAACCTAACTTAGCCCTTTAGTTGGTGTTGAGGATGTGTGGTGGTTTTTTTGGGGCCATGCTGCAAGTCCCCTAAACACCTTAAACCCTCAGTCGGGCCTAACCGCTAATCCCAACCTAATCTAAAGCCTAAACTTAACCTAACTTTACCCCTAAAACTAACCGAACCAAAACGAACAAAGGTAAAGCTAATCAGAGACGAAACTAACCTAGAACGACCAAAACTATCAAATCCCGAACCCTAGCCTAGCCCGGAACAAACCTAGGACGAAACTAACCAAAACTACCGCTAATTCTCACCTAAACGTAGAAAGTAACCAAAATTAAACCTATTCCTAGGACCTAACTAAAGTAACCAAAGAGTAACCTAGTCTAACCTAACGTGAAGTAACCAAAAGTAACCTAGTCTAACCTATCGTAAAGTAACCAAAAATTTTTACCCTAGTCCTAAACCTAATCGTAACGTACCAAAAGTAACCTAGTTCTCACCTACGAAAAAGTAACCGAAGAAGTAACCTTATCACCTATAACTAACGTAAATAACCAAAAGTACTAATCCCTACTAACGTAAAGTAGCCAAAAATAACCTAGTCTAACCTAACGTTAAAGGTCACCAAAAAGTAAACCTATTCTAACCTAAGGACGTAAAGTAACCCAAAGAGTAACCTAAGGGGGTCTACGTAACGAGAATCCAGGTAAGCCACCGTTAAAGGCTGGTTTTTTACATCAAATCTTTCGTACCTGGTTGTTAAAAAGGGATGTCCCCCCTCCCGGGTTTTTTTTTCACCATTATGTTTTTTTCTCACTCCGTGTAGGGCCTTTTTTGAGCGTGCCCCCGGATATCCCTGGCTCTCGTAACACTGGCTTGGGTTTTGTAGGCCGGTGGGGAGGGGTTTTTTGGTAATGGCCGGCTGCGGGGGTTTGTAGGCGGGCTGGGGGGGTTTGTAGGCCGG
>WNGS01000542.1:33909-45812 GCA_020271785.1 Procambarus virginalis
TTATCTCTATTCAGTTCCTCACCACTTCCTTCGTCGTTTGTAGTGAATCCTTCTGCCCCTCTCCTTTCATTACCTGTTTCCTTTACTGTTGAGTCTTTGCCTTGCTTGCGATGTCATTTTAGTATGTTTTGCTACCTTGCTTGCGATGTCATTTCGTATGTCTTTCTGCTCTCTTTCATACCTGACATATTCATTCCTGGCACTCTGTATCTTTCTCTGCTCTCAAGTGTCCTGTTTATTCTATAGTTTCTCCATGCCCTTTACTTTCCTGCTTAGCTAGCATTGGTCTCATTAAACCATGGGTTTCTTTTATTTCACTGTTTTCCTTTGGACTGGGACAAACTTGTTTGCTGCTTCCTTGCACTTCTGCGTGATGTAGTCATCATGTCTTGGGCCGTCTTTCCCTGAACTTGTTTCCCATGCTATATCTTTAGGAATTTTCTTATCTCCTCATAGTTTTCGTTCGGAATGTCAGCCTTTTTTTTCAGTATCCCTCCTCGAGAGTTCAATAACCATTCCTCAATCAGGTACTCAAACACCATACACTGTGGTCGCTCATTCTACTGGGCCTCAAACCGAGTGTGTGTGTGTGTGTGTGTGTGTGTGTGTGTGTGTGTAGTAGCTGTGGTGTGTGATGTGTTTGATACACAAGCTACCGTCGGATTCGTGTGTGTGTGTTTGTGTGTGTGTGTAATATGTAGATAGTGATGTCGGGTTAGAGGGACGAAGAGAAGGAGCGTCGAGAGAGCGCGAAGGAGCCGCTGCGAGGGAAGCGCTGGTCAGCATGACAGCGAGCCGAAAGCCTCCTACTTACTAATTAGTGACGTGAGGAATTGAGATTAGAACGGAGATTTTTAGAGCATTTCGATTTATGATGTTGACGAGGATCTCTTTGTGAATTAAGAGGTAGATGATAAGGACGTGAAAGAAAAAGCACAAACAGATAAAGTAGATCAAGACAAGAAATAAAGATAAACGATGGAGCAGATAATGAAGCCACTAAAGAGCCGCCCCTGACAGTAGAAAAAAACTCCTTAATTGACAATTGCAGCTTTGAAGGCATAAGTGTGCAAATATTGCTCCCTCCGGCAGGCTGTTGAACCCGTGCGTTAATTACCCGCCTCTCGACTGACTGCCCTACTGTCCGTTACCTGGCATGGAGTAGACCTTCATAATATGTGAGATATTTTGAACATCGGTAGTCGTATAGAGATGAGTGGATGGTCCTACAGGTGAGATCGACTCAGTCTTGAGGCAGACGGTGAGCAGAGAGACATAATGGGTTAAGCTAGTTGTACCATTGATGGGGCAGGACATCTAGGAGATGCGTACCCATGATGGGTGCAGGTATGAGGAGACCAGTACCCATGATGGGGCAGGTATTAGGATGACTCAGTACCCTGATGGGGCTAGCTATCTCAGGGAGCAGTACCCATAATGGGCAGGCTATGCTAGTAGACCAGTGTACCCATAATGGGCCAGGCTATCTAGTGGAGACAGGTACCATTAATGGGAGGCTATCTAGGAGGCTCAGACCATGATGGTGTCAGCTATCTGGAGAACAGTACCCATGATGGGGCAGGCTATTTATTAGAGAGAAGCTTTATGCCATGTGGGCAGGCTATCCATTTGTTGAGAGCAGTACCCATAATTGGGGCAGGCTATCACAGGAGACCAGTACCCATAATGGGGCAGGCTATCTAGGAGAGCAGTACCCATGCTAGACCCAGCTTGTACCGAGCTTACATGAAGCACAGGTAATATACCGCTCTCGGGCTCCTGTGGCCTGCCCTCATAAATTATACTAACCAGAATGCTCTACTACTGGTGGAGACATCTTGAGATGAGCTGTGCATATTGTTCTCTTCCGTTCTGATTGGACATATCAGCATATCGAGCCTATACCATACGATATGTTGGCGGGCTGATTGTTATGTACAGAGACAAACGTTCTCAGGGATCTCCATTTAATTCGAGTTCGTGAACAACAGAAACGTTTGACTATAACAACACTCCATGCGCGCCCTACCACTACACCGGCTTCATGCTGAGCTCTGCCTCTCCAAGCAGTATGCACTTGGAGATATTAATGGGAGCTGCCTCGTATGGTAGCTCCTATTAATATCTCCTATTAATATCTCCTTTTAATAGCAGCTACTGCCTTCTGCAGTTACCTTCTTTCTTATAATTCCTTTCCTCCACTTATTTTGGTGGTCAGGTGATCTGCCAGGCGGATATAAAGGTCTGATCAGCAATGTTTTCTTATCTTCTTTGCTCTGATGAGGCGAATTAGCCGAAAACGCGTTAAGCATTTTCTATTTTTCACATGTGGTTATTCTGCATATATATATATATATATATATATATATATATATATATATATATATATATATATATATATTATATATTTATAATATATATATATATTTATATATATATATATATATATATATATATATATATATATATATATATATAATATATATATATATATATATATATAAAACCCATCTTAGTACACAGGAAATACACCACTAACAAACACACACACACTTTATACACATTCAACCCAAGTAAATGTAAGGTAATGAAACTAGGCAGTGGAAACAGGAGGCCAGACACAAGATACAGAATGGGAGACGAAGTCCTTCATGAAACGAACAGACAGAAAGATCTAGGAGTTGATATCACGCCAAACCTGTCTCCTGAAGCCCACATCAAAAGAATAACATCGGCGGCGTACGCGAGGCTGGCTAACATCAGAACTGCCTTCAGAAACCTGTGTAAGGAATCTTTCAGAACCTTGTATACCACGTAGGTAAGGCCAATCCTGGAGTATGCGGCCCCAGCATGGAGCCCGTACCTTGTCAAGCACAAGACGAAACTGGAAAAAGTTCACAGGTATGCCACTAGGCTAATCCCAGAACTAAGAGGCTTGAGTTACGAGGGAACTGAGGGAACCTGAGGGAACTGCACCTCACGTCGCTGGAAGACAGAAGAACTCGGGGAGACATGATCACCACATACAAGAATCTCAGGGGAATTGACAGGATAGACAAGGAGGGATTATTTAACATGGGTGGTACACGCACAAGGGGACACATGTGGAAGCTGAGTATCCAAATGGGCCACAGAGACGTTAGAAAGAACTTTGTCAGTGTCAGAGTAGTTAGTAAATGGAAAGCATTAGGAAGTGATGTGGTGGAGGCTGACTCCATACACAGTTTCAAATGTAGATATGATAGAGCCCAGTAGGCTCAGGAATCTGTACATCAGTTGACGGTTGAGAGGCGGGACCAAAGAGCCAAAATTCAACCCCCGCAAGGACAACTAGGTGAGTACAGGAAATACACCATTAACACACACACACCCATCTTTAAAACATTTTCAGTCATGATAAATCTTAAAAAATCATTAGATAACAACATAGATAAAAATAATTTTCTACAAGTGTGAGAGAAGAATAATCTGGGGAGCTGGTAACTTTAGAGAGGTGAGGAGGTAAACTTAATAAAGCTGGGTTTACTAATTACTAACCTGGCGATAATGTCTTACAAGTTTATAAGATTATATATAGTTTAACGAGTTTGATCTCCTCCAACTTCCTGATCCTTTCTCTCTGTTCTTTTCTTTTTTTTCTTTTTTATCTAGGACTAGGGTTCATTAGGGCCGTCGAGTGATGCACCTGGTGAAACTGCAAACATGAGCTGTTATTCTACCTTAGCTCATCTGAAGCCTGCTCCTAGAGACTCATTTATTTCATGTGAATGTTCTTTGAAACTAGCACATAGGAAAATATCATAATTAACTATCATATAACGAACCTGATGAGAATGCAAGCAAGAGCTGTAATCCTGCCTCAGCTCAGTTGAAACCTGCTCCAAGAGACTCATTTATTTCATGAGCCTATAATATGCATCATTGGGAATAAACTTGTTCGTTATGTAACAGTCATATAAGGAACAGGCTGAGTCTGTAGCCACCTGTGTGCCAGAGCCTTCTTGTGATCGGTTGACCTGATCTTTCGTGTATCAACCTGTTGAGCGAACAAGTTCCAGTTGCGCGTCAGCCTAGAAATGAATGATCGCTGATAGAGTGATGTTTTTGAGAAAGGCACTTCCAGTATGAGACTGTTGAAGGTTGAGAGTCTAGTGCTATGAGTGGCAGCTATTGGTTGTCCACGGAGTTGGGCCAGGTGCGGAACTTTGAGGATGTTGGCCTTGTGCATAACAGTAAGACCACCAACGTCCCGACGGTGATGCAAGCTCTGATGTTCAGACCGTTCCCACCAGACTTGGTCAGGACTAGAGATGAACCTCTCTCTCTCTCTCTCTCTCTCTCTCTCTCTCTCTCTCTCTCTCTCTCTCTCTCTCTCTCTCTCTCTCTCTCTCTCTCTCTCTCTCTCTCTCGCTGCTTTTAACATGCAATCGAATTATTCGAACATATTTCGACAGGTGCAACATGTCGAGCAAGATTAAAAAAGAGAAGGGGAAGGTGATATGACGAGGAACTGATAGGAAAGGGGCCACAATAGCGAGGAGGAAAGATTTTAGAAACTGTTGTAAACCCAGTGACGGAAAATTTCAGCGGTGACTCGGAAACCCGGTAAACTCTACAAGGAAATTTACAATCTAGGAACACATGGGAACCCTATTTAACTCTATAGGGAAATTTACAGTGAAAGTCTATGGCCTGGAAACACATTTTTTTTATTAATACAGAAGTACATCTGCATTAGTGCAGCTACTCTAAACTATATAAAGTGAAGTACAGTGTGTCAAAAAAGCTAACTAGGTGATGCTAAAAAATCCCCATCACACAGGATGGTTAGTCATACAGAGGCATGTGATAGGCAGTCTGCACTGGCAGACTCTGGAAGCATTTTGAGGATATCATCAACACAAGAGTGAATAAGGTAGCAGTGGTAATACAAGTCCCCATCTCGCAGGATGGTTAGTCATACAGGGCCATGTGTTCAGTAGCCTGCACTGGCAAATTTTGGGTACACTGTGAGGATATCTTCAAGAATACGAGTATGAATAAAGTAATTGCAAAGCTCCAGGTACCTCATGCCAACTGGTCTGAAAGGTCTAATAACTGGGCATTCGGTGATGTAGTGTGGGAGATCGTGCCGTAGTTCCTGCTCACAGAGTTTGCACCTGGAGTGCTCAGGATTGGAAGATCCGTCACCTGTCACAGGTAACGGTAACCCAACCTGATCCTTGCAAGGTATACAGAAAAGTATATGAACAGATGTATGGGAATTTTGCATCCCATCTTGCTCCCAAAATTACCCTTATGAATCTCTCAGTCTAGCATACTCCTATACTGGTTACTCCAGTGAGTCTCAGTCTAGCATGCTCCTATATTGGTTACTCCAGTGACTCTCAGTCTAGCAAACTCCTATATTGGTTACTCCAGTGACTCTCAGTCTAGCATACTCCTATATTGGTTACTCCAGTAAGTCTCAGTCTAGCAGTCTCCTATATTGGTTACTCTAGTGAGTCTCAGTCTAGCATGCTCCTATATTGGTTACTCTAGTGAGTCTCAGTCTAGCATGCTCCTATATTGGTTACTCTAGTGAGTCTCAGTCTAGCATGCTCCTATATTGGTTACTCTAGTGAGTCTCAGTCTAGCATGCTCCTATATTGGTTACTCCAGTGAATCTCAGTCTAACATGCTCCTATATTGGTTACTCCAGCGAATCTCAGTCTAGCATGCTCCAATATTGGTTACTCCAGTGAGTCTCAGTCTAGCATTCTCCTATATTGGTTACTCCAGTGAATCTCAGTCTAGCATGCTCCTATATTGGTTACTCCAGTGAGTCTCAGTCTAACATGCTCCTATATTGGTTACTGTAGTGAGTCTCAGTCTAGCTTGCTCCTATATTGGTTACTCTAGTGACTCTCAGTCTTGCATGCTCCTATATTGGTTACTCCAGTGACTCTCAGTCTTGCATGCTCCTATATTGGTTACTCCAGTGAGTCTCAGTCTTGCATGCTCCTATATTGGAGGGTTGTGAGCCAGGAGCAACAGGCAGCAACATGACACAGACAGCAACATGACACAGGCAGCAACATGACACAGGCAGCAACATGACACAGGCAGCAACAAGACACAGGCAGCAACAAGACACAGGCAGCAACAGACACAGGCAGCAACATGACACAGGCAGCAACACGACACAGGCAGCAACATGACACAGGCAGCAACATGACACAGGCAGCAACATGACACAGGCAGCAACATGACACAGGCAGCAACATGACACAGGCAGCAACACGACACAGGCAGCAACATGACACAGGCAGCAACATGACACAGGCAGCGCCTCACATATACTCTTCTCAACACGGCTCCCTTCACAGACTAAAATATGTCGCTCAATAATTACGTTTCCTTCCATATTCTCGAACGTGTCGGCCTTTTCCAACGTGTTTTTTCTTGGTTGTGTTGGAAAAGTTTCCCAGGCTTCCGATGTAAAGAAATAATGACTCAAGTTGTATTTTTTAAGCTAATGATTAAAACTGTTGATGTATATGAAGAGTTGATGAAAGGATTACTTATTGAAAAGGTAATGTGTGTGTGTGTCTACTCAACTATTTGTATTAGCCTATTTGTGTCTTCAGGACCGAGCATTGGCTCTTGGAGCCGCCTTTCTAGCCGCCGGTTGTTTAAAGCAATGACTTCTGTCTTACTTTCCTTTCATATCTGGTTTTAAAACTATAAATAGTGTTTGCTTCCACAATGTGCTCGTTTAGTTCATTCCATTTCCCCATTACTCTCACGGTAAAAATAACTTCCTAACTTATTTGTGACTCATCTGAGTTTCCATCTTCCACTCATGTCCCCTTCTTCTGTTGGTATTCAGTGTGACCGTTTCGTCTATGTCCACTCTGGCAATCCCCCTAAGTATGTTAAATGTTGCAATCATATCTCCCCTAGCTCCTATTTTTCTGCCTTTGTGGTGCAGTTCCTGCACGCGCTCTTCATACCCCCATCCCTCGTAACTCTGGGACGAGCCTCGTCGCAAACTTCTGAACCTTTTCCAGTTTTCTTATGTGTTTCTTCTGATTGGGACTCCATGATGGCGCGGCATACTCTAAGACTGGTCTCACGTAGGCAGTGTAAAGCGCCCTAAATGCTTCATTACTTATATTTCTGAATGACGCTCTAACTTGTGCTAGCGTAGAGTACGCTGCTGTCGTTATCCGATTTATATGTGCCTCAGGAGTTAGATTTGTTTTTATGTCCACTCCCAGGTCCCTTTCTCGAATCGCCACAGGAAGGTAGTTTCCCTTCATTGTGTACTGACCTTTTGGTCTCATGTCACCTAGTTCCATTTTCATAACTTTACCATAGAATTCTGCTCGTGTTGAACTCCAGTAGCCAATTCTGACCATCTCTACAACCTGTTCAAGTCCTCTTGGCGGATCCAACAAATTCTCATCTGTCACAACTCTTCTTATTAATTTCGCGTCATCCGCGAACATCGACATACAGGACTCGACTCCTGTAGACATGTCGTTCACGTATATTAGAAATAGAATTGGTCCCAGCGCCGATCCTTGAGGTACTCCACTCGTTACTGTTCACCAGTCCGACTTCTCGACCTGGACTGTTACTCTCTGGCTCCTGCCTGTTAAGTAATTCCTTACCCATGCTAGGGCTTTCCCACTTACTCCCGCCTGCCTCTCAAGTTTGTATAGCAGTCTCCTATGCGGTACTGTATCAAAGAATTTTGGCAGTCCAGAAATATGCAGTCTGCCCATCCTTCTCTGTCCTGCCTTATTCTCATTACTTTACCATAGAATTCCACGTTTGTTAGGCATGATATCCAGTGTTGTTACCTGTTTCATTAGCTCCTCTGCTGTCACCTCTATATCTGATAGTCTTTCATCTAGGGTAATCTCTTTAACAATGGGAGCTGCTCAGGCTCGGTTGTGAACACTCCATGGAAACTGGCATTCAGTGCCTCACAGATTTTCTTGTCACTTTTCGTATATGCCCCCTCTGTTTTCCTTAGTCTTGTAACTTAGTCAGTCACCGACATTTTTTTTTTTTTTATATTACTATGTAGTAATTAAGGTTGTCTTTTCGCTTTAATCACAATATCGTTCTTATGATTCATTTCCGATATTAATGTATTCTTTCCTGCCCTGATGCATTTATTCCTATTGTCCTCTTTTCTCTGTACCTTTTCCACTCCCTCCTGCTTCTCATTTTTGCCATTTTCAAAGTGCCATTTTCTCCTGGCACTGTCTATTAAACCGTGGATTATTATATTCCCTTTACTGTTGGTATAAAACTCTCTTCGGACTCCTTGTATTTCCACTGGATTAGGTCCATCATATCATATCTTGTACTGTTTTTCCTCTAAGTTCTTCCTCCCACTGCACTTCTCCCAGATATTCCCTTATTCTCTTGTAACCCCCTTTCCATTACTCTCCTATCTCAGACCTCTTGTACCGTGGTCACAATATTAAGCTCGATCATGTAGTCAAAGACGTGTGTGTGTGTACTCACCTATTTGTGCTTGCGGGGGTTGAGCTTTGGCTCTTTGGTCCCGCCTTTCAACTGTCAATCAACTAGTGTACAGATTCCTGAGCCTACTGGGCTCTATCATATCTACATTTAAAACTGTGTATGGAGTCAACCTCCACCACATCACTGCCTAATGCATACCATCCGTTAACTACTCTGACACTGAAAAAGTTCCTTCTTACGTCCCTGTGGCTCATGTGGGTACTCAGTTTCCACCTTTGTCCCCTTGTTCACGTCCCGCCAGTGTTGAATAGTCTATCCTTGTTTACCCTGTCGATTCCTCTGAGGATTTTGTACGTTGTGATCATGTCCCCCCTTACTCTTCTGTCTTCCAGCGTCGTAAAGTGCGTTTCCCGCAGCCTTTCCTCATAACTCATGCCTCTTAGTTCTGGGACTAGTTTAGTAGCATACCTTTGGACTTTTTCCAGCTTCGTCTTGTGCTTGACAAGATACACAAATCCCACAGACTCAGACTCATACTAACACATATCTCTCAGGCAGCTATCCAAACTCTCTTCTCCTTTCACCAATCAGCCCGGCAGATGTTGTGTCCATCATACACTCTCTAAAAACAAAGGCAGGGAACACCAGTGAAATTCCGTCCATTGTATACAAGAGAGCCTCCCATGCCCTTGCCCCATCCATAGCCCTACTGTTCAACAAATCTATAGAGTGTCACACCTTCCCTGATATCCTCAAAAAGCAAGAGTAACGCCAGTCCATAAAGGAGGCAATCTGGCGGACATAAACAATTATAGACCAATATCAAACCTACCCATTTTATCAAAAATATTTGAAAAAATTATCTACAAACAGCTCTATTCCTACCTCGTAAAACTCGATATACTCAGCCCCTGCCAGTTTGGCTTCCGGTCCCAAAAGAGCACCAATGATGCAATCATTAGTCTTCTTGACGTAATCACTCAGCCCTTGACAAAAATGAGTTTCCGATTGGACTCTTCATTGACCTAAGAAAAGCCTTTGATACTATTAATCACAACTCTCTTACTTAAACTACAGCATTATGGAATCCGAGGCCTTGCCCTTGACTACATATGGGACTAATAGAACAAGAACCCGGCAATGTGATGTTATAGTGGCCAGAATACGCCTGGGATATAGACGTATCTGGCAGCTTTCTCAAAACCCAAATGTCGAGTACACAATGTGTCAACTTTGTGAAAGAGAAAACATGCACTCTCTTGAACATTATATTGTAGAATGTCCCATATTGACTGACTTTCGCCCTCCCCTGGGCTAAGGTATGCTTAACTCTGTAATTACTATATGAGTACTGGAACACTTGATGATATATTGGACTTGTATCCAAGATTGACCATGTAATAGATTAATTATACAATGTATATGATGTAACTATATAACCTGAGCTTGTAAAAGCACCTTAATCACCTTCAGTGATTAAGTGCTTAATTGCATACTAGTTTCTTTATCAGCTATCTCACCCTGTCAGGGTAAATGAGATAAATGTCTGTGAATGCATGTGTGTATATGTGTATATGTGTGTGTGCATGTATATGTATGGGTATAAAGTATATATGGAAGCTGATCAGAATTACATTTCACCTTTGTAAATGTACATTAATGACACTATGTAAAAGACACATCGAACACTTTATGTAAGGCATACGTAAATCTGTGTATCTATGTATTTACGTATATAGGTTAGCTTAGCATTTTAAAAGCACCGACTCACCTTCAGTCGTTGATTGTTCAATAAACCCTTGAACTATATGTTTAACACATCTCTAACCCTGTCCATGGAGGACAGAAGAAAATGTATATATGCTGGTTAGCATTGTAAATGTGTGGCCACGTCTGTTGTAGAAAATAATAATAAAAAAAACTACATCCGATCCTAGCTTAGTGACAGACACCAATATTCACCTAGTTGTATTCACCTAGTTGTGTTTGCGGGGGTTGAGCTTTGCTCTTTCGGCCCGCCTCTCAACTGTCAATCAACTGTTTACTAACTACTTTTTTTCCCACACCACACACACACACACACACACACACACACACACACACACACACACACACACACACACACACACACAACACCCCAGGAAGCAGCCCGTGACAGCTGGGGCATTCAGGGTGAAAGAAACTTTGCCCATTTGTTTCTGCCTCGTGCGGGAATCGAACCCGCGCCACAGAATTACGAGTCCTGCGCGCTATCCACCAGGCTACGAGGCCCTGTTGTGCCTGAGATCAATGTGTAACCATCAATGATACAACTTCTTCCACTCTACCAATAACCGTTGGAGTGCCACAGGGCAGCATCTTAGGACCTCTTCTATTTCTTATATATATCAATGATCTGCCTAATGTCTCTAATATTCTTAAACCTATAGTGTTTGCTGACGATACTACTCTTATCTATTCAGACCCCAACCCATATACACTAAATAATGTTGTGAATAATGAATTAAAAAAGTCCACTTATGGATGTCAACTAACAAACTAACATTAAACATAGAAAAGACTTACTACATCTTATTTGGAAGCAAATCATCGAATGCAATTCAGCTACAGATAGACAACATTAACATCAGTAATAAAAATGATGGCAAGTTTCTTGGCCTATTCCTAGACAAGAGACTCAACTTCAGCACCCACATTCAACACATAACTAAGAAAGTCTCTAAAACGTTGGTATACTCTCTAAAATAAGACATTATGTTCTTAACTCTGCTCTCCTCTCACTATATTATGCACTAATCTATCCCTATCTTAATTATGGTATCTGTGCATGGGGATCTACCACTGCAAACCACCTCAAGCCCATCATCACCCAGCAAAAACTGCTATCAGAATAATAACAAACTCTGCTTTCAGACAACACTCAGCCCTCTCGTTTAAATCCCTAAACTTGCTAAATATTAACTCCCTCCACACATTCTCTTGTATCAACTACATTTACAAAACCCTGTTCTTAAAAGCAAACCATGCTCTGAAACTCTCCCTGGACAGATTTAATAGGACCCATTATCACCACACCAGAAATAAATATCTCTTTGATATCCCCAGGGTCAAACTTAATCTGTGTAAACACTATGCAAATTAAGGGACCTAGTCTATGGAACTCACTCCCTAGTGAATTGAAAAGCTGTCAAACTTTTGCCTCATTTAAAAACAAAACCAAAAAGTACCTAATTTCATCTTCGTAGTTTCCTACACTGAGCTTTAAATTTGCTCTGTATCTAGTGTTACCCAATCTCCCAACCTTTATGTACTTAACCCAAACAACTTTATCATTGTGTTCATTGCTGTCTTCTTTTATGTGCTAGCCATATATGCTGTATTGGGCCTACTATTTTTTGTTAAACTACCATTCAAAC
>WNGS01000543.1:33064-48306 GCA_020271785.1 Procambarus virginalis
AGGGTAGGGGGGGGTCCCCCAGGACCTGTCGCCCCTCCTCCACCCCCACCCGGTGCACCACCACCTCTACCAGAGCTTCCATCATTTACTGCACTGGCTGTTATGTAGACAATACAGGAGCTCCATGAACTCCTGAACATACAGCCACTAAACATCAGACTGCAGCACCAAGCATCAGGGTGTGGAACACCCTCAAATGTTAGAGGACCCATGTTAGAAAGATACTCCAAGATGAGACGCCCCGCTCCACGGTGGCCCAAATAGACGCCGTCCACAGCTGGTGGCCCAAGATGAGACGCAACGCCGTACGCTCCCAAGCTGTGGCCCAAGATGAGACGCCCGCTCCCAAGCTGGTGGCCCAAGATGAGACGCCCCGCTCCCTAAGCTGGTGGCCCAAGATGAGACGCCCCGCTCCCACAGCTGGTGCCCAAGAGGAGCGCCCCGTCCCACACTTGCCAAGAGCCTCGATTCTCTGATGAAAACCCCGCCCCGCAGTATATAATTCCTAGATGAAATACTGACCAGATATCCTTCCATAATTGGAAAACTGAGTATGTAGGGCGTATGTATCATGTGTGAGTGTATATGGGTGTGTATATTTGGGTATATATGTATATGTAGATATGTATATATATTATGCATATATATAATATATATATAAATATATATGTATATAGTATATATATCTATATATATTATTATATCTTATATATATATATATATATTATATACTATATATATTATGTAAATGTGAATGTAAGTGTATGTGTGAGTATATGTAGGTATATATGAACTCGATAATTAATAATAATAAAACAAAGAGCCTTCAACAGAACAACATGTGTGGAAGCATCAGGGGTGTGTATATATGAATGCTACACAGTCTTCATTATAGACTCCATATATGGTGAACACATGTGAAGAACCTCTCACACACTCACAGCTCCCTGACAAGAGGGAGCCAGCTTAGCTTAGCTGCCAACACCCACACAATCGTGTCAGCAAGGCGGACAGCCCGCCTGCTTTCATACCTCTCACTGTACTTTCCCACTTCTATACTTCCCTTCACCTATGCCTCTCCTTCCTCTTTACTCCAGAAAAAGGCTGTCACCCAGTACCGGGAGCACTGCGTGTAACCCAATGGGAGGGCGTTAACACCACTGGTCAACCAATGGGAGGGCGTTAACACCACTGGTCAACCAATGGGAGGGCGTTAACACCACTGGTCAACCAATGGGAGGGCGTTAACACCACTGGTCAACCAATGGGAGGGGGGCGTTAACACCACTAGTCAACCAATGGGAGGGCGTTAACACCACTGGTCAACCAATGGGAGGGCGTTAACACCACTGGTCAACCAATGGGAGGGCGTTAACACCACTAGTCAACCAATGGGAGGGCGTTAACACCACTGGTCAACCAATGGGAGGGCGTTAACACCACTAGTCAACCAATGGGGGGGGGCGTTAACACCACTAGTCAACCAATGGGAGGGCGTTATAAACAATTCCAGATAATGTAAAACTAATATTCCCAGCACTACAGCCCACTAATTCATAATTCCACCGGATTAAAATAACAAGTTCACTGTTCCAGGTGAGTTCACACCAAAGTTAATGAACAGCATGGAACAGTTCGGCAATGTTAAACTAGCCAGAAACACAAATGTTATGTTTTTCACAATACTCAAACCCGCTGTACCTTCTTGTAAATAATAAATATAAATATCCGACATGGTAATTACCACAGCCAACTGTGGCTTGAACCCCACACAAAGACCAATCAGAACTCTGATGGCTTGCTAAGTGAACAGTCAGAATATTGAATGCCAATCATGGCTCTGATAGTCACCTAAATGGTGTCAAATATTTTGCTGGGCTGGTACTCCAAGATGCCCCATCAGATCTCTAAACGTACACAGTAAATTATTAGTTTTCAGTGGGTAGACTGTGTTAATCCGACAAATGACACGCCAAACGACTAATGCAGAGCGCATTGAAACATTCGAGTGTGTAATGAGGACCCATTCATGGTGGGCAACGGGGAGCCAATGAAGTCACAGGTGGAGTAGTAAACTACAAACTAGGACCAAAACGCACCCAGGGACTTAACACCAGACTAAGATTGATTGATATACCTGCTTGATGGGGGTTCTGGGAGCAGTTCTACTCCCCAAATCCGGCCCGAGGCCAGGCTCGACTTGCAGAGATTTGGTTCCACCAGATCCGTGCTTGAAAGCGGCCCGCAGGCCCGCATATATGCGTCTAACTCCCTGCCACACTCCGGGTATACTACAAATACTAGAGTTTACGCTTATAGAAAACTCATTCTGCAGTAAAAAAAAAAAAAATGGTGAAGTAGATTTTGCGTGTGGCTTATAAACATAAATCCCAACGATGAATTACGGCACTAACATGGCTTACACACGGGTCCCGAGGAGGGCAAACGCCCTGATTTTATGGCGAGATCTCTAGTTCAGGACGGTTCCTGCCTCTCTATGGTGAGAGAGGCAGGAGAGTACACGTGTACTCTCCTCAAGCTGCCATAACCAGCAGCTATAAGTAATGTAGTAATCAAATTGCGAATGGCCTCATCACTGAGACCCAAACTGGCTCATTGGGACGTGGGGGGCCTTGAGCACTCCACTTACAACATTTTCCCACTCTGACTTGACTCCTTTTATACTAACTCTTTGTTTCCTTTGGTATAGTCATGCCCTAATCCAACTTAATATAGCACCCCAATACCATGAGCCTCTATCTTTTTAATCAGTCTTTCATGTGGCACTGTATCAAAAGCTTTGCTAAAGTCAAGGTACACAACATCACAAACCTTACCACTATCAACTGCCTCAACTATGCTGGTATAAAATGATAGCAAATTTGTTAAACATGAACTGTTATTTTACTGTGTAGATTTGGTCCTGGCCTTCCAGTATTTACCACGTGTATATTATTTGACATCTCTGTCGTCTCCTTTCTAGAGAGTACATTTGGAGGCTTTGAGACGATCCCAATAATTTAGGTGCTTTATCTCGTCTATGCGTGCCGTATATGTTCTCTGTATTCCCTCTATTTCAGCAATATCTCCTGCTCTGAAGGGGGAAGTGAGTACTGAGCAGTACTCAAGCCGAATATGATCCATCTCATTTCGTGAAAATTGGTACCACATTAGCAAACTTCCACGACTCTGGCACTCTGCCTGTTAACTCTGCCTTACATAAATTTCACAAATATACAAGTGTGGTTTTTAGCCTAAATATAAAATAATAATAATAATAATAATAATAATAATAATAATAATAATAATAATAATAGAAGGAAGCGTGGAGAACAGTCCACACCTGTACACTGCATGTGTGGTCTCCGAGGTCAATACTTTGAGGTCACACACTGCGCAACATCCCTCCCCCTACCCCCCCCCACCCCACCCCCAACCTATCCCACACGTATGGAATGGACTCTCGGGAGAAAACTGCAATACATAGCGTGCCAATAATTACAGATGAGAATCGGTAGTGACAACATTAGACAACCGACAGCTGGTTGGCACTTAAGGGGGGGGGGGGGGAGGGCTACTGGCCTTCCCAGCACGCACGAGTGAATGAATGAACGCACGCAAGAATGAATGAACGCGCGCATGCATTCATACACTAGTGAACACGTGTATGCATACAAGCTACATTGTGCTAACACAAATCACAGCACATCCCGCTCCCCTCCACACATAATGATGTTATGAATTTCTAAATACAATTTTTTCCGCAGTGCCAATTCAATTATTCCCCCCTCCCCCCCCCCGGCTCCCCAAACGCGTATGTATCGACTCTCCCCTCCAAACTTACCCCACCCCCCCACCCCCACCCCCTCTCACAGGCCCTTTAGCATGTACAGGGATAACGAGGTTTTTAAAATATTTGTAAAACTCTTGTCATTTGGACTTGGAACATGGCTATTGTGGCAGCTGCTGCTGCTGCTTCTGCTGTTGCTGTTGCTGTACCTGCTGCTGCTACTGCTTCTGATGCTGCTTCTGCTGTTGCTGTTCCTGCTGCTGCTCCTGCTTCTGCTTCTATTGCTGCTGCTGCTTCTGCTGTTGCTGTTCCTGCTGCTGCTCCTGCTCCTGCTTCTGTTGCTGTTCCTGCTCCTGCTGCTACTGCTGCTGCTGCTGCTGGCGTGTGATGGCGAGTGAGGTGGAGGAGGATGGAAGGCATCTCCCTACCTTACCTACCTTGTGTGGGTAAGGTAGGTACATAGAGTAGGGTAGAGGAGGGGAGGACTGGAGGCGACATGAAGGCCTGGCCACCTCGCCTCTTATCAATAGGACCCACTAACAGCTTGCGTGGCAATTAGTAACTATCTTTAATCTTGAACAGAGTTAAAGATTAAAATACACTCTTTGTATATACTGTACACTAAGAACCAGCGTGGTGTGTGTGATTATATATATATATATTATATATATATATATATATATATATATATATATATATATATATATATATATATATTATATATATATATTCCTCTAACTGTTGGGTTAGGTTTACAACCGGGATGGACACCAACAGGAGTGAAACAAGGAAAGGAACTGGGCTGTGGGGGTCCAACAGAACTAATAGCACACGACACCCAGCTACCCTCCACGTCCAGGACCATCCAGCACCAGGATAGCCTTCCCTCGTACACCAATGACTAGAATTTCCCAAAACTTCCCAACAACCTATTGATTGGTGAGCCACGAGAGGAAAGCACCACGTTGGGTGCTGAACAGATTTGTCTGAACATATGGCTCACTATCTGGACTATACCTGGAGCGTGTTCTGCGAGTTCTAAGACTACTTCCCCCAACTCTGGTCTGGTGCCAGGCGTGACTCCTGATAACTTGGTCCACCAGGCTGTTGCTTGAAGTGGCCCGCAGGCACACATGCCCGCTACAACCCGGTTGGTCCGGTACTTCTTGCAGGAACGTGTCTTTTTTTGAAGTTCACATTTGCTGGGGCAATATTTCTAATGCTTCCTGGGAGGGAGGTTGAATAACCATGATTCTCTAATGTTCATACAGTGTTCTGTGTGCCTGTGGCATATACGATACTACTGAACACTAGAAAAGATCCTTTTGTAAGTACAACAAATGCAAAATTACACAAGGAAATCACGATAACATGGCGAGACGGGAATCGAACCAGCAACGTCCTGGGTAACTCCAGATGCGCACCTTAACCCATGGACTAAGATATACTAAATATACCAGATTATATAATTTTAGAAATATGGTGGTCCATGGTGAGAGCGCGACTGGGGGTTACTCACAGCGCTGGTTCGATTCCCATTCTGGTTGATACTTGGTTGATGGGGTTCTGAGAGTTCTTCTACTCCCCAAGCCCGGCCCGAGGCCAGGCTTGACTTGTGAGAGTTTGGTCCACTAGGCTGTTGCTTGGAGCGGCCCGCAGGCCCTCATACCCACCACAGCCCGGTTGGTCCGGCACTTCTTGGAGGAAACAATCTAGTTTCCTCTTGAAGATGTCCACGGTTGATCCGGCAATATTTCTTAGGCTCGCTGGGAGGACGTTGAACAACCGCGGACCTCTGATGTTTATACAGTGTTCTCTGATTGTGCCTATGGCACCTACATTCTACTACAATGATTTTCTCAATTCAAAAAATTATTTTGTAATACATACAGAATGACAGTTTTCGTAATATATGACAAAAACAAAATGCAATAAAATGGTTCTAGCAGTTAAGTGTGTGGTGTAGCAACACATGGTGCGCCAGTACACAGTATCGCCACGCCCCCTCCATACAGGGCCACCCCTTAAGGCAGCCCCTGTTACCTAGCAGTAAAATAGGTACCTGGGTGTTAGTCAGCTGTCACGGGCTGCTTCCTGGGGGTGGAGGCCGGGTCGAGGACCGGGCCGCGGGGACACTAAAGCCCCGAAATCATCTCAAGATAACCTCAAGAAGCCAGCCTTCCTCTGGTGGTGATACACGCGCACCAGGAGTCAGTACCCTCCAGTGCTCCACACACACCACAGGCAAACCACTTCAAACGAAACATCATGACCAAATTGCAAGGTAACCCCATTATGCACATCTGCAAACTTGGGGTTACGAGGCGGCGGCGGTAACCTTAACAGCAGCAGCAGCAATAACAGCAGCAGCAGCAATAACAGCAGCAGCAGCAATAACAGCAGCAGCAGCAATAACAGCAGCAGCAGCAATAACAGCAGCAGCAGCAGCTGTCTGCCTCAGATAAACTAGCGGATGCAGCAAAATGAAAAAAAAAGTCAAGACAAAGTGTTGGGCAGTAGTTTAAGGGTAAAATATAACCAGGGCGCCTCACTTGGAGCAGGCGCTTGTGTGGTGGCACTAGGAGCAGGCGCTTGAGTGGTGGCACTAGGAGCAGGCGCTTGAGTGGTGGCACTAGGAGCAGGCGCTTGAGCCTCGCCAACAGCAGCACTCTTGCCGCAGGAGAGAAGAAAAAAAACGCAATTGAAGTGATGAGGTTAAGGGGTGGAGGGGGGGGGGGCCGCCCCACTACTGGAACATGGGGGGGGGTGGAGGCTCCACCAGGTCCAGATGACACTCACAGTTTTATGCGTGGTGAGCACGCAGCACCACACGCCCTCAAGGGACCTTGCAAGGTCGCCCTCACCACTGACCTTGACAATATCTCCAGTGCGGGCAACAATGATGGCCGCCACTGTGCAGCAGCAGCGAGATCTGGGGCCTGACGGCTGAGTGGACAGCGCTCGGGATTCGTAGTCTTAAGATTCCGGGTTCGATCCCCGGCGGAGGCGGAAACAAATAGGTAGCGTTTTTTTCACCCTGATGTTCCTGTTCACCTAGCAGTAGGTAAGTAAGGTAAGCTAGCAGTAAAGTTAAGCTAGTAGTAAATAGAGACCCGGGAGTTAGACAGCGGCCACGGACTGCTTCCTAGTGATATGTAACTAAAGGGAGGCCTAGATGAGGACCCTACGCCCCGAAACTCTCTTAAGATGACCTCAAGATAACATGACTTCAACAGTACTCTCACAGCCCCCCCCCCATGAAGCATGTTTAGCACTGACAATGTTCCTAGCAGTGTTTTCTGGGGCTCGGGTTTCTGCGTCTTAGTTTACAGTAGTTTACAATGACCTGCGCCTTAGTTTACAGTAGTTTACAATGACCCTAGGTACCTACTCCCAGGTGTTTGTGTTGGCAACAAGCTCAATGTTTTGATGACCCAGCCCGGCCTCCTGAAGTTCCCCAACGTCAAGAAACTGACGTACTAAAGTGCCCTTACCCTACCTACCAGAGGACCCATAACAGAAAACGGAACAGTACGTCAATTTCGCCATCCGCTTCCATTTTCTAGTACGACAATTTTTGCCCTTAGGTAGAGTATACGTCAAAATGCGACGTACTATCAGGAGGACGGGTTGGATGACCAGCTCACTCACTTCAGCAGCCAGAGAATCTTGTACAGCTTCTAGTTGAGTTCTGTACGTTCGTGAACTGAATTCTTCAGTATACAAAGTGTGGCTGAAGTAACTCACTAACAGGTTATCTTAAGGTTATCTTGAGATGATTTCGGAACTTTAAAAATTTTAGTGTCCCCGCGGCCCGGTCCTCGACCAGGCTTCCACCCCCAGGAAGCAGCCCGTGACAGCTGACTAACACCCAGGTACCTATTTTTACTGCTAGGTAACAGGGGCATAGGGTGAAAGAAACTCTGCCCATTGTTTCTCGCCGGCGCCTGGGATCGAACCCAGGACCACAGGATCACAAGTCCAGTGTGCTGCCCGCTCGTATTTTATATGTGGGGAAAACTTCCCACATCACCCATAAATTCCTTAATACAACAAGCAGAAAAAAATACTGCAGTTGTTGTATTAATTAAACATAAAATAATATTAGTCATGATAAGGAGACGCACGTGTCAAATTGGCTGCAGAAAAGGATGACTTATGATGGACCACATCGCCAGCGGACCTCACAGCCAAGACACTATTACTTAACACTACAACTAACACTCTCACCACTGAAGGTAATAAAAGGGTCTTCCTTATATTAAACTGAATTAACATATTTAATCGACTAAAGAAAAACTCTTCCTTCTGATACTTAATGAAAACGTTCTGAAGCCGCGTCCCTGGAGGAGGAGGAGGAGGAGGAGGAGGAGGAGGAGAGGAGGAGGAGGAGGAGGAGGAGGAGGAGGAGGAGGAAGAGGAGGCGGAAGAGGAGGCGGAAGAGGAGGAGGAAGAGGAGGAGGAAGAGGAGGGAAGAGGAGGGGAAGAGGAGGCGGAAGAAGAGGAGGAAGAGGAGCGGAAGAAGAGGAGGAGGAGAAGACACGCTGCCATTAAGGCCCAGACACTCAGAGCTTGCACAAGTTTTCCTTTTCTATTTCCTACTTTTTCCTTGATACCTGTTTGCTGGGGTTCTGGGAATTTTTCTACGCCCGAAGCCTGGTCTGAGGCCGCAGGCTTGACTTGTGACAGCTTGGTCCAACGGCTGTTGCTTGGAACGGCCCGCAGGCCCACATACTAACCTGTTCTCGACACAATGAACGCGCCGCTGGTATTGGAATTAGAAACAGCCCCGTGTATGCTGACGACTTCGACCACAACAACAGGGAAGTAGTAGTAGTTTAAGATTCACTACCCGGAACAAATAGTTCCAAGTAGCACGGGCTATGGTGAACCCGTAGTAAGATAAGTGCTTGAGATATCCGTCTTGAACTTTATTTAGTGTGTTGGCCAATGAGAATATCATGAGGCATCAGGTGGCCATAGAAGACGACTCCCAGCCCCTAACAGGGTGAGTGTTGAGCATAACTCGAGTACATCAAGTTATTTCACATACTATAATAATATATATAATTACTTGGCTATATTGTAACGTTCCGGTAGGCTGGAGTGGGAACCACGCTAGTTAGTGAGGATTGTCATTGGTGGTGAGACGGCGTCACCCTACACACCACGCCATTACTCCAGCAGCACCCACTCACGTCACAGTCGGTCCTCATCCTGTGTCATGCTCATCCTGTGAGCGGTAGTTTATTGTGCTCCCCCATACTCATCCTGTGAGCGGGAGTTTATTGTGCTCCCCATACTCATCCTGTGAGCGGGAGTTTATTGTGCTCCCCCATACTCATCCTGTGAGCGGTAGTTTATTGTGCTCCCCCATACTCATCCTGTGAGCGGGAGTTTATTGTGCTCCCCCATACTCATCCTGTGAGCGGGAGTTTATTGTGCTCCCCCATACTCATCCTGTGAGCGGGAGTTTATTGTGCTCCCCCATACTCATCCTGTGAGCGGGAGTTTATTGTGCTCCCCCATACTCATCCTGTGAGCGGGAGTTTATTGTAGTAAACTACCATACTCATTCTGTGAGCGGGAGTTTATTGTAGTAAACTACCACGGTAGTTTATGGGGCACGGGCTGCTGCTACAGTCAGTCTTCACACTACACTACTCCTTCCTTCATCTTATACGTCATTTATCTACTGGAAGCTAAACATGGATACAGTACAAGGACTTCACATATTTTATCCATAGTAATAAGGTGGTTTGTCGTCTCATACAACGTGAGTTTTGATTTATCTCTAAATGGCTCAATTTTATTACAGTCTAAGATGTAATGCTCAACTGTGTGTCCCTGTCTTTGTCCACACACTTTACTTCGTCTAGATCCCTACACAAGTCCAACTGCCAGAGATTGATTGATTGATGAAGATTAAGCCACCCAAGAGGTGGCACGGGCATGAATAGCTCGTAAAAACTTCACGGGCTAATAGACTGGAGCTAATAAATACCTGGAGCCAAGTCGTATACAGCTCTCCTCCTCCATCCCTCTATCCAGGGAGACATCTGTCCACGAGGCTAACCATAGCCCGTGCTTCTTGCCCCGCTCCTGTGCCAGGTAAGTTACGGGCTCACCATAGCCCGTGCTACTTGGAACTTGTTCCGAGTAGCTGAATCTATAACAACAACATCCCTCTATCTAGCTCCACCTCGCTAACCTCCCTCCCTCACACGGGAGACATCTCCCGTCACGCAGGGTGCAGTCGCACCTCAACAGATCTCCAGTATCAGCTCTTGATACTGGTAATGACTCAAAAGGGCCACCACTTACGGGCTATTCATGCCCGTGCCACCTCTTGGGTGGCTTAATCTTCATCACTCATCAATCTCCCTCCCGCCGGCACGCCCCACGGGAGAACACCTCGGGCCTCCATTATAATCCTGCACCAGGATGTTACTACCAGCACTCCTGCCACTGTGCTGCGTTGATCCCGTTGTTGCTTAAGATTCAGCAACTGGGAACAAGTCTGAACTGCAAGTTCAGTTGCAAAGTAGCAAAAAGTTGCAAGTAGCACGGGCTATGGTGAGCCCGTAGTGGACTGACCTGGCACAGGAGCGGGGCGCGTTGCTCCCGTGGGGGGGGGGGTGTTCTCGTAGATGGTGGTGGGGGGGGGGGTGCCGTCCTCCTAGCGTCTCCCATCCTTAAGAAAACCGTCAATTTAAGGTGTCCTTATATCTTAACCGTGACGTTATGGGGCCTGACAGCTGAGTGGACAGCGTTTCGGATTCGTAGTCCTGAGGTTCCGGGTTCCATCTCCGGTGGCGGCGGAAACAAAATGGGCCGTTTCTTTCACCCTGCTGCTCCTGTTCACCTAGCAGTAAATAGGTACCTGGGAGTTAGACAGCTGCTACGGGCTGCTTCCTGGGGGGTGTAACAAAAAGGAGGCCTGGTTGAGGACCGGGCCCGGGCCGCGGTCCTTAAGCATGCCCCGAAATCCTCTCAAGATGACCCTGTAGCGTGCTGCTGAGGTGTTTACATAGTATGAGCAACACACCCCAGGAGCAGAGCGCCGCCAGAAGCACAGAGCCGGCTGGGGCCTGCCATCTGCATAAATATGCCATAAGTCTGGATACGCAGCACACACACACACAAGCCAGATTTAAAAGTCCTATAAATCATCCAGGATACACACAGAGCCCAAGTTGCCTAGGCTACAGGCTCGCCCAACACCACAACCCCCACCAACCTGGGGGTGGAAACAAGGCAGGACCAGCCGTTCACGTCATGTTATCACCACAAGGCCGGCCCCGCCTCTGGCCGCCTTGGGAGTATTCACTTAGCTGTATTTTACGGGGGTTGAGCTTTGCTCTTTCGGCCCGCCTCTCAACCGTCAATCAACTGTTTACTAACTACTATTTTTTTTTTCCACACCACACACACACACACAGTGGTAGTACTCTGAGACCCAATGTCCTCTGTATTACCTCAATTTCACCAATCTCTCCTGCCCTGAAAGGGGAAGTGAGTAATGAGTCAATGGTATGGATGTCGGTGACATCCCGACATCCAGGGATGTCGGGATGGACATCCCTGGATGCATCACCACCCCCCAATCATCCATACCCCCCCCCACCATCCATGCCACTCTGCAGCCATGTTCTGCCAGAGAAAGCGACCAGTACTTTCTCTAAGGGCGCGCCTAACCGCCATTTGCCGGTGCTTAGCTTTCACTGCGGCCTCTGGTAGGCCTACACCGTCAACAAGGGGTACCCCGGGGTGTGCTGGCCTCACACACCACAATACTCACATAGTTGGTGTTGAGAGGATGGTAACCAACAGTATTCTGCCTTGATTGTTGCATACAAGAAACAGATGTTTAATATCTCCATATCCACACCCCCACCCCCTCCCCCTAACACACCCACACGCCCACCGGCACACGTCCACCAACACACGCCCACCAACACACACCCACACGCCCACCGGCACACGCCCATCAACACACGCCCACCAACACACGCCCACCAACACACACCCACAGGCACACGCCTACCAACACACGCCCACCAACACACACCCACACGCCCACCGGCACACGCCCACCAACACACGCCCACCAACACACACCCACACGCCCACCGGCACACGCCCACCAACACACACCCACACGCCCACCGGCACACGCCTACCAACACACGCCCACCAACACACACCCACACGCCCACCGGCACACGCCCACCAACACACACCCACACGCCCACCGGCACACGCCTACCAACACACGCCCACCAACACACACCCACACGCCCACCGGCACACGCCCACCAACACACGCCCACCAACACACACCCACACGCCCACCGGCACACGCCTACCAACACACACCCACACGCCCACCGGCACACGCCCACCAACACACACCCACACGCCCACCAACACACACCCACACGCCCACCAACACACACCCACACGCCCACCAACACACCCACACGCCCACCAGCACACGCCCCTCCGCCATATTAGCCTATTATATGCTCTCATGATTCTGAAGTCATATTTACCGTGAGTGAATGAGTACTGTATATTAAGTCACTCCTCACTAACAATCAAAAGCACAGGAGTGGGAGAGGGCCCCAACCGAAAGCCTGAGATCAAGAGGACGGCTAACCAAAGCGTGAGAGAGAGAGGGGACGGCTAACCAAAGTGTGAGAGAGAGAGGGGACGGCTAACCAAAGCGTGGGAGAGAGAGGGGACGGCTAACCAAAGCGTGAGAGAGAGAGGGGACGGCTAACCAAAGCGTGAGAGAGAGAGGGGACGGCTAACCAAAGCGTGGGAGAGAGAGGGGACGGCTAACCAAAGCGTGGGAGAGAGAGGGGACGGCTAACCAAAGCGTGAGAGAGAGAGGGGACGGCTAACCAAAGCGTGGGAGAGAGAGGGGACGGCTAACCAAAGCGTGGGAGAGAGAGGGGACGGCTAACCAAAGCGTGGGAGAGAGAGGGGACGGCTAACCAAAGCGTGGGAGAGAGAGGGGACGGCTAACCAAAGCGTGGGGAGAGAGAGGGGACGGCTAACCAAAGCGTGGGAGAGAGAGGGGACGGCTAACCAAAGCGTGGGAGAGAGAGGGGACGGCTAACCAAAGCGTGGGAGAGAGAGAGGACGGCTAACCAAAGCGTGGGAGAGAGAGAGGACGGCTAACCAAAGCGTGGGAGAGAGAGAGGACGGCTAACCAAAGCGTGGGAGAGAGAGAGGACGGCTAACCAAAGCGTGGGAGAGAGAGAGGACGGCTAACCAAAGCGTGGGAGAGAGAGAGGACGGCTAACCAAAGCGTGGGGGAGAGAGAGAGAGAGAGAGAGAGAGAGAGAGAGAGGAGGACTAACCAAGCCGTGGGAGAGAGAGAGAGGAGGACTAACCAAGCCGTGGGAGAGAGAGAGAGGAGGGCTAACCAAGCCGTCAGAGAGAGGAGGACTAACCAAGCCGTGGGAGAGAGGACTAACCAAGCCGTTAGAGAGAGGAGGACTAACCAAGCCATGGGAGAGAGGAGGACTAACCAAGCCGTGGGAGAGAGGAGGACTAACCAAGCCGTGGGAGAGAGGAGGACTAACCAAGCCGTCAGAGAGAGGAGGACTAACCAAGCCGTCAGAGAGAGGAGGACTAACCAAGCCGTGGGAGAGAGGAGGACTAACCAAGCCGTCAGAGAGAGGAGGACTAACCAAGCCGTGGGAGAGAGAAGCGGGTTAATCAATATTCCCGGAGAGGCAAGCAGAGGGCCGGGGGGCAGAGAGGGCCATACCCACCGTTTAAGGCACTATACGGCTCCACCTTCAGCCTGTCTGGGCTGAAGGTGGTGAAGGAATGTACACACTATTATTTTTTAACTCCGTAGGCCTAAATGGAACTTGTTCCGTCCTGTGAAGGGCCAGAAGGCTCCCTTCTGACCCTCCAGCGCCGCTGCGTTAGGAAACAAGGGCCAATCAACTAGAATCTTGAGATGATTTCGGGGCTTAGCGTCCCCGCGGCCCTGTCCTCGACCAGGCCTTCTATTTGTTACACATCCCCAGCAAGCAGCCCGTAGCAGCTGTGGCACCTAGGTGACTTAACTGCTAGGTGAACAGGAGCATAAGGGTAAAAGAAACTCTGCCCATTTGTTTCCGCCTCCGCCGGGATCGAACCCGGAACCTCAGGATTACGAATCCCGAGCGCTGTCCACTCAGCCGTCAGGCCTCCATTAACATTTTAAACACCCAAGGCCTGAACATGACCTTGGAAGGTTCTCCACTTTTCACACAGTTGTTTTCAATGTCACTGTCATTCATGTTATTTATTTTATAGAAAACTTACTGACCAAAGAGGCCTGGTCGGGGACCGGGCCGCGGGGGACGTTGAGCCCCGAAATCACCGCAGGGTAACCAATACAACAGCCGACGAAAAATTTGGAAATAAAAAAAAAACATAAATGGCCAATGGCTATACATTTTCCAGCTCCAAATATATTTAAATATCGAAGCTTCTGAACATTATGTTAAAAGAACGGTAAACTTGTAATAATATTAAGAGCCCTTTAGAGGGCAACGGACCCATCCATCACCGACCCACAAACTCTCAAGACATAATAGCAAAATAAAAAGACTTATTCGTGTTTCGTACTTACTATCATCTCAAAACCGGCGAAGGAATGGGGAAGGGAGAGGATAGTTCGTGTTTCGTAGGGGAGGAACCTTAGGCGATGCATTCGAGGGGCCGTGTAGCTATCAGGTGATTGTTGAGGTAGGGAAAACGATTGGGAGGGGGGGGGGGAAGGTTATCTGGCGCCAGCCTCCTCTGGCGCCAGTCCTTTCTGTCGCCAGCCCTAGCTGGGGCCTGCCCTATCTGTCGCCAGCCCTAGCTGGGGCCTGCCCTATCTGGCGCCAGCCCTTTCTGTCGCCAGCCCTAGCTGGGGCCTGCCCTAGTTGGGGCATGCCCTATCTGGCGCCAGCCCTATCTGGCGCCAGCCCTAGCTGGGGCCTGCCCTAGTTGGGGCATGCCCTATTGCGCCAGCCCTATCTGGCGCCAGCCCTTCCTGTCGCCCGTCAAAATAGGAGCGTGTGACGTGCAGGGTGATTCAGTATATACAAGAGTCACCAGCTACGGCCAGTGTTATAACAGATGGTCCAGGGGAGGGTGGCGGAGGGTGGGTGGAGACCAACCCAGGGGCCGTCCCCACCACCAGCCTCACCACCACTACCACGCACCAACCAACAGTATAAAGTACAGCAAAAGCCATCATGGTAAATGTCGAGCATAACTGAATCGTGAAGGGAATGAGCACAAGTCCATTTTTAAGACCAGGCAGCAGCAGCAGCAGCAGAGGAACGCCGGGTATCAGGAGCTGGGGGAATCAATATGAGGCACCAGGCCCGGCGCCCCTTAGTTCAGACGCTCAGAAAATTATCGTTAACTGGTCACTTTCTTCCCTTGTCTC
>WNGS01000543.1:84612-99939 GCA_020271785.1 Procambarus virginalis
CCCTGGCAGTCTCCCATGTTCCGAACTCACAGATTTAACCTGAATCCTGCCATCTCTCGGTACATGTGAGCAACTGGGAAGAGATATAGGGTGAAACATGAGTGGGTTGAAGAGGTAGTATTATGAGGTGTGAGGAGGTGGTGAGGAGGTCGGCCAGGCTGTGCCTCGCCGACCTGCAAGAAGCAAGACCGTGGTTGCTCTACCGTCCAGCCCTGGGGTGTGAGGAGCAGGAGGAGGAGGAGCCGTGGTAATGTAAGCTTAGAGCTCTCTCACTTGACTGCCTCCTCCTCCACCACACTCCAACCTTCATGGACATATGGTAGTCTCTCTCTCACCACATCAACACACTTCCTACACACACATGCCCAAAATGTCCCTGTGACAAGCCGCTGTCAGGCGCGCGGTCAATAACACTGGCCTTGACACAGCCACAAGTAATGACCCGGTACACCACCGTCATGAATAACAAAAATGGTCACCTAGGGCCAATGTTGTGAGCCACGACCACACCGCCATTACACTAACTTACCTCCCTGGACCAATCAGGTGCGTCACTCCACTATATGTACCTGGATTGTACCCGCTTGATGGGGTTCTGGGAGTTGTTCTACTCCCATAAGCCTGGCCCGAGGCCAGGCTTGTCATGTGAGAGCTTGGTCCACCAGGCTGTTGGTTGGAGCGGCCCGTAGACCTCAAACTGCAGTCAATAAGTTACATCAACAATGTAGAGACAGACTCAAGGCTCTCAGAACTGTAGTGGGGTACAGCCCGAAATATGGTGTTAATATTAGAATAGCAAGAATGATGTATTTAGCGTATATAAGGTATCTCATAGACTATCACGCACCAGCTTTGGTCCTGCAAAATGGCAAAAGTATTGATAGACTGGAAAAAATGCAAAATGAAGCACTCAGAATTATACTTGGCTGTCCTATAACTACCAAAGTTCTCAACATGCGGAAAGAATTAAATATACTTAGCATTAGAGATAGAATATTTGAAATTAATCTTATGATGGGACTAAAGCCTCTGCGTGATAACAAAAACAACATTGTGTCAGTTGCTCTGTTAGAACACATACGAAATGGAACTAGCGAGTCTAAAGTGGATTCAAAGAACAGCCACTCATATTAAAATGATGGGACTGCACGATGTATATACAGATGAAAGAGTACAGCACTTCCTTCCACCCTGGCAGATAGTACCTTTTGACATCCTGACCCCTGCATACCCCACCAAGAAACTAATCACAAACAACCCTCATGCTCAGCTTGCTGCTAAATTAAGCACCATAGAACACATTCACAATATACAAGCTGAAAACAACATTGCACAGACCATATACACTGACGGATCACTCAATACAGCTACAGGGAGGGCAGGCAGTGCTGTTATTGCTCATCAGCCCGATGGCAGCACAATTGAAGGGAATATCCGAATTAGTAACTGGGCGTCCACTATGCAAGCCGAGTTGGTAGCGATACTGGTAGCACTCGAAATTATTGACAACACTGAAGTAGACAGCTTAATTATTTCTGACTCCCTTTCCTCACTACGAGCAATAAACAGTTTGCAATCAAGTAATAACATGCTTGTCTTGGAAGCTAGACGTAGATATATAAGAATACTTAGCACGAGGGTAAATATAAAAATGTTGTGGATTCCTTCTCACATTGGCATGCAGGAGCATGACAAAGTTGACGCCCTTGTTAAGGCTGCAGTAAATAAAGACAGTACTGAACGGAATCTTGAGTTATCAAATAGGTCCCTTAAAAGTGTCTTTAGACGAGAACTCCTGGATGAATTTGAAGAAAGTAGAACTGTGCAAACTGGAACTAGCAGGTCCATTGTTCATCACAATGAAATGTGTGAAGTAAAACATGTGTATGGGGCAAGTAACAAAGTCAGTAGACTAACAGATGTTGTCACAGCTCGTATAAGACTTGGCTACAAGTATCTCTGGCAGTTCGGCTTGTATAGGGATCTAGATGAAGTTTAGTGTAAAGTGTGTGGACAAAGACAGGGAAACACACTCGAACACTATATCTTGGATTGTAGTAAAATTAAGCCATTTAGAGATAAATCTAAGCTCACTCTGTATGATATGGCAACCTATCTTATTACCATGGATAAATTACCTGAAATCCTTGCACTGTATCCACATTTCGCTTCCAGTAGATAAACGACGTATGAGATTCAGAAACAAGTAGTGTATTGTGAGGACTAATAATAAACAGAAGCTCCCCTATGACTGTAATGTCCCCATTGGTCAAACTATTATGTATTAGTGATAAGACCTACCATTAATGTATGATGACTTACTGTAAATATGTAGCTCTTGTAACAGCACTTTCTCTGTAACTAGCTGACATTGTAACTATAAGGTGTGAAGGATAGATGAAATTGTTTATGTAAGAATCTAAGATGAGGTCTGATAAAGACCTTTAGTGCCATCTGCTTTTGTTGCGCTAGCGCTCACAGGATGAGTATGGGGTGCACAATAAACTAGCCGCCTCCGGCGGCAACAAATTTAAATTCTCTAAGAAAACAATCTAGATTTCTCTTGAAGATGTCCACGGTTGTTCCGGCAATATTTCTTATGCTCGCTGGGAGGACGTTGAACAGCCGCGGACCTCTGATGTTTATACAGTGTTCTCTGATTGTGCCTATGGCACCTCTGCTCTTCACTGGTTCTATTCTGCATTTTCTTCCATATCGTTCACTCCAGTATGGAGTACTCCCACGCCTGTATTTGTAGGGCGAGCACCAGCTCCTTAGGCTCTTAAGACCTCTCAAATTGTGCCCTTAAGTCTAGGCGAGAGAGATACACAATTTACACAAGGAAAATACTCAACAAACTGGCTCCAAATCTACACACCGAAATAGTTCCTGAAGAGTCTAGGAGGCATTACAGAATGTGCACTGGTCACAAACACATGTTACTCAGGTCACAACCTAATCGAAGCTCAAACAACATAGACCAGTGCAGCCAGTCTCAAATCCAAGAGGAGCAGAAGTCAACAAATTCAGTTTTAATAACAAACTGATTACCTGAGAACAAATAAACCAAGACCTCCGAGATACATGGTGGGAAGTATGCATCTTCCCAATGATGGTGGGAAGATATGCTGGCACAGCAGCACTAGAAACACGTCCAAGTCACATACAACTAAGCAGAGAAAGATGCTAACTGGAACGAGAACGGCGCTGCCTCTATAGGCGGAGAACGGCGCTGCCTCTATAGGCGGAGGAGAACGGCGCTGCCTCTATAGGCGGAGAACGGCGCTGCCTCTATAGGCGGAGAACGGCGCTGCCTCTATAGGCGGAGAACGGCGCTGCCTCTATAGGCGGAGAACGGCGCTGCCTCTATAGGCGGAGAACGGCGCTGCCTCTATAGGCGGAGAACGGCGCTGCCTCTATAGGCGAAGAAAACAAATAGCAGAATATACCCAAACGTTCCATTCTATCCCAACAACGACGAGGAGGAAGACTGTGTAGGGAAATAGGAATGATCGAGGTCAAGCCTGTGAGAGACAGGGAGCCGGTCGGCCGAGCGGACAGCACGCTGGACTTGTGATCCTCTGGTCCTGGATCGATCCAGGGCGCCGGCGAGAAACAATGGGCAGAGTTTCTTTCACCCTATGCCCCTGCTACCTAGCAGTAAAATAGGTACCGGGTGTTAGTCAGCTGTCATGGGCTGCTTCCTGGGGGTGGAGGCCTGGTCGAGGACCGGGCCGCGGGGACACTAAAAAGCCCCGAAATCATCTCAAATAACCTCAAGAGACAGCCCCGTTCTTGTGCCAGTCCATACGGGCTCACCATAGACCGTGCTACTGGAACTTTTGTTCCGAGTAGCTGAATCTAAAAACACAACAAAGCCTGTGAGAATCATATAAAATCCAAGAAAGGCAAAGAGAGCAACAGCGTTCGGGATTCGTAATCCTGAGGTTCCGGGTTCAATCCCCGGTGGAGGCGGAAACAAATGGCCAGAGTTCTTTCACCATGATGCCGCTGTTCACCTAGCAGTAAATAGGTACCTGGGAGTTAGTCAGCTGCTACGGGCTGCTTCCTTGGGGTGGAGGCCTGGTCGAGGACCGGGCCGCGGGGACGCTAAGCCCCGAAATCATCTCAAGATAACCTCAAGATAGCATTGGGGCCCTTCCGCATGGCTGATGGAACTTTCACAGATGACAACAAAGAAATGAGTGAAAAAATGAGTGAAATATTGAGGCTTTTGTACGATTTTGTTTTCAGTGAACCCCTGAACACACTGAAGATCGATGATCCAAACCAATTCTTCATGAATGTGACACCAACACCGAACCACATATCAGACGTCACTCTAACACCACTGGACTTTGAAGTATCCACAGACAGCATGCCCATGCCCTCTGTGCACCAGGCCCAGACTCCCTGGAATTCTATATTCACTAAGTGTAGAATATCTCTATCACATACCCTTCACATTCTTTGGAGACGAAGACTCCAAAGCCAAATGGTCCAGGACGGACCGGAAGGTCGTCGTCCCTTCACTTTCTAGTGTGTGGTTTGGTCAACATATTTCAGCCACGTTATTGTGACTCCCCGTCTGCACCAAGATACTGGCGTTATCCCTGACATATTATAAAGAGCAGAGATAGCACCACTCCATAAAGGAGGAAATAAGGCAGAGGCAAAAAATTACAGACCGATAGCACTAACATTGCACATCATAAAAATCTTTTGAGAGAGTGCTAAGAAGTAAGATCATAAAATACATGGAATCACAGCATCTCCATAACCCCGGACAACATGGTTTCAGAACAGGGCGCTCTTGCCTGTCGCAGTTGCTGGACCACTATGATATGGCATTAGATGCTATGGAAGACAAACAAAAACGCTGATGAAATTTCCACAAATTTTGCAAATGTTTTCGACAAATGTGACCATGGTGTTATTGCACACAAAATGCAGTCCAAGGGAATTACAGTTAAATTGGAGGATGGATCATTAGCTTTCTAATAAACAGAACCAGAGTGTAATGGGCAACAAATTAAATCCAGCCCATCAACCGTGAAGAGCTCAGTCTCCCAGGTATGTGCTTGCTCCAGTACTTTTTCCATCCTCATACCAGATATTGACACGGCTGAGTGGACAGCGCTGGACAAACTGTTAGACAGCAGAGTTAGACAGCTGTTACGGGCGGCTCCTCTCTGTGTGTGTACTCACCTATTTGTTCCGCAGGATCGAGCACTGTCTCTTGGATCCCACCATTCGAGCCATGATTGTTTACAGCAATAACTTCGGTCCTATTTCCCTATCATATCTAGTTTTAAAATTATGGAATAGAATTTGCTTTCCACAACCTGTTCCTTAAGTGCATTCCATTTTCCCATACTTTCTTACGCTAAAGAGAAAACTTCCTAACATCCCTGTGACTCATCTGAGTTTCCAGCTTCCATCCATGTCCCTCGTTCTGTTACTATTCCGTGTGAACATTTCGTCTATGTCCACTCTGTCAATTCCCCTGAGTATTTTATACGTTCCTATCTTATCCCCCCTCTCCTCGGTTTCTAGTGTTCTCGTAAGGGTCAGTTCCTTCAGGCGCTCTTCATACCCCATCCCTCGTAACGCTGGGACGAGTCTCGTTGCAAACTTCTCAACCTTTTCCGGTTTCCTTATGTGTTTCTTCAGGTTGGAGAATCCATGATAGGGCGGCATGCTCTAAGACTGGCCTCACGTAGGCAGTGTAAAGCGTCCTAAATGCCTCCTTACTTCGGTTTCTGAATGATGTTCTAACTTTCGCAGTGTAGAGTACGCTGCTGTCGTTATCCTATTTGTACGCCTCAGGAGTTAGATTAGGTGTTACGGTCCACACCCTCTCTCGTCTGTCTGTGTGTATTCATCTAGTTGTTCTTGCGGGGGTGAGCTTTGCTCTTCGACCCGCCTCTCAACTGTCAATCAATCAACGTAACTAATACTAACTAATTTTTCACAACACACACACCCAGGAAGCAGCTCCGTAACAGCTGTCTAACACCCAGGTACCTATTTACTGCTAGGTAACAGAGCGTCAGCGTGAAAGAAACTTTGTCCATTTGTTTCTGCCTGGTCCGGGAATCGAACCGGGCCACAGAATTATGAGTCCTGACACGCTGTCCGCTCAGCTACCAGACCCCCTGTGTGTGTGNTTTGAACTGGAAGGTTGAGCTGGCACATTGGCCTCTGGCACAGTGGCCCCTGGCACAGTGGCCCCTGGCACAGTGGCCCCTGGCACAGTGGCCCCTGGCACAGTGGCCTCTGGTACAGTGGCCCCTGGCACAGTGGTCCTTGGCACAGTGGCCTCTGGTACAGTGGCCCCTGGCACAGTGGGCCCTGGCACAGTGGGCCCTGGCACAGTGGGCCCTGGCACAGTGGGCCCTGGCACAGTGGCCCCTGGCACAGTGGCCCCTGGCACAGTGGCCTCTGGCACAGTGGCCCCTGGCACAGTGGCCCCTGGCACAGTGGGCCCTGGCACAGTGGGCCCTGGCACAGTGGCCTCTGGCACAGTGGCCCCTGGCACAGTGGCCTCTGGCACAGTGGCCTCTGGCACAGTGGCCCCTCGCACAGTGGGCCCTGGCACTGTGGTCCCTGGCACAGTGGCCCCTGGCACAGTGGGCCCTGGCACAGTGGCCCCTGGCACAGTGGCCCCTGGCACAGTGGCCCCTGGCACAGTGGCCCCTGGCACAGTGGCCTCTGGCACAGTGGTTCCTGGCACAGTGGCCTCTGGCACAGTGGTCCCTGGCACAGTGGCCCCTGGCACAGTGGGCCCTGGCACAGTGGCCTCTGGCACAGTGGCCCCTGGCACAGTGGCCCCTGGCACAGTGGGCCCTGGCACAGTGGCCCCTGGCACAGTGGGCCCTGGCACAGTGGCCCCTGGCACAGAGGTCCCTGGCACAGTGGCCCCTGGCACAGTGGCCCCTGGCACAGTGGCCCCTGGCACAGTGGTCCCTGGCACAGTGGTCCCTGGCACAGTGGTCCCTGGCACAGTGGCCCCTGGCACAGTGGCCTCTGGCACAGTGGTCCCTGGCACAGTGGTCCCTGGCACAGTGGTCCCTGACACAGTGGCCCCCTGGCACAGTGGTCCCTGGCACAGTGGCCTCTGGCACAGTTGCCTCTGGCACAGTGGTCCCTGGCACAGTGGCCTCTGGCACAGTGGCCCTGGCGCAGTGGCCCCTGGCACAGTGGTCCCTGGCACAGTGGCCTCTGGCACAGTGGCCCCTGGCACAGTGGCCCCTGGCACAGTGGTCCCTGGCACAGTGGTCCCTGGCACAGTGGCCTCTGGCACAGTGGCCCCTGGCACAGTGGCATCTGGCACAGTGGCCTCTGGCACAGTGGCCTCTGGCACAGTGGTCTCTGGCACAGTGGGCCCTGGCACAGTGGGCCCTGGTACAGTGGGCCCTGGTACAGTGGGCCCTGGCACAGTGGTCCCTGGCAAAGTGGCCCCTGGCACAGTGGGCCCTGGCACAGTGGGCCCTGGCACAGTGGCCCCTGGCACAGTGGTCTCTGGCACAGTGGTCCCTGGCACAGTGGTCCCTGGCAAAGTGGCCCCTGGCACAGTGGTCCCTGGCACAGTGGTCCCTGGCACAGTGGTCCCTGGCACAGTGGTCCCTGGCACAGTGGGCCCTGGCACAGTGGCCCCTGGCACAGTGGGCCCTGGCACAGTGGCCTCTGGCACAGTGGCCCCTGGCACAGTGGGCCCTGGCACAGTGGCCCCTGGCACAGTGGCCTCTGGCACAGTGGCGCCTGGCACAGTGGTCCCTGGCACAGTGGCCCCTGGCACAGTGGGCCCTGGCACAGTGGGCCTGGCACAGTGGCCTCTGGCACAGTGGCCCCTGGCACAGTGGGCCCTGGCACAGTGGGCCCTGGCACAGTGGCCCCTGGCACAGTGGGCCCTGGCACAGTGGCCCCTGGCACAGAGGTCCCTGGCACAGTGGCCCCTGGCACAGTGGCGCCTGGCACAGTGGCCCCTGGCACAGTGGCCCCTGGCACAGTGGTCCCTGGCACAGTGGCCCTGGCACAGTGGGCCCTAGCACAGTGGCCCCTGGCACAGTGGCCCCTGGCACAGTGGCCCCTGGCACAGTAGCCTCTGGCAGTCGCTGCTCTTCCTCCCCGACTAAGCTGGCGTCAACAATAAGCAATTCTAAATGTGTGTTTGAAAGCTTCACAAGCTTCTTCAGAAGCACGTGGGGGATTTCCCACACGCTAAATGTAGGCTCATACATACACTACGGGCTCACCATAGCCCGTGCTACTTGCCCCGCTCCTGTGCCAGGTCAGTCCACTACGGGCTCACCATAGCCCGTGCTACTTGCCCGCTCCTGTGCCAGGTTAGTCCACTACGGGCTCACCATAGCCCGTGCTACTTGTCCCGCTCCTGTGCCAGGTCAGTCCACTACGGACTCACCATAGACCGTGCTACTTGCCCCGCTCCTGTGCCAGGTCAGTCCACTACGGATCACCATAGCCCGTGCTACTTGTCCCGCTCCTGTGCCAGGTCAGCCCACTACGGGCTCACCATAGCCCGTGCTACTTGTCCCGCTCCTGTGCCAGGTCAGTCCACTACGGGCTCACCATAGTCCGTGCTACTTGCCCCGCTCCTGTGCCAGGTCAGTCCACTACGGGCTCACCATAGCCAGCGCTACTTGCCCCGCTCCTGTGCCAGGTCAGTCCACTACGGGCTCACCATAGTCCGTGCTACTTGCCCCGCTCCTGTGCCAGGTCAGTCCACTACGGATCACCATAGCCCGTGCTACTTGCCCCGCTCCTGTACCAGGTAAGTCCACTACGGGCTCACCATAGCCCGTGCTACTTGGAACTTGTTCCGAGTAGCTGAATCTATAACAACAACCACCTCAGGCTTCCCTGATTCACTCCTCCCAGGTTAGCAGGCCGCTCCTCTCCCTTCCATTTGTCCCAGAATTTAATCCTAATATAATATCTCCCCGGTAAGGCAGACAGCGAAGAGACAAGATGAGCTTCTAAGCTGCACGAGAAACACTGCGTCGAAAAAACATTTCTGCAACAGTTTCGTGGATCAGCAATGTTACACTACATTCAGATAGGGTAAATCAAATCGTACCTGAACACTATCACCGTAAATGACTCTTAGTTTAGTCTCGTAGATCAAATTTAACTTACGGTAGGCGTTTTCCAGGAGATAAATTAATCTAGAATCCGGCTACATGGCAGCCATCACAGGCGGGCACGGCCAGGGCACTGTTTACTGCCTCCACTCTGATCACGGACCCGTGTACGTGTGTGTGTACGTGTGTGTACGAGTACGTACTCAACTAACTCACCTAATTGTGCTTGCGGGGGTTGAACTTTGGCTCTTTGGTCCCGCCTCTCACGTGTGTGTGTACGTGTGTGTGTACGTGTGTGTGTACAAGTACGTGTGTGTGTACAAGTACGTGTGTGTGTACAAGTACATGTGTGTGTACAAGTACGTGTGTGTGTACAAGTACGTGTGTGTGTACAAGTACGTGTGTGTGTACAAGTACGTGTGTGTGTACAAGTACGTGTGTGTGTACAAGTACGTGTGTGTGTGTGTGTACGAGTACGTGTGTGTGCGTTTGGTAGACTAAAGAGCCAAAACTAACCCCAAAACAATGTTCTAATCAGGAGTTTACAGCTAGTTATATACTCATAAGAGGTGTAGAGCAACCAGGAGGCCTGGTCGACGACCGGGCCGCGGGGACGCTAAGCCCCGGAAGCACCTCAAGGTAACCTCAAGGTAAGGTACTCATAAGAGGTGTAGAGCAGTAAACCACGCCACCACTATAATCCACTCCCTGGTACTTCACCACAAGAGCATCACGCCGTAGACCACCTCAAGAGAGTGGTCACTCTCTCACAACTGTAGGGCTCTAGAGGCTTCACACTAGAGCAATGTTGCCACGCGTGGTGGTGTGTTCTGATCGCCTCCACTCACCACCGTCACTGTTGGTGTGTTCTGATCGCCTCCACTCACCACCGTCACTGTTGGTGCGTTCTGATCGCCTTCACTCGCCGCCATCACTGTTGGTGCGTTCTGATCGCCTTCACTCACCACCGTCACTGTTGGTGCGTTCTGATCGCCTCCACTCACCACCATCACTGTTGGTGCGTTCTGATCGCCTTCACTCACCACCGTCACTGTTGGTGCGTTCTGATCGCCTCCACTCGCCGCCATCACTGTTGGTGCGTTCTGATCGCCTTCACTCGCCGCCATCACTGTTGGTGTGTTCTGATCGCCTCCACTCGCCGCCATCACTGTTGGTGCGTTCTGATCGCCTTCACTCACCACCGTCACTGTTGGTGCGTTCTGATCGCCTCCACTCGCCGCCATCACTGTTGGTGCGTTCTGATCGCCTTCACTCACCACCATCACTGTTGGTGCGTTCTGATCGCCTCCACTCGCCGCCATCACTGTTGGTGCGTTCTGATCGCCTCCACTCACCACCGTCACTGTTGGTGTGTTCTGATCGCCTCCACTCACCACCGTCACTGTTGGTGTGTTCTGATCGCCTCCACTCACCACCATCACTGTTGGTGTGTTCTGATCGCCTCCACTCACCACCATCACTGTTGGTGTGTTCTGATCGCCTCCACTCACCACCATCACTGTTGGTGTGTTCTGATCGCCTCCACTCACCACCATCACTGTTGGTGTGTTCTGATCGCCTCCACTCACCACCATCACTGTTGGTGTGTTCTGATCGCCTCCACTCACCACCATCACTGTTGGTGTGTTCTGATCGCCTCCACTCACCACCATCACTGTTGGTGTGTTCTGATCGCCTCCACTCACCACCATCACTGTAGGTGTGTTCTGATCGCCTCCACTCACCACCATCACTCTTGGTGTGTTCTGATCGCCTCCACTCACCACCATCACTGTAGGTGTGTTCTGATCGCCTCCACTCACCACCGTCACTGTTGGTGTGTTCTGATCGCCTCCACTCACCACCATCACTGTTGGTGTGTTCTGATCGCCTCCACTCACCACCGTCACTGTTGGTGTGTTCTGATCGCCTCCACTCACCACCGTCACTGTTGGTGTGTTCTGATCGCCTCCACTCACCACCGTCACTGTTGGTGTGTTCTGATCGCCTCCACTCACCACCGTCACTGTTGGTGTGTTCTGATCGCCTCCACTCACCACCATCACTGTTGGTGCGTTCTGATCGCCTTCACTCACCACCGTCACTGTTGGTGCGTTCTGATCGCCTCCACTCACCACCATCACTGTTGGTGTGTTCTGATCGCCTCCACTCACCACCATCACTGTAGGTGTGTTCTGATCGCCTCCACTCACCACCGTCACTGTTGGTGTGTTCTGATCGCCTCCACTCACCACCATCACTGTTGGTGTGTTCTGATCGCCTCCACTCACCATCATCACTGTTGGTGTGTTCTGATCGCCTCCACTCACCACCGTCACTGTAGGTGTGTTCTGATCGCCTCCACTAGTTTCAGTTATCACTGAATAACATAAATAACATGAACACTGTGTACTGTGCTAGTGCTCTCTGATGACTGAATAATGACTGAATAACATAAGTTTTGTATCATCAACAATTGTGTTCAATACGTCAAAGCGGAGGTACACAAGGCGTGTTACATGAACCGGTCCAATTAGCTGCGTTTTTAATTTCTAATTATTCTGATTTTATACCGTGTTAATATGGTAGACTTGCAACAGGTGAATGAAAGCAGGTACCTTGGTTACCATGAGGTGATTTCGGGGCTCAGCGACCCCGCGGCCCGGTCGTTGACTAGGCCTCCTGGTTGCTGGACTGGTCAACCAGGCTGTTGGACGCGGCTGCTCGCAGCCTGATGTATGAGTCACAGCCTGGTTGATCAGGTATCCTTTGGAGGTGTTCGTCAAGTTCTCTCTTGAACACTGTGAGGGGTCGGCCAGTTATGCCCCTTATGTGTAGTGGAAGCGTGTTGAACAGTCTCGGGCCTCTGATGTTGATAGTTCTCTCTCAGAGTACCTGTTGCACCTTTGCTTTTCAACGGGGATATTCTGCACATCCTGCCATGTCTTCTGGTCTCATGTGATTGTTATTTCTGTGTGCAGGTTTGGGACCAGCCCCTCTAATATTTTCCACGTGTAAATTATTATGTATCTCTCCCGCCTGCGCTCAAGAGAATACAAATTTTCGGCTCTTTAGTCGGTCCCAATAGTTTAGATGTTTTACAGAATGGATTCTAGCAGTAAAGGATCTCTACACGCTCTCCAGGTCAGCAATTTCTCCAGCTTTGAAAGGGGCTGTCATTGTGCAGCAGTACTCCACTCTAGAGAGCACTCTAGCGTCTTGAAAGTATCATCATCGGTATAGCATCTCTAGTGTGAAAAGTTCTTGTTATTCAACCTGTCATTTTTCGTGCAGTTGTGACGGCTACTTTATTGTGTTCTTTAAAGGTAAGGTCTTCCGACATGAGTACACCCAGATCCTTTACATTGCCTTTTCGTTCTATGTTATAATTTGTCTGAGTTTTGTACGTGGTTTCCGTTTTTATATTTTTATGTTTTCCATAGCGCATGAGCTGGAACTTCGTTAAACACCATATTATTTTCTGTAGCCCATAGAAAGACCTGATCTACATCTGAATGGAGTTTGCCGTGTCCTCTATGTTGCCTACTCTCATGAAGATCCTAGTGTCATCTGCAAAGGATGATACAGTGCTATAGGTTGTGTTCTTGTCTATGTCCGATATGAGGATGAGAAAAAGTACTGGAGCAAGCACAGTACCCTGGGGACTGAGCTCTTCACGGTTGACGGGCTGGATTTTATTTTGTTGACTATTACACATTGGGTTCTGTTAATCAGGAAATTGTAGATCCATCTGCCTATTTTTCTGGTAATTCCTTCTGAATGCATTTTGTGTGCAATAACACCATGATTACATTTATCAAAAGCTTTTGCGAAATCTGTGTAAATTACATCAGCGTTTTGTTTGTCTTCCATAGCATCTAATGCCATATCATAGTGGTCCAGCAACTGCGACAGGCAAGAGCGCCCTGTTCTGAAACCATGTTGTCGGGGGTTATGGAGATGCTGTGATTCCATGTATTTTGTGATCTTACTTCTTAGCACTCTCTCAAAGATTTGTGTGATGTTAGTGTTATCGGTCTGTAATGTATTGCCTCTGCCTTATTTCCTCCTTTATGGAGTGGTGCTATCTCTGCTGCTTTTAGTATGTCGGGATAACGCCAGTATCTAGGCTTTGTCTCCACAGAATGTGAAGGGCCTGCGATAATTTTTTTTTTTAGTCCTCTGACGCCTCTGTTCACCCAGCAGTGAAAGGGTACCCGGTTGTTAAACGATTTAGCGGGTCATATTCCAGGGAACATAGGATTAAGAACTTGCCCGAAACGCTACGCGCTAGTGGTTTTAACAAGAATATAAGAACTCTTGTATATATGTGTATATGTGTGTGTATATGTGTAATATGTGTGTTGTGTGTGGTGTGTGGTTGTGTGTGTGTGTGTGTGGTGTTGTGTGTGTGTGTGTGTGTGTGTGTGTGTGTGTGTGTGTGTGTTTATATATATATATATGGAGCCCTTCTAGGTATAAAAAAAAAAATAAAATTATATAAAACTGAACCACCTACCAGACTTTGCCCTCCCACTACCACCACCCTCACAACCACCACCTTCACCAACCAGCTCACCAGACAACTCTCTGATTAAAACAGCAAAGGAGAGTATTAGCTAGAGATTTGCAGGTACACCTCCAGGGAATGTGAGAGTGGACGAGTGAGTGAAATGTTGTGACGGAGATGGGAGCACGCACGCCGCACCATCTCTGCCACGAGTTGTGAAGATCACTCACACGCACGCACCACCTCTGCCACCAGCTGTGAAGATCACACGCACGCCGCACCACCTCTGCCACGAGTTGTGAAGATCACTCACACGCACGCACCACCTCTGCCACCAGCTGTGAAGATCACACGCACGCCGCACCACCTCTGCCACGAGTTGTGAAGATCACTCACACGCACGCACCACCTCTGCCACCAGTTGTGAGATCACACGCACGCACCACCTCTGCCACCAGCTGTGAAGATCACACGCACGCACCACCTCTGCCACCAGCTGTGAAGATCACACGCGCACACGCACCACCTCTGCCACCAGCTGTGAAGATCACACGCGCACACGCACCACCTCTGCCACCAGCTGTGAAGATCACACGCACGCACCACCTCTGCCCAGTTGTGAAGATCACACGCGCACACGCACCACCTCTGCCACCAGCTGTGAAGATCACACGCGCACACGCACCACCTCTGCCACCAGCTGTGAAGATCACACGCACGCACCACCTCTGCCACCAGCTGTGAAGATCACACGCGCACACGCACCACCTCTGCCACCAGCTGTGAAGATCACACGCACGCACCACCTCTGCCACCAGCTGTGAAGATCACACGCACGCACGCACCACACTCTGCCACCAGCTGTGAAGATCACACGCACGCACCACCTCTGCCACCAGCTGTGAAGATCACACGCGCACACGCACCACCTCTGCCACCAGCTGTGAAGATCACACGCACGCACCACCTCTGCCACCAGCTGTGAAGATCACACGCACGCACCACCTCTGCCACCAGCTGTGAAGATCACACGCGCACACGCACCACCTCTGCCACCAGCTGTGAAGATCACACGCACGCACGCACCACCTCTGCCACCAGCTGTGAAGATCACACGCACGCACGCACCACCTCTGCCACCAGCTGTGAAGATCACTCACACGCACGCACCACCTCTGCCACCAGCTGTGAAGATCACACGCCACACACACCACCTCTGCCACCAGCTGTGAAGATCACACGCACACACGCACCACCTCTGCCACCAGCTGTGAAGATCACACGCACGCACCACTCTGCCACCAGCTGTGAAGATCCACGCACGCACGCACCACCTCTGCCACCAGCTGTGAAGATCACACGCCACACGCACCACCTCTGCCACCAGCTGTGAAGATCACACGCACGCACGCACCACCTCTGCTACCAGCTGAGAAGATCACTTGCACGCACGCACCACCTCTGCCACCAGCTCAAGATCACACGCGCACACGCACCACCTCTGCCACCAGCTGTGAAGATCACACGCACGCACGCACCACCTCTGCCACCAGATGTGAAGATCACACGCACGCACCACCTCTGCCACCAGCTGTGAAGATCACACGCACACACGCACCACCTCTGCCACCAGCTGAGAAATCACACGCACGCACGCACCACCTCTGCTACCAGCTGAGAAGAGCGCACCGTAAGCGTCCCAGGACTATCTGG
>WNGS01000543.1:100939-112416 GCA_020271785.1 Procambarus virginalis
AGAACAACAACACAAGACACAACACTCAAGAACACAACCAGACACAACACGAAACACAAACAAGCACAACAAGAACACAACACTAGAACAAAAAGAACACAACAACAAACCACCAGAACACAACACACAAGAACAACACACACAAAACACACTCAAGAACACAACACAAAGAACACAACACACAAGAAACACAACACACAAGAACACAGCACACAAGAACACAACACACAACCTAAACAATCCAACATTAGGGGGCCCTAAAATTTTATGTTCATTAAAGAATGGTTTTTAAACGCTTCCAACGAATACGCCCAACCACTTGGGCTGAACGGTATAAAGCGACGGTCTCGCTTCATGCAGGTCGGCGTTCAATCCCCGACCGTCCAAGTGGTTGGGCACCATTCCTTCCCCGTCCCATCCCAAATCCTTATCCTGACCCCTTCCCAGTGCTTTATAGTCGTAATGGCTTGGCGCTTTCCCCCTGATAGTTCCCTTCCCTTCCCACTAATACCTGATCAACTGGGCTGTGTAAATCATACGGTAGACTGAGGAATGGTTTGATTAGTCTGGTTGATCAGACCACCGTCGGATCAGAGACTGGGCCGCGGGGGACATTGATCCTCGGAAACACTTCAAAACAGTGTTCGTGGTCAGTACTGGTACACAACAGGTCTCGCTGGCGCTTCTACAGTTAAACTTAGGAATAGGCGAAGGAGAAAAGGAGGGTATATCTTGGTTATCTTGAGATGAGTTCGGGGCTTTAGTGTCCCTGCGGCCCGGTCCTCGACCAGGCCTCCACCCCCAGGAAGCAGCCCGTGACAGCTGACTAACACCCAGGTACCTATTTACTGCTAGGTAACAGGGGCATAGGGTGAAAGAAACTCGCCCATTGTTTCTCGCCGGCGCCTGGGATTGAACCCAGGACCACAGGATCACAAGTCCCGCGTGCTGTCCGCTCGGCCGACCGGCTCCCCAGAATAGCCTGCTCTATCTCTTTGAGATGCATTTTATTGTCTCAATAAACGTACTTGATCTTATGAACGGTAATTGGAAAATTAACAATGTGATTTTTATTCGTGTATTCCAATATTTTGTATTTTATATCCTAGTTTTGTTCTTATCAAACTTGGAAAATTATCAAAGTACGAAATTATCAACGTTTAGTACCAAAAGTACCAATAAGCGAGAATCGTACCAAATTTCTTACGAAAGTACCAGGGGCCAGATTGACGAAGCAGTTACTCAAGTACTTACGAACGTGTACATCTTTCCTCGATCTTTGACGGCTTTGGTTACATTTATTAAACAGTTTACAAGCATGAAAAGTTTCTAATCAACTATTGTTATAAACAGCCTCCTGGTGCTTCGGCGCTCATTAACTGTTAATAATGGGAAACAAAGCCGTCAAAGATTGAGAAAAGATGTACAGTTCCTACGTGCTTGCGCAACTGCTTCGTGAATCTGGCCCCAGGTCCAGTTCTGGCCGAGACCGGCAGGTGTTACTGGAGCCGTGACTGTCGCAATGGCATGATATATCCGTGAAAATCATTCTTGAGACAATGGAGTGACTCGAACCCGCGTCCTGGCGATTCCAAGACACCTGCCTGAACCGATCGGATTAAGTCCATAAAATTTAAGTCTCTGTGGTCGGGTCGACTGTGAAAACCTTGGTTGGGCTCCGGTTTGAGGCCTCCAGAACCTCCCATTGAAATCAGTAGAGTTCCGGGTTGATCGTCTTCCGTACCATCGTGGCCTAGTCGGTTAAGGCAGGTGTGTCTGGGAACCACCAGAACGAGAGTTCAAGTCACTCCATTGTCTGGAACTGATTATCCTGACTAATGATATTTGAACTGGAAGGTTGAGCTGGCACATTGGCCTCTGGCACAGTGGCCCCTGGCACAGTGGCCCCTGGCACAGTGGCCCCCCCTGGCACAGTGGCCCCTGGCACAGTGGCCTCTGGTACAGTGGCCCCTGGCACAGTGGGCCCTGGCACAGTGGGCCCTGGCACAGTGGGCCCTGGCACAGTGGGCCCTGGCACAGTGGCCTCTGGCACAGTGGCCCCTGGCACAGTGGCCCCTGGCACAGTGGCCCCTCGCACAGTGGCCCCTCGCACAGTGGGCCCTGGCACTGTGGTCCCTGGCACAGTGGCCCCTGGCACAGTGGGCCCTGGCACAGTGGCCCCTGGCACAGTGGTCCCTGGCACAGTGGAAACTGGCACAGTGGGCCCTGGCACAGTGGCCCCTGGCACAGTGGCCTCTGGCACAGTGGCCCCTGGCACAGTGGGCCCTGGCACAGTGGCCTCTGGCACAGTGGTCCCTGGCACAGTGGCCCCTGGCACAGTGGGCCCTGGCACAGTGGCCCCTGGCACAGTGGCCCCTGGCACAGTGGCCCCTGGCACAGTGGCCCCTGGCACAGTGGGCCCTGGCACAGTGGCCCCTGGCACAGTGGTCCCTGGCACAGTGGCCTCTGGCACAGTGGTCCCTGGCACAGTGGCCTCTGGCACAGTGGCCTCTGGCACAGTGGTCCCTGGCACAGTGGTCCCTGGCACAGTGGCCTCTGGCACAGTGGTCCCTGGCACAGTGGTCCCTGGCACAGTGGCCCCTGGCACAGTGGTCCCTGGCACAGTGGCCCCTGGCGCAGTGGCCCCTGGCACAGTGGCCTCTGGCACAGTGGCCTCTGGCACAGTGGCCTCTGGCACAGTGGCCTCTGGCACAGTGGTCCCTGGCACAGTGGCCCCTGGCACAGTGGCCCCTGGCACAGTGGGCCCTGGCATAGTGGTCCCTGGCACAGTGGCCCCTGGCACAGTGGCCCCTGGCACAGTGGGCCCTGGCACAGTGGGCCCTGGCACAGTGGTCCCTGGCACAGTGGTCCCTGGCACAGTGGTCCCTGGCACAGTGGCCCCTGGCACAGTGGTCCCTGGCACAGTGGGCCCTGGCACAGTGGCCCCTGGCACAGTGGGCCCTGGCACAGTGGCCCCTGGCACAGTGGTCCCTGGCACAGTGGAAACTGGCACAGTGGGCCCTGGCACAGTGGCCCCTGGCACAGTGGCCTCTGGCACAGTGGCCCCTGGCACAGTGGGCCCTGGCACAGTGGTTCCTGGCACAGTGGCCTCTGGCACAGTGGTCCCTGGCACAGTGGCCCCTGGCACAGTGGCCCCTGGCACAGTGGCCCCTGGCACAGTGGCCCCTGGCACAGTGGGCCCTGGCACAGTGGCCCCTGGCACAGTGGCCCCTGGCACAGAGGTCCCTGGCACAGTGGCCCCTGGCACAGTGGGCCCTGGCACAGTGGCCCCTGGCACAGTGGTCCCTGGCACAGTGGCCTCTGGCACAGTGGTCCCTGGCACAGTGGCCTCTGGCACAGTGGCCTCTGGCACAGTGGTCCCTGGCACAGTGGTCCCTGGCACAGGGCCTCTGGCACAGTGGTCCCTGGCACAGTGGTCCCTGGCACAGTGGTCCCTGGCACAGTGGTCCCTGGCACAGTGGCCTCTGGCACAGTGGCCCCTGGCACAGTGGCCCCTGGCACAGTGGCCTCTGGCACAGTGGCCTCTGGCACAGTGGCCCCTGGCACAGTGGCCTCTGGCACAGTGGTCCCTGGCACAGTGGCCCCTGGCACAGTGGGCCCTGGCACAGTGGCCCCTGGCACAGTGGGCCCTGGCACAGTGGTCCCTGGCACAGTGGCCCCTGGCACAGTGGCCCCTGGCACAGTGGGCCCTGGCACAGTGGGCCCTGGCACAGTGGGCCCTGGCACAGTGGTCCCTGGCACAGTGGTCCCTGGCACAGTGGTCCCTGGCACAGTGGTCCCTGGCACAGTGGCCTCTGGCACAGTGGCCCCTGGCACAGTGGGCCCTGGCACAGTGGTCCCTGGCACAGTGGCCTCTGGCACAGTGGCCCCTGGCACAGTGGCCTCTGGCACAGTGGCCCCTGGCACAGTGGGCCCTGGCACAGTGGTTCCTGGCACAGTGGCCTCTGGCACAGTGGTCCCTGGCACAGTGGCCCCTGGCACAGTGGCCCCTGGCACAGTGGCCCCTGGCACAGTGGGCCCTGGCACAGTGGCCCCTGGCACAGAGGTCCCTGGCACAGTGGCCTCTGGCACAGTGGCCCCTGGCATAGTGGTCCCTGGCACAGTGGCCCCTGGCACAGTGGCCCCTGGCACAGTGGCCTCTGGCACAGTGGCCCCTGACACAGTGGGCCCTGGCACAGTGGCCCCTGGCACAGTGGCCCCTGGCACAGTGGCCCCTGGCACAGTGGCCCCTGGCACAGTGGCCTCTGGCAGTCGCTGCTCTTCCTCCCCGACTAAGCTGGCGTCAACAATAAGCAATTCTAAATGTGTGTTTGAAAGCTTCACAAGCTCTTCAGAAGCACGTGGGGGATTTCCCACACGCTAAATGTAGGCTCATACTTACACTACGGGCTCACCATAGCCCGTGCTACTTGCCCCGCTCCTGTGCCAGGTCAGTCCACTACGGGCTCACCATAGCCCGTGCTACTTGTCCCGCTCCTGTGCCAGGTCAGTCCACTACGGGCTCACCATAGCCCGTGCTACTTGTCCCGCTCCTGTGCCAGGTCAGTCCACTACGGGCTCACCATAGCCCGTGCTACTTGCCCCGCTCCTGTGCCAGGTCAGTCCACTACGGGCTCACCATAGCCCGTGCTACTTGTCCCGCTCCTGTGCCAGGTCAGCCCACTACGGGCTCACCATAGCCCGAGCTACTTGCCCCGCTCCTGTGCCAGGTCAGTCCACTACGGGCTCACCATAGCCCGTGCTACTTGTCCCGCTCCTGTGCCAGGTCAGTCCACTACGGGCTCACCATAGCCCGTGCTACTTGCCCCGCTCCTGTGCCAGGTCAGTCCACTACGGGCTCACCATACGAGCTACGAGCTCTACGAGCTCTCCAAATGTACTCTCTAGAAAGGAGACGAGAGAGATACCAAATAATATACACGTGGAAAATACTGGAGGGCCAGGTCCCAAATCTACACAGTAAAATAACAACGTACTGGAGTGAACGATATGGAAGAAAATGCAAGATTGATCCAGTGAAGAGCAGAGGTGCCATAGGCACAATCAGAGAACACTGTATAAACATCAGAGGTCCGCGGTTGTTCAACGTCCTCCCAGCGACTATAAGAAATATTGCCGGAACAACCGTGGACATCTTCAAGAGAAAACTGGACTGTTTCCTAAGAGAAGTCCCGGATCAGCCGGGCTGTGGTGGGTATGTGGCTCTGCGGGCCGCTCCAAGCAACAGCCTGGTGGATCAAACTCTCACAAGTCGAGCCTGGCCTCGGGCCGGGCTTGGGGAGTAGAAGAACTCCCAGAACCCCATCAACCAGGTATCAACCAGGTATCAACCATAGCCCGTGCTACTTGCCCCGCTCCTGTGCCAGGTCAGTCCACTACGGGCTCACCATAGCCCGTGCTACTTGCCCCGCTGCTGTGCCAGGTCAGTCCACTACGGGCTCACCATAGCCCGTGCTACTTGCCCCGCTCCTGTGCCAGGTTAGTCCACTACGGGCTCACCATAGCCCGTGCTACTTGCTCCGCTCCTGTGCCAGGTCAGTCCACTACGGACTCACCATAGCCCGTGCTACTTGGAACTTGTTCCGAGTAGCTGAATCTATAACAACAACCACCTCAGGCTTCCCTGATTCACTCCTCCCAGGTTAGCAGGCCGCTCCTCTCCCTTCCATTTGTCCCAGAATTTAATCCTAATATAATATCTCCCCGGTAAGGCACACAGCGAAGAGACAAGATGAGCTTCTAAGCTGCACGAGAAACACTGCGTCGAAAAAACATTTCTGCAACAGTTTGGTGGATCAGCAATGTTACACTACATTCAGATAGGGTAAATCAAATCGTACCTGAACACTAATCAATCACCATAAATGACTCTTAGTTTAGTCTCGTAGATCAAATTTCACTTATGGTAGGCGTTTTCCAGGAGAGAAATTAATCTAGAATCCGGCTACATGGCAGCCATCACAGGCGGGCACGGCCAGGGCACTGTTTACTGCCTCCACTGTCATCACGGACCCGTGTACGTGTGTGTGTACGTGTGTGTACGAGTACGTACTCAACTAACTCACCTAATTGTGCTTGCGGGGGTTGAACTTTGGCTCTTTGGTCCCGCCTCTCACGTGTGTGTGTACGTGTGTGTGTACGTGTACGTGTACGTGTACGTGTACGTATGTGTGTACAAGTACGTGTGTGTGTACAAGTACGTGTGTGTGTACAAGTACGTGTGTGTGTACAAGTACGTGTGTGTGTACGTGTACGTGTGTGTGTACAAGTACGTGTGTGTGTGTACAAGTACGTGTGTGTGTACGTGTACGTGTGTGTGTGCGAGTACGTGTGTGTGTACAAGTACGTGTGTGTGTACAAGTACGTGTGTGTGAGTACGTGTGCGTGTACGTGCGTTTGGTAGACTAAAGAGCCAAACCCAACCCCAAAACAATGTTGTAATCAGGAGTTTACAGCTAGTTATATACTCATAAGAGGTGTAGAGCAACCAGGAGGCCTGGTCGACGACCGGGCCGCGGGGACGCTAAGCCCCGGAAGCACCTCAAGGTAACCTCAAGGTAAGGTACTCATAAGAGGTGTAGAGCAGTAAACCACGCCACCACTATAATCCCCTCCCTGGTACTTCACCACAAGAGCATCATGCCGTAGACCACCTCAAGAGAGTGGTCACTCTCTCACAACTGTAGGGCTCTAGAGGCTTCACACTAGAGCAATGTTGCCACGCGTGGTGGTGTGTTCTGATCGCCTCCACTCACCACCGTCACTGTTGGTGTGTTCTGATCGCCTCCACTCACCACCATCACTGTTGGTGTGTTCTGATCGCCTCCACTCACCACCATCACTGTTGGTGTGTTCTGATCGCCTTCACTCACCACCGTCACTGTTGGTGCGTTCTGATCGCCTCCACTCGCCGCCATCACTGTTGGTGTGTTCTGATCGCCTCCACTCACCACCATCACTGTTGGTGTGTTCTGATCGCCTCCACTCACCACCATCACTCTTGGTGTGTTCTGATCGCCTCCACTCACCACCATCACTGTTGGTGTGTTCTGATCGCCTCCACTCACCACCATCACTCTTGATGTGTTCTGATCGCCTCCACTCACCACCATCACTGTTGGTGTGTTCTGATCGCCTCCACTCACCACCGTCACTGTAGGTGTGTTCTGATCGCCTCCACTAGTTTCAGTTATCACTGAATAACATAAATAACATGAACACTGTGTACTGTGCTAGTGCTCTCTGATGACTGAATAATGACTGAATAACATAAGTTTTGTATCATGAACAATTGTGTTCAATACGTCAAAGCGGAGGTACACAAGGCGTGTTACATGAACCGGTCCAATTAGCTGCGTTTTTAATTTCTAATTATTCTGATTTTATACCGTGTTAATATGGTAGACTTGCAACAGGTGAATGAAAGCAGGTACCTTGGTTACCATGAGGTGATTTCGGGGCTCAGCGACCCCGCGGCCCGGTCGTCGACTAGGCCTCCTGGTTGCTGGACTGGTCAACCAGGCTGTTGGACGCGGCTGCTCGCAGCCTGATGTATGAGTCACAGCCTGGTTGATCAGGTATCCTTTGGAGGTGTTCGTCAAGTTCTCTCTTGAACACTGTGAGGGGTCGGCCAGTTATGCCCCTCATGTGTAGTGGAAGCGTGTTGAACAGTCTCGGGCCTCTGATGTTGATAGTTCTCTCTCAGAGTACCAGTTGCACCTCTGCTTTTCAACGGGGGTATTCTGTATATCCTGCCATGTCTTCTGGTCTCATGTGATTGTTATTTCTGTGTGCAGGTTTGGGACCAGCCCCTCTAATATTTTCCACGTGTAAATTATTATGTATCTCTCCCGCCTGCGCTCAAGAGAATACAAATTTTCGGCTCTTTAGTCGGTCCCAATAGTTTAGATGTTTTACAGAATGGATTCTAGCAGTAAAGGATCTCTACACGCTCTCCAGGTCAGCAATTTCTCCAGCTGTGAAAGGGGCTGTTTATTGTGTTCTTTAAAGGTAAGGTCTTCCGACATGAGTACACCCAGATCCTTTACATTGCCTTTTCGTTCTATGTTATAATTTGTCTGAGTTTTGTACGTGGTTTCCGTTTTATATTTTTATGTTTTCCATAGCGCATGAGCTGGAACTTTGTTAAACACCATATATTTTCTGTAGCCCATAGAAAGACCTGATCTACATCTGAATGGAGTTTGCCGTGTCCTCTATGTTGACTACTCTCATGAAGATCCTAGTGTCATCTGCAAAGGATGATACAGTGCTATAGGTTGTGTTCTTGTCTATGTCCGATATGAGGATGAGAAAAAGTACTGGAGCAAGCACAGTACCCTGGGGACTGAGCTCTTCACGGTTGATGGGTGGATTTTATTTTGTTGACTATTACACATTGGGTTCTGTTAATCAGGAAATTGTAGATCCATCTGCCTATTTTTCTGGTAATTCCTTCTGGATGCATTTTGTGTGCAATAACACCATGATCACATTTATCAAAAGCTTTTGCGAAATCTGTGTAAATTACATCAGCGTTTTGTTTGTCTTCCCATAGCATCTAATGCCATATCATAGTGGTCCAGCAACTGCGACAGGCAAGAGCGCCCTGTTCTGAAACCATGTTGTCGGGGGTTATGAAGATGCTGTGATTCCATGTATTTTGTGATCTTACTTCTTAGCACTCTCTCAAAGATTTGTGTGATGTTAGTGTTATCGCTCTGTAATGTATTGCCTCTGCCTTATTTCCTCCTTTATGGAGTGGTGCTATCTCTGCTGCTTTTAGTATGTCAGGGATAACGCCAGTATCTAGGCTTTGTCTCCACAGAATGTGAAGGGCCTGCGATAATTTTTTTTTAGTCTCTGACGCCTCTGTTCACCCAGCAGTGAAAGGGTACCTGGTTGTTAAACGATTTAGCGGGTCATATTCCAGGGAACATAGGATTAAGAACTTGCCCGAAACGCTACGCGCTAGTGGTTTTAACAAGAATATAAGAACTCTTGTATATATGTGTATATGTGTGTGTGTGTGTGTTATATATATATATATATATATATATATATATATATATATATATTTTTTTTTTTTTTTTAAAAGTTTGTGAGGGTACCACCTCTGGTGCCAATGTGGGGACCCATAGCCTCGGAGAAGAAAATAAAACGTATTCAGAGGAGACCTTGTGGTTTCTCACTGAACACTAATATTTTCTTCTCCTACCACCCCCATTCTTTTGTATGTACACATATATATTTGCTTTATTTGAACTGTGTTACAAAAAAGGAGTTACATATAGGTTACAAAGATGGTTATCATAGGTTGTCGAGTTCCTCCAGCTCCTCAGATGGCGGGCAGGAACCCTGGATGCAGTGCGCATTTCCCCTCTGTATCGCCACGCTGAGGCGCTGGAAAAGAAAGCTGGCAGCTCTAGGGTCCCTTGTTGTTTCAATGAGCCTAGAACCCAGTTCCTTCAAAAAACTGGTAGCACTTTTACCCCAGGCGCCGAGTGTCTCAGAAGCAATGGGGACAAAATTGTAGTGGTGATCAAGTTCTCTATACTTACGGGATTTGGCTGCTTCCCTGTGGGTGGCAGCGCCACCTGGTTGTGCAACACTGAGGTCAATGTAGGTGTTAGCCAGGGTTGATACGCACGTGTAGTCCCATACCAACTGCTTGCCATTCTTCCAGGGGTTCACTGTGATACCATCCGGGCGACCAATAAGAGCATCAGAGTTACGGGGCGTTAGGTAACGAGGCTCTCTCTCGGCTGGGCATCCAGCTGTGGTGAGGCTCCTCTTGATGATGTCGTTAACTTCACTGTGCCTCGAGTGCCATCCTCCCGTGCTTTGGCAGAGTAGGCCATGGTGGCCGTACCTATATATACGTATATATATATATACGTATATATACGTATATATATATATATATACGTATATATATACGTATATATATATATATATATATATATATATATATATATATATATATATATATAATGGAGCCCTTCTAGGTATAAAAAAAATAAAATATATATAAAACTGAACCACCACTACCAGACTTTGCCCTCCCACTACCACCACCTTCACCAACCAGCTCACCAGACAACTCTCTGATTAAAACAGCAAAGGAGAGTAATTAGCTAGAGATTTGCAGGTACACCTCCAGGGAATGTGAGGGTGGACGAGTGAGGGAAATGTTGTGACGGAGATGAGAACACGCACGCCGCACCACCTCTGCCACCAGCTGTGAAGATCACTCACACGCACGCACCACCTCTGCCACCAGCTGTGAAGAGCGGTTGCACGCACGCACCACCTCTGCCACCAGCTGTGAAGATCACACGCACGCACGCACCACCTCTGCCACCAGCTGTGAAGAGCGGTTGCACGCACGCACCACCTCTGCCACCAGCTGTGAAGAGCGGTTGCACGCACGCACCACCTCTGCCACCAGCTGTGAAGATCACACGCACCACCTCTGCCACCAGCTGTGAAGATCACACGCACGCACCACCTCTGCCACCAGCTGTGAAGATCACACGCACCACCTCTGCCACCAGCTGTGAAGATCACACGCACGCACCACCTCTGCCACCAGCTGTGAAGATCACACGCACCACCTCTGCCACCAGCTGTGAAGATCACACGCACGCACCACCTCTGCCACCAGCTGTGAAGATCACACGCACCACCTCTGCCACCAGCTGTGAAGAGCGGTTGCACGCACGCACCACCTCTGCCACCAGCTGTGAAGATCACACACACGCACCACCTCTGCCACCAGCTGTGAAGAGCGGTTGCACGCACGCACCACCTCTGCCACCAGCTGTGAAGATCACACGCACGCACGCACCACCTCTGCCACCAGCTGTGAAGAGCGCACCGTAAGCGTCCCAGGACTATCTGGTATGCACTTCAGGGACCTGTCTCAAGCTCTTACGCTTCAGACAGGACTATCACAGCAACACAACACAAACGCCTATCACTAGAGATACATTTTTAAGCACAAGTAATTTCAGGACAAGACCGGGCCTGCATACAAGCAGCCCAATCAAAGGCTGGTGAGGCTGCAGACCTGGAAAATATGCCAGAGAGCATTCACAGCCCGTCCCCAAACGACTTAACTACGAGAGACGGGGAAATTCTTTACAATAACTGGTACTCTGTTCCTAAACAGCAGCAATATTGCAGAGCCAGGTAATATTAACAATGGGAACAGTCGATTTTGCAAATGAAAATAACATGATGTTTAACGGTGATAAGTTCCAGGTACTGAGGTATGGTGTAAACGAGGACGTTTAACGAAAGACAGGGTGCAGGACACAATCAGACCTACTCATATATGGAAAGTAACATGTAAAAGATCTGGGATTTATGATGCCCCTTTATGGTAGTGGAAGCGTGTTGAACAGTCTCGGGCCTCTGATGTTGATAGTTCTCTCTCAGAGTACCTGTTGCAC
>WNGS01000543.1:170634-188757 GCA_020271785.1 Procambarus virginalis
GCTTGGTGCTTTCCCCCCTAACAACTCCTTCCCTTCTCAGCATGGAGTCCAACCTAGTCGAAACAAATCGAAGTTAGAAATAAGTTGTGAGAGGGTATGGTACCAGTGACATACCCTCGTGATAACTCTTGCCACATACTGGTAAGTCCATACTGGTCACTAATACGAATAGGTCCAATACTGGCAGTGGTTTTGTTTTTGATTTAGCATATGTGAAGAAATATTTTGGGTTTTTCTTTATTTCCTGAATTGCTTTCTGTTCTAGTTGCCTTTTTTCAGTTTGATAGGAATGCTTCAGTCTCTGTTCGATTTCTTCAATCTCCCTGTTTAAATTATTTCTTCTTTGTATGGAGAGTCGTGTCTGCTTAAGCATTTCCGTTAATTTCTTCCTTCATTTGTAGTGTCGTCTACGTTCTATTTCTACATTTGACCTCTTTCTGGCCCAAAAGAACATGTTTCAGACACACTTCATATGCTTCAGAAGTAAGTTTTTCTATTCCTTGTGTAGGATTTTTATTTCTTAAAACATTTTCCCATTGAATGTTTGTAAGTTCCCTGTTTATTTTCTCCCAGTCTATCCTTTTATTATTAAAATTGAATTTATTGAATAACCCTTCTCGCTTGTTGTTTCTCTTGGGCCTACTACCGTTATTAATGAGCTTGTGGTCCGAGTACGTAGTGTCTGAGACAGTAATGTCTCTGATTAGCTCCTCATTGTTCGTGAATATCAGGTCCAGCGTGTTCTCGTTCCTAGTTGGTTCTGTAATCTGCTGACTGAGCGAGAATTTGTCACAGAATCTCAGTAGTTCTCTGACCTGTGGGTGGTTATTTCCAGGTTGATTTCCTGTTATAATGTTATTGTTAACTATTCTCCATTTTAAACTGGGTAGATTGAAGCCTCCAATGAAGATAATATCTGGGGTTATCTTGAGGTTATCGTGAGATGATTTCGGGGCTTTTTAGTGTCCCCGCGGCCCGGTCCTCGACCAGGCCTCCACCCCCAGGAAGCAGCCCGTGACAGCTGACTAACACCCAGGTACCTATTTTACTGCTAGGTAACAGGGGCATAGGGTGAAAGAAACTCTGCCCATTGTTTCTCGCCGGCGCCTGGGATCGAACCCAGGACCACAGGATCACAAGTCCAGCGTGTTGTCTGCTCGGCTAACCGGCTCCCTAATAATATACTGGTATAATAAGATAATATCTCTATTTTGTGGATCTGTTCAGGGAATTCCTCAACTGTTGCATCTGGCGGTTTATATATTAAAATAATAAGTCGATTAATATTTTCTACCCGATTCCAAGTACCTCTACCACCTCATGGACGAGTTTAGGAGCTCTGTGCATGCCAGCATGCATATATTCACAATTTCTGCTAGCCCCCCCCCCCCCAACTAGCAAGTGTCACTAGTTGGGGGGGTTTAGTTTATGGAGTTTATGTAGCTTTGTGCCGCCAACAGTAGCAGCGACAGTCTGGCGTCACGCAGGTCGGCGTTCAATCCCCGACCGTCCAGTGGTTGGGCATCATTCCTTTCCCCCATCCCATTCCAAATCCTTATCATGACCCCTTGCCAGTGCTATATACTACTAATGGTTTGGTGATTTTCCCCTGACAGTTCCCTTTCCCAACAGGAGGAGCCTTGTCCGGTGTCCTATGGCCTGGACAAGGCTCTACTAGCCACAGTCATCTGCTCTATAGGTCGAAATAATCCCCACACAGAAGGGGGGGGAGAGAGGTTACAGAGCGACATGAAAGCACACACCTCAACACCAAAGATGGTCTTCTTGTCCTCTTGAATTGCTAATTCAGTGAAGAGGGGGAAGATCTAAAGTGTACTAACCTACCTACCATACAACCCAACAACTCCCAGGAATGGTATATTCACCTAGTTGTGCTTGGAGCGGGGGGGGGGGGGGGTTGACCTCTGCTCTTTCGGCCCGCCTCTCAACCATCAATCAACGGATTCCTCCCCCCCCCCCTCCACACACCCTCAGGAAGCAGCCCGTAGCAGCTGTCTAACTCCCAGGTATCCATTTACTGCTAGGTAACAGGAGCATCAGGGTTAAAGACTTTGCCCATTTGTCTCCGCCTCCACCGGGGATCGAACCCGGAACCTCAAGACTACGAATCCGAAGCGCTGTCCACCCAGGTGTCAGGCGCCAGGCGCCCCCTGGGTGTGCTAGGTGGGGGTGGAATGGGGCAGGCAAGGGGGGGGGGGACTCCGACAAGGACAGACGGACATTCACACACACACACACACACACACACACACACACACACACCACACACACACACACACACACACACACACACACACACACACACACACACACACCCGTCACGTATTGATTTCAAAAGCCATCTCCGTCTCCTGGAGGCTGACGGAGACATCAACCACCTCCAGTGGAAGCGGCTCGTATCTCGCCTCTTATCTCCTACGACATTCAAGAGAGGGGAAGTGGGGAGAAAGTGTGGCGTAAAGGGGAGATAGAGAGGGAGGGGGAGATAGAGAGGGAGGGGGAGATAGGGAGGGGGAGATAGAGAGGGAGGGGGAGATAGAGAGGGAGGGGAGAGAGAGAGAGGGGGGGAGATAGAGAGGGAGGGGGGAGATAGAGAGGGAGGGGGGCAAGCCTCGTGTGGAGGAGGGTGCTCATACGGAATGACTCCCACGGGGGCAGGTCGAGGGTGGAGGCTGTGAGGGAGGGGAAGGGAAATGTCTGCTAACAGGATGCAGTAGTAGGAGGCATCCTTCAGTCTCATCCTACCAGCCTGGGTAGGTACATATGGAAGAGAAGCTGTTACCCATGCAGCAGGTTCCCCTCTCCACGTGGCTGAAATTATCCAATAGAAAGGCAAATGCCAATACACATGGTTCCAGCAACGTCGCAGTAGCTGCCAGAACGAGGTCGACGTCAACAACGAACTGCCTTAGGGGCTCCAACTCTGGATTTTTCCTCGAGGTTGACTCCTGAAGCCTTTCCCAAAAAAGAGGTATGGCCGCAAGGCAGCGGAGGTTTAAAATCAGGGTTTTCCTTCCCCTAGATGAGCTGCCTTCCCAGGTTATCGAGTCCCATCTACCCGGAGGAAGACACAGGATGGATGGCTAACAGAATGTTATTGCTCATCAGCCCGATGGCAGCACAATTCAAAGAAATATCCGAATTAGTAACTGGGCGTCCACAATGCAAGCCGAGTTGGTAGCGATACTGGTAGCACTCGAAATTATTGACAACACTGAAGTAGACAGCTTAATTATTTCTGACTCCCTTTCCTCACTACGAGCAATAAACAGTTAGCAATCAAGTAATAACGTGCTTGTCTTGGAAGCTAGACGTAGATATATAAGAATACTTAGCAAGAGGGTAAATATAAAAATGTTGTGGATTCCTTCTCACATTGGCCTGCAGGAACATGACAAAGTTGACGCCCTTGCTAAGGCTGCAGTAAATAAAGACAGTATTGAACGGAATCTTATCAAATAGGTTATCAAATAACCTATTTGATAACTTATCAAATAGGTCCCTTTGATGAGTTATCAAATAGGTCCCTTAAAAGTGTCATTAGACGAGAACTCCTGGATGAATTTGAAGAAAGTAGAACTGTGCAAACTGGAACTAGCAGGTCCATTGTTCATCACAATGAAATGTGTGAAGTAAAACATGTGTATGGGGCAAGTAACAAAGTCAGTAGACTAACAGATGTTGTCACAGCTCGTATAAGACTTGGCTACAAGTATCTCTGGCAGTTCGGCTTGTATAGGGATCTAGATGAAGTAAAGTGTAAAGTGTGTGGACAAAGACAGGGACACACACCCGAACTCTATATCTTGGATTGTAGTAAAATTGAGCCATTTAGAGATAAATCTAAACTCAGTCTGTATGATATGGCAACCTATCTTATTACCATGGATAAATTACCTGAAATCCTTGCACTGTACCCACATTTCGCTTCCAGTAGATGAACGACATATGAGATTAAGAAACAAGTAGTGTATTGTGAGGACTAATAATAAACAGAAGCTCCCCTATGACTCTGTAATATCTCCATTGGTCAAACTATTATGTATTAGTGATAAGACCTACCATTAATGTATGATGACTTACTGTAAATATGTAGCTCTTGAAATAGCACTTTCTCTGTAACTAGCTGACATTGTAACTATAAGGTGTGAAGGATAGATGAAATTGTTTATGTAAGAATTTAAGATGAGGTCTGATAAAGACCTTTTGTGCCCTCTGTAATGCTTTTGCGCTACCGCTCACAGGATGAGTATGGGGTGCACAATAAACTAACCGCCTTCGGCGGCAACAATCAATCAAATCAGGATGACAGCTGTTAAGACCAGCCACACCTCATGGGCAAGGGGGGGCTGACCCGGGAGAACAACTCCAGAAACCCTCTCCAGGTATGCTCCAGGTATATAAGGAACAATTAGTAACATCGATCTTACCTCAATGGGGTTCTGGGAGTTGCTCTACTCCCAAGCCCGGTCCGGGGCCACGCTCGACTTGTAAGAGCTTGGTCCACCAGGCTGTTGCTTGGAGCGGCCCGCAGGCCCATGCAAGCCTACAGCCTGGTTGGTCCCGGCATTTCAAGGAAGAAAATAGACATTCCTGCAAGTCAACTTTTGCTCCATCAATACTTCTAATAATTGCTGGAAGGGTGTTCAATAGCCGCGGACCTCTGATGTTTATACAGTGTTCTCCGAGTGTGGCACCTCTACTCCTCACTGGTTCTATTCCGCATTTCCTTCTGTACCTTTCGCACCAGTATGTTATTCTACTGTGCAAATTTGGGACCCGGCCTTCAAGTATTTTCCATGTATATATAATTTGATACCTCTCTCGTCTTGTTACCAGAGCGTACATTTGAGAACGTCGAGACTGCCAATAATTTAAGTGCTCTATCGTGTCTATGCGTGCCGTATACGATCTCTGTATTCCCTCTATTTCAGGTTGTCTCCTGTTCTAAAATGAAAAGTAAGTACCCAGCAGGAACTAAGACAAGAGAACATTGCTGTGGGGTCTCTGGATGTGAACGTTCTCATAACCCATCCTATCATTGTCCTGGCCGCCGCCGCCGCTATAATTGCTCGGTTATGTTCACAAAATGTCAGGTCGTCAGTCATCATAATTCTCAGATCTTTTACATGTTGCTTTCCTTCTATGAGCACGTCTGTACCCTGTACCCTGTGTTTCGAAATAAAAGTTCATTACGTGCCTGGAACTTAACACTTAACCGCTATGTTATTTTTAGTGGACCCAATATCAACATAAGCTTGAACTTTTCCAGTCTTCTAAAGAGCCCATTTTCACGCTGCTTGTTAATACCGTCTACAAAGGATGACACGAAAATGTCTCTTGCATTTTTGTCTATATCTGAGTCTATATATGAGCGAGGGAGCTGGTGGCTGAGCGGGCAGAACACTGGACGCGTGATCCTGTGGTCCCGGGTTCGATCCCGGGCGCCGACGAGAAACAATGGGCAGAGTTTCTTTCACCCTATGCCCCTGTTACCTAGCAGTAAAATAGGTACCTGGGTGTTAGTCAGCTGTCACGGGATGCTTCCTGGGGGTGGAGGCCTGGTCGAGGACCGGGCCGCGGGGACACTAGGCCCCGAAATCATCTCAAGATAACCTCTCAAGATATACCTGATATGAGAATGAGGAGACGCAGTGGTGCAAGGACCTTGCCCTGGGGTACAGAGCTTTTAACTGTGCTTGAATATGATTTTTATTTGACTGGTTGATACCTGGTTGATACCTGGTTGATGGGGTTCTGGATGTTCTTCTACTCCCCAAGCCCGGCCCGAGGCCAGGCTCGACTTGTGAGAGTTTGGTCCACCAGGCTGTTGCTTGGAGCGGCCCGCAGGCCCACATACCCACCACAGCCCGGTTGGTCCGGCACTCCTTGGAGGAATAAATCTAGTTTCCTCTTGAAGATGTCCACGGTTGTTCCGGCAATATTTCTTATGCTTGCTGGGTGTGGTTGATGCTCCTTGCATTATAATTAACATAAAATTGAATATCCAAACTATACCTGTTATTCCAACTGACCTCATTATATGAGCTATGTTAAAAGAGTAGATTATTAATATATTGGATAACAGAAGTTTGGGAACTCTGTCAGTCACAAAAGTATCACTACTTAAGTGTTACAAGGTAAAGTAATTACACATCCTATTAGAGCTTGGCGCTGCTCTATAATGATCACCGCAACGAACACAATGACAATCACCATCCCATATACACAGAGCACAAGGTTATCTTGAGGTTATCTTGAGATGATTTCGGGGCTTTAGTGTCCCCGCGGCCCGGTCCTCGACCAGGCCTCCACCCCCAGGAAGCAGCCCGTGACAGCTGACTAGCACCCAGGTGCCTATTTTACTGCTAGGTAACAGGGGCATAGGGTGAAAGAAACTCTGCCAATTGTTTCTCGGCGGCGCCTGGGATTGAACCCAGGACCACAGGATCACAAGTCCCGCGTGCTGTCCGCTCGGCCGACCGGCTCCCGACCGGTACAAGGTATCATTTGGGAGGTGAAAACCTGCAAGAATTAAGTAGAGAGAAAGATCTGGGGGTTGATATCACACTAAACCTGTCACCAGAGACTAATATCAAAACGTTATCATCAGCGGCACATGCTAGATTGACCAACATAAGAACTGCTTTAGAAACTTGTGTAAGTAATCATTCAGAACCTTGTATGCTACTTACGTCAGACCAATCCTGGAGTATGCAGCTCCAGCCTGGAGTCCAGACTAGTTATACACAAAACAAAGTTAGATAAGATACAGAGGTACGCCACCAGACTAGTCCCAAAACAGAGAGGTATGAGCTACGAGGAAAGGTTAAGGGAGTTAAACTGCACGTCCCTAGAAGACAGACGAGTAAAGTGAGACATGATCACCATCTACAAAATTCTCAGAGGAACTAAAAGGGTGGACAAAGACAAACTATTTAGTACGGGTGGAACGCGAACAAGGGGACACAGGTGGAAACTCAGTACCCAGATGAGCCACGGGGACATTATCATTTTTTTGTTCAGTGTCAGTAGTTAACAGGCGGAATGCATTAGGCAGTGATGTGGTGGAGGCTGACTCCATACACACTTTTAAATGTAGATATGATAAGAGCCCAGTAGGCTCAGAAATCTGTACACCAGTTGATTGATGGTTGAGAGGCGGGACCAAAGAGCTCAACCTCCGGAAGCACAATTAGGTGATTATAGACGAGCGTACAAACATCAACATGATGATAATATCCCCCCCCCCCGCCCTCTCGCAGCGTCGGGCTCACGAAGTGACTCCAAAATATTTTTTCTTCAACTTTTGGTCCCTACCGTCTGTTTTTTTTATTTGTTTTGTTTTAAATCCACCAGTACTGTTTATTTGTTTAGGTGGTAATCCACTTTAAAACCTTGGCTGCGTATTGGTGTGTCTGACCCAGTGAATGACCTCACACCTGCTCCAAGCAGAAGGTGTGGGGTCATTCCCCGCCACTTTACGCACCGTCCACTCACAACACACACGTGGCCCCAACACCCTGGAATTTCGTTTTCACCTCCCCCCCCCCGTCTCCCCTCCTCTCCTCTCTCAGGAACAAGGGCTGTTCGCACCGCAGCTCATTGTACCTTCAAATGTTATCCCGGGCGAGGAAAGGCGACGCGACAACAGGAGGGTTCAGTAGTCCACCTCGGCTCTATTTTCCCGCTTCCACCCAAATGTCTTAAGGCGAATAGTGAAGTTGACTTTTATGTGATATAAAAATTTTCAAAATGTATAATATTGCCGTAAACAAAAGAATATTATAATTAAATTATAATTTACTAGTTTCCGTGGTGTAGTGGTAAGACACTCGCCTGGCGTTCCGCGAGCGCTATGTCATGGGTTCGTATCCTGGCCGGGGAGGATTTACTGGGCACAATTCCTTAACTGTAGCTTCTGTTTAACTCAACAGTAAAATGTGTACTTGGTTGTAACAACGATTCTTCGCGGCGGGGATCGTATTCCAGGGACCTGCCCGAAACGCTACGCGTACTAGTGGCTGTACAAGAATGTAACAACTCTTGTATATATATCTCAAAAAATCAATAATAAACGCTTGAATAATAATAATACGCTTCAAAATGTCACAAATTACAAAAACTGGTCATTCAAACTCTGCAGGAATAAGCTTTAATTGGACCTCCCGCTGCCAGGCCACTAATGAGTCCAACCACCACCAGTGTTATGGCCGAACTCAACGTAACTACCCCCGCTCCTGGCTCGTCTCGTCCCCACTGGCCAGCTTGGAGGCCTGGCACATCTCCAGTGTACCAATGCCCGCCCGGCCCCAACTTACTCTGGAAATAAGTTGATCTACAAGTTTGTTGTTTAGAGCAGCCTGCCGGCTCGCATGTCCACTACAACCCGGCTAGTCCCGGGCCGTCCTCGCCCCTCCCAGGGTTGTCCCCAATTCGCCCTGCCTTGCCTTGCCCTGCCCTGCCCTGCCCTGCCCTGCCCTGCCCTGCCCTGCCCTGCCTTGCCCTGCCCTGCCCTGCCCTGCCCTGCCCTGCCCCGCCCTGCCCTGCCCTGCCCTGCCCTGCCCTGCCCTGCCCTGCCCTGCCCTGCCCTGCCTTGCCCTGCCCTGCCCTGCCCTGCCTTGCCCTGCCTTGCCCTGCCCTGCCTTGCCCTGCCCTGCCCTGCCCTGCCCTGCCCTGCCCTGCCTTGCCCTGCCTTGCCCTGCCTTGCCCTGCCCTGCCCTGCCTTGCCCTGCCTTGCCCTGCCCTGCCTTGCCCTGCCCTGCCCTGCCTTGCCCTGCCCTGCCCTGCCCTGCCTTGCCCTGCCTTGCCCTGCCCTGCCTTGCCCTGCCCTGCCCTGCCCTGCCCTGCCCTGCCCTGCCCTGCCTTGCCCTGCCTTGCCCTGCCTTGCCCTGCCCTGCCCTGCCTTGCCCTGCCTTGCCCTGCCCTGCCTTGCCCTGCCCTGCCCTGCCCTGCCCTGCCCTGCCCTGCCCTGCCCTGCCCTGCCTTGCCCTGCCCTGCCCTGACACTATAACAGGCACACACCACGGTCATAAGCCTTCAATAACCAAGTGGAAGGACGGAGTGCATAGCCCTCAGCTTAGGAGAGCTTATTCTTAGGAAGGAAAAGGAAAAGAAAAACAACTAAACAAGATAGAATGAACAGGAACTGAGACAATGAGAGGACACCGGGTAAAAATCCGCCCCTCTGGGGGGGGGGGGGGACAGGCTATCAGAGACAGAAGGAACTAGCAAATCTGTTATCCACTCTCAAAGCAAGATTTTCTAAACTAATACCCACAAAGGACTCCTCATTCATAGCACTATGCTACCAGGATGAAGATGTTGACACAATCATCAAGGGAGAAAACATACGTATGTTGAGGGATAAAAGTTTCCAGGTCATTATTCCCCCTGAGCTGCAGGCCAGGAAGACAATAATCTTGAAGAGACTTGATGCAGCAATTACTGACGACACCCCTGAAAATATTAAGCACGATATAGAACAGAGGAATGAGTGGGCCAAGGTAGAAGAGGTAATCCTCATGCGGGGATTGCCTTACATGATGAAAATAAGGTTCGAAGAAATCTCCATGGAAATCTCCAATACCCAGCCAAGGTATCGATTGCAACTACTATCACCTTAGCACGGACAACTACAACCTTGAGCAGGAGGAATACTATGACATTACCCCTTGTTGGACATGCTATAAACATGATCACACAGCCGCAGAATGCCAATAAACGGGCAATGTATGTTCAGAATGTGCCGGACAGGGACACACATACAGAGACTGTTCAGAATGTGCTGGACAGGGACACACATACAGAGACTGTTCAGAATGTACCGGGCAGGGACACACATACAGGGACTGTTCAGAATGTGCTGGACAGGGACACACATACAGAGACTGTTCAGAATGTGCCGGACAGGGACACACATACAGGGACTGTTCAGAATGTGCTGGACAGGGACACACATACAGAGACTGTTCAGAATGTGCTGGACAGGGACACACATACAGAGACTGTTCAGAATGTGCTGGACAGGGACACACATACAGAGACTGTTCAGAATGTGCTGGACAGGGACACACATACAGAGACTGTTCAGAATGTGCTGGACAGGGACACACATACAGAGACTGCATGAATAAATCAAACCTCAAATGTCTCAACTGTGAGGGGTCCCCACCGCACACTGGCATCAATATGTCCCATTAGGAAGGACTTCCTAAAACAAAAAAGGGCCGAAGCCACAGCCAAAAAGACAGCAATGGCCAATAATACCTATGCAGGTTAACCACCACCAATGCTTGGTCAAACAAGGTTTCACATAATCCAGCAACCACCACCCCACACACTCCAACAAACATGACCTCACAGGTAAATGGGGACCTGCCCGCAAAGATCCTGAGCAGTATGATTTTTGCTCATTTAGAAAACATAGCAAATCCAGGGTCATTTAGATCCGTAATTAAAGAAATGTACAAGAGGAATAGTCTCCCATTGATGGAATTCCCAGACACTTCCTCCTCCACTAACATTATAAAAGCCCTGGTGGACAGCAGTGTAGTCAGCACTACCACAACTGTGACTAACTCCCAACAAGTGCCAGCACCCACGACTCCAGCATCCATCAACAAGCCAGAGGAAGACGAAACACCAGCAACTACCACTCATGACCTCACGAGAGGCCCCCACACAAACAACAATGGTTATGTGATATATATTTGAATGCTACGCAGTATTCATCTATAGACATCCATATATGGTGAAACACATGTGAAGAACCTCTCACACACTCACAGCTCCCTGACAAGAGGGAGCCAGCTTAGCTTAGCTGCCAACACCCACACATCGTGTCAGCAAGGCGGACAGCCCGCCTGCTTTCATACCTCTCACTGTATTTCCCACTTCTAAACTTCCCTTCACCTATGCCTCTCCTTCCTCTTTACTCCAGAAAAAAAGTCACCAGCAGCCATAAGCCAGGGTGTGGTGGAGAGGCAATTATGCGTCACTTGCGCCGTCACTGGCGGAGAATAATTACTGGCCACCAGAGGGGGACGCGGTGAGCCCCGTCACGCACCACCACCACACCCTCCCACACCCCCACCACTACCACAACCCCCCACCACCACCACAACCCCCACCACTACCCACTAATATACCCAATGACGGTATATTAGTGACTTGGCGACCCGAGACTCACGGGAGACATCTCCCGTCACGCAGGGTGCAGTCGCACCTCCACAGCTCTCCAGTATCAGCTCTTGATACTGGTAATGGCTCAAAAGGGCCACCACTTACGGGCTATTCATGCCCGTGCCACCTTTTGGGTGGCTTAATCTTCATCAATCAATCAATCACCTGAGATAGGTATTGTAAGGGTGCAGGCGAGGAGTCACAATAACGAGGCTGAAATATGTTGACCAGACCACACTAGAAAGTGAAGGGACGACGACGTTTCGGTCCGTCCTGGACCATGGGTGATATTGTCTTGTCTTCAGCAGACATATCGGCGCCACAATCGACTTGACAATGGTCCAGGACGGACCGAAACGTCGTCGTCCCTTCACCTTCTAGTGTGTGGTCTGGTCAACATATTTCAGTAAGGGTGTCTGGCCTCCGTGCTGATGTTGACCAGGGTGTGGGCCCGCGGTGACCAGGGTGTAGGCCCGCGGTGACCAGGGTGTGGGCCCCGCGGTCACCAGGGTGTAGGCCCGCGGTGACCAGGGTGTAGGCCCGCGGTGACCAGGGTGTAGGCCGGCGATGACCAGGGTGTGGGCCCGCGGTCACCAGGTGTGGGCCCGCGGTGACCAGGGTGTAGGCCCGCGGTGACCAGGGTGTGGGCCCGCGGTGACCAGGGTGTGGGCCCCGCGGTCACCAGGGTGTAGGCCCGCGGTGACCAGGCTGCAGACCCGCGGTCACCAGGCTGCGGGCCCGCGGTGACCAGGGTGTGGGCCCGCGGTCACCAGGGTGTAGGCCCGCGGTCACCAGGGTGTAGGCCCGCGGTCACCAGGGTGTAGGCCCGCGGTCACCAGGGTGTAGGCCCGCGGTCACCAGGGTGTGGGCCCCGCGGTCACCAGGGTGTGGGCCCCGCGGTCACCAGGGTGTGGGCCCCGCGGTCACCAGGGTGTGGGCCCCGCGGTCACCAGGGTGTGGGCCCCGCGGTCACCAGGGTGTGGGCCCCGCGGTCACCAGGGTGTGGGCCCCGCGGTCACCAGGGTGTGGGCCCCGCGGTCACCAGGGTGTGGGCCCCGCGGTCACCAGGGTGTGGGCCCCGCGGTCACCAGGGTGTGGGCCCCGCGGTCACCAGGGTGTGGGCCCCGCGGTCACCAGGGTGTGGGCCCCGCGGTCACCAGGGTGTGGGCCCCGCGGTCACCAGGGTGTGGGCCCCTCGGTCACCAGGGTGTGGGCCCCGCGGTCACCAGGGTGTGGGCCCCTCGGTCACCAGGGTGTGGGCCCCGCGGTCACCAGGGTGTGGGCCCCGCGGTCACCAGGGTGTAGGCCCGCGGTCACCAGGGTGTAGGTCCGCGGTCACCAGGGTGTAGGCCCGCGGTGATCAGGGTGTAGGCCCGCGGTGACCAGGCTGCGGGCCCGCGGTGACCAGGGTGTGGGCCCGCGGTCACCAGGGTGTAGGCCCGCGGTCACCAGGGTGTAGGCCCCGCGGTCACCAGGGTGTAGGCCCCGCGGTCACCAGGGTGTAGGCCCCGCGGTCACCAGGGTGTAGGCCCCGCGGTGACCAGGGTGTAGGCCCGCGGTGACCAGGGTGTAGGCCCGCGGTCACCAGGCTGTAGGCCCGCGGTCATCAGGGTGTAGGCCCCGCGGTGACCAGGGTGTAGGCCCCGCGGTGACCAGGGTGTAGGCCCCGCGGTGACCAGGGTGTAGGCCCGCGGTCACCAGGGTGTAGGCCCCGCGGTGACCAGGGTGTAGGCCCGCGGTCACCAGGGTGTAGGCCCGCGGTCACCAGGGTGTAGGCCCGCGGTGACCAGGGTGTAGGCCCCGCGGTCACCAGGGTGTAGGCCCCGCGGTCACCAGGGTGTAGGCCCGCGGTGACCAGGGTGTAGGCCCCGCGGTCACCAGGGTGTAGGCCCGCGGTGACCAGGGTGTAGGCCCCGCGGTCACCAGGGTGTAGGCCCCGCGGTCACCAGGGTGTAGGCCCGCGGTGACCAGGGTGTAGGCCCCGCGGTCACCAGGGTGTAGGCCCCGCGGTCACCAGGGTGTAGGCCCGCGGTGACCAGGGTGTAGGCCCCGCGGTCACCAGGGTGTAGGCCCGCGGTGACCAGGGTGTAGGCCCGCGGTCACCAAGGTGTAGGCCCGCGGTCACCAGGGTGTAGGCCCGCGGTCACCAGGGTGTAGGCCCCGCGGTGACCAGGATGTAGGCCCCGCGGTCACCAGGGTGTAGGCCCCGCGGTGACCAGGGTGTAGGTCCGCGGTCACCAGGGTGTAGGCCCGCGGTCACCAGGGTGTAGCCCCCGCGGTCACCAGGGTGTAGGCCCGCGGTGACCAGGATGTAGGCCCGCGGTCACCAGGGTGTAGGCCCCGCGGTCACCAGGGTGTAGGTCCGCGGTCACCAGGGTGTAGGCCCGCGGTCACCAGGGTGTAGGCCCGCGGTCACCAGGGTGTAGGCCCGCGGTCACCAGGGTGTAGCCCCCGCGGTCACCAGGGTGTAGGCCCCGCGGTGACCAGGATGTAGGCCCCGCGGTCACCAGGGTGTAGGCCCCGCGGTGACCAGGGTGTAGGCCCGCGGTCACCAGGGTGTAGGCCCCGCGGTCACCAGGGTGTAGGCCCCGCGGTCACCAGGGTGTAGGCCCCGCGGTGACCAGGGTGTAGGTCCGCGGTCACCAGGGTGTAGGCCCGCGGTCACCAGGGTGTAGGCCCGCGGTCACCAGGGTGTAGGCCCGCGGTCACCAGGGTGTAGGCCCCGCGGTGACCAGGATGTAGGCCCCGCGGTGACCAGGGTGTAGGCCCCGCGGTGACCAGGGTGTAGGCCCCGCGGTCACCAGGGTGTAGGCCCCGCGGTCACCAGGGTGTAGGCCCCGCGGTCACCAGGGTGTAGGCCCGCGGTCACCAGGGTGTAGGCCCGCGGTCACCAGGGTGTAGGCCCGCGGTCACCAGGGTGTAGGCCCGCGGTCACCAGGGTGTGGGCCCCGCGGTGACCAGGATGTAGGCCCCGCGGTCACCAGGGTGTAGGCCCCGCGGTGACCAGGGTGTAGGCCCCGCGGTCACCAGGGTGTAGGCCCCGCGGTCACCAGGGTGTAGGCCCGCGGTCACCAGGGTGTGGGCCCCGCGGTGACCAGGATGTAGGCCCCGCGGTCACCAGGGTGTAGGCCCCGCGGTGACCAGGGTGTAGGCCCCGCGGTCACCAGGGTGTAGGCCCCGCGGTCACCAGGGTGTAGGCCCCGCGGTGACCAGGGTGTAGGTCCGCGGTGACCAGGGTGTAGGCCCGCGGTCACCAGGGTGTAGGCCCGCGGTCACCAGGGTGTAGGCCCCGCGGTCACCAGGGTGTAGGCCCCGCGGTCACCAGGGTGTAGGCCCCGCGGTCACCAGGGTGTAGGCCCCGCGGTGACCAGGGTGTAGGCCCGCGGTGACCAGGGTGTAGGCCCGCGGTCACCAGGCTGTAGGCCCGCGGTCATCAGGGTGTAGGCCCCGCGGTGACCAGGGTGTAGGCCCCGCGGTGACCAGGGTGTAGGCCCCGCGGTGACCAGGGTGTAGGCCCGCGGTCACCAGGGTGTAGGCCCCGCGGTGACCAGGGTGTAGGCCCGCGGTCACCAGGGTGTAGGCCCGCGGTCACCAGGGTGTAGGCCCGCGGTGACCAGGGTGTAGGCCCCGCGGTCACCAGGGTGTAGGCCCCGCGGTCACCAGGGTGTAGGCCCGCGGTGACCAGGGTGTAGGCCCCGCGGTCACCAGGGTGTAGGCCCGCGGTGACCAGGGTGTAGGCCCCGCGGTCACCAGGGTGTAGGCCCCGCGGTCACCAGGGTGTAGGCCCGCGGTGACCAGGGTGTAGGCCCCGCGGTCACCAGGGTGTAGGCCCCGCGGTCACCAGGGTGTAGGCCCGCGGTGACCAGGGTGTAGGCCCCGCGGTCACCAGGGTGTAGGCCCGCGGTGACCAGGGTGTAGGCCCGCGGTCACCAAGGTGTAGGCCCGCGGTCACCAGGGTGTAGGCCCGCGGTCACCAGGGTGTAGGCCCCGCGGTGACCAGGATGTAGGCCCCGCGGTCACCAGGGTGTAGGCCCCGCGGTGACCAGGGTGTAGGTCCGCGGTCACCAGGGTGTAGGCCCGCGGTCACCAGGGTGTAGCCCCCGCGGTCACCAGGGTGTAGGCCCGCGGTGACCAGGATGTAGGCCCCGCGGTCACCAGGGTGTAGGCCCCGCGGTCACCAGGGTGTAGGTCCGCGGTCACCAGGGTGTAGGCCCGCGGTCACCAGGGTGTAGGCCCGCGGTCACCAGGGTGTAGGCCCGCGGTCACCAGGGTGTAGCCCCCGCGGTCACCAGGGTGTAGGCCCCGCGGTGACCAGGATGTAGGCCCCGCGGTCACCAGGGTGTAGGCCCCGCGGTCACCAGGGTGTAGGCCCCGCGGTCACCAGGGTGTAGGCCCCGCGGTCACCAGGGTGTAGGCCCCGCGGTCACCAGGGTGTAGGCCCCGCGGTGACCAGGGTGTAGGTCCGCGGTCACCAGGGTGTAGGCCCGCGGTCACCAGGGTGTAGGCCCGCGGTCACCAGGGTGTAGGCCCGCGGTCACCAGGGTGTAGGCCCCGCGGTGACCAGGATGTAGGCCCCGCGGTGACCAGGGTGTAGGCCCCGCGGTGACCAGGGTGTAGGCCCCGCGGTCACCAGGGTGTAGGCCCCGCGGTCACCAGGGTGTAGGCCCCGCGGTCACCAGGGTGTAGGCCCGCGGTCACCAGGGTGTAGGCCCGCGGTCACCAGGGTGTAGGCCCGCGGTCACCAGGGTGTAGGCCCGCGGTCACCAGGGTGTGGGCCCCGCGGTGACCAGGATGTAGGCCCCGCGGTCACCAGGGTGTAGGCCCCGCGGTCACCAGGGTGTAGGCCCCGCGGTCACCAGGGTGTAGGCCCCGCGGTCACCAGGGTGTAGGCCCCGCGGTGACCAGGGTGTAGGTCCGCGGTGACCAGGGTGTAGGCCCGCGGTCACCAGGGTGTAGGCCCCGCGGTCACCAGGGTGTAGGCCCCGCGGTCACCAGGGTGTAGGCCCCGCGGTCACCAGGGTGTAGGCCCCGCGGTCACCAGGGTGTAGGCCCCGCGGTGACCAGGATGTAGGCCCCGCGGTCACCAGGGTGTAGGCCCCGCGGTCACCAGGGTGTAGGCCCCGCGGTCACCAGGGTGTGGGCCCCGCGGTCACCAGGGTGTAGGCCCGCGGTCACCAGGGTGTAGGCCCCGCGGTCACCAGGGTGTAGGCCCCGCGGTCACCAGGGTGTAGGCCCCGCGGTGACCAGGGTGTAGGCCCGCGGTCACCAGGGTGTAGGCCCCGCGGTCACCAGGGTGTAGGCCCCGCGGTGACCAGGGTGTAGGCCCCGCGGTAATCTCAAGGACACGGTCCTCTTACCCTCACCTCGAGTCTGTGCACATTATTAGGACGTCCTGCGAACCGGTCCGTGACCAGTCCTCCTGGTTGATGGTCTGGTCAACCAGGCTGGTGCTGGATGGTGATGTATGCAGCCGGACACATGGCTCACAGCCCAGTTGATCAGCTACCTTTGAGATTTTTTTTAACTATCTGAACACCGAAAGAGGCCGGTTAGTTAATCTCATTGAATACATCCGGCCATGCCTCATGGCAACCATTCGTTATTGATTTTGTGTGGAGAAGGGGGGTTATCAAGGGTAAAGAGCCAAGCCATTAGGACTATATAGCACTTGGGAAGGGGTCAGGAAGAGTTTTGGAATGGGAGAGGAGGAGGGGGAGGGAACGGTCTTGGACGGTCGGGGATTGAACGCCGACCTGCATGAAGCGAGACCGTCGCTCTACCGTCCAACCCAAGTGGGGGGGGGGGGAGTGTCACATGTGGCTAGTGTGGCAACGTCTATAACAACAGTTGGAGGACCTTAGCAAGGCTTATCTGGATTATACCTCGTTGATACCTGGTTGATGGGGTTCTGGGAGTTGTTCTACTCCCCAGGGGTTCTGGGAGTTGTTCTACTCCCCAAGCCCGGCCCGAGGCCAGGCTTGACTTGTGAGAGTTTGGTCCACTAGGCTGTTGCTTGGAGCGGCCCGCAGGCCCACATACCCACCACGGCCCGGTTGGTCTGGCACTCCTTGGAAGGAAACAGTCCAGTTTTCTCTTGAAGATGTCCACGGTTGTTCCGGCAATATTTCTTATGCTCACTGGGAGGACGTTGAACAACCGCGGACCTCTGATGTTTATACAGTGTTCTCTGATTGTGCCTATGGCACCTCTGCTCTTCACTGGTTCTATTCTGCATTTTCTTCCATATCGTTCACTCCAGTACGTTGTTATTTTACTGTGTAGATTTGGGACCTGGCCCTCCAGTATCTTCCACGTGAATATTATTTGGTATAGTGGCTGCAGACCGTTCAGCCTGGAGGCAGTCTGTTCAAAGAGGTCTCTCCAAGTTCGAGGAGTCACTTGCCAAGGAATCGGAGGCAAAGAGACAGAGAAGGAAAGCCAGTAGCCAGGAAGACAGACCAGAATCGGACTTTGTTTGTGCTCGGTGTGGGATGGACTGTCACTCTCTGACTGGCCTCATCAGTCACACCAGACGCTGCAACAGGATTGATAACCAGGCGCAACTCCATAGTCTCCCGAGACTGAAGGATGACTTCTATTATTTGGTCTCTCTCTCGTCTCCTTTCTAGTGAGTACATTTGGAGAGCTTTGAGACGATCCCAATAATTTAGGTGCTTTACCTCGTCTATGCGTGCCGTATATGTTCTCTGTATTCCCTCTATTTCAGCAATCTCTCCTGCTCTGAAGGGGGAAGTGAGTACTGAGCAGTACTCGAGACGGGACAACACAAGTGACTTGAAGAGTACAACCATTGTGATGGGATCCCTGGATTTGAAAGTTCTCGTAATCCATCCTATCATTTTTCTGGCTGACGCAATATTTGCTTGGTTATGCTCCCTAAACGTTAGGTCGTCGGAC
>WNGS01000543.1:251078-261393 GCA_020271785.1 Procambarus virginalis
TCCGACGTTGGGCAGGAACCGAGGATGCAGCGAGCCATTCCCCCTCTGGATCGCGACACTGAGGCGCTGAAAGAGAAAACTTGCCGCTCTAGGGGCAAGTTTTTTTATAAACCTAACCTATGAGCTAACCTATGAGCTAACTAGGGCAAGTTAGGTTAGGTTAGTTAGGTTAGGTTACTCCCCCTCAGTATATATATATATATATATATATATATATATATATATATATATATATATATAAGCCAAGTTTTCCTGAATTTATAATATTTTCGAATTTTGTTCGTATGAAATGATAAAGCTATCCATTCATTGTGTATGAGTTAAATTATTTAAATTGAGTTAAAACTAATGTAGATATGCGACCGAACCTAACCCAACCTACCTAACCTAACCTATTTTAACCTAACCTAACCTATTTTAACTTAACCTACTCTAACATACTAAGTCAATAATTTATGTTAACATAATATGATAATATTATTTCAAAACCACTAATTGGACACAAATTTCTCCGCCTATTAGGCAAATCGGGCCTTGCATAGTAGGCCGAGAAGTGCGTTCTGGCTACTAGGTACGACATATATATATATATATATATATATATATATATATATATATAGATATATATAAATATATATATATATATATATATATATATATATATATATATATATATATATGAGGCATCAGGCAGTGTTCACATGGCAGGTGTGGCCCAGCCAGGTTTAGCCCATAGTGTGGGGGGGGGGGGGTGGTCGCCCCTCCCACCCTGCACATCAGGGGGGGCCAGGGGGTGCTGGGGGGGGGGGAGCTGTGGTGCCAGAGGACATCTAGTATGTCGACAACCACCCCTCCACAGCAGGAAAGAAGGGGGGGGGTTGCATGGGAGTGTTCAAAGCTTCTCCACTTGAGGTTGATTGCTGTCAACTTCAACCATCAGAAGTTTGTATTGATGTTGTTATGGAGAAGGTGGAGCTGATGATTGTGACAACCTGTGTTGTTACAACCAGCTGGAACAACACAGGTTGTAACAACACCTGCGCCCTGGTGTTCTCAGGTGCCGCCCAAGGTGTGCCAACACCTCCCATCACCTGCCTCATTATACCGAAGTACTCCTCTTCTCAAGTCACTCGCAATAACTTAATCTTCAAGTTTACTCGAATAAATTCCTTAAAACTTGACAAAAATCCACATATCTAGTTCAAGTTTCACCGGCCGTCAACCCTTCAGACAGCCTGGTGTTATAGAATCGCCTGCTTAGAACAAGTTCCAAGTACGACGGGCTATGGTGAGCCCGTAGTGGACTTACCTGGCACAGGAGCAGTGCTGTGTGGGTTCAGACAGCCGTTCAACTTACGTTTATTGAGAAAAAGAACATCATCTCAAAAGGATAGAACAGCTTAGGCTATTTCTACTCTCGTCTATAGAAGGTCCCTTAAGGGGCTCACAAACCCATACAGTATATAATTATTTATCATGTTCCACATTTCACGTTCCAATGGTAATCACAGGGTGAGATCTCTTATTGATTATGCTGCCCCTGTTACGTCTCGTGTTGGTAAAGCCAGACTGAACGAGTTGGAGAGGGTAAAAAATAAAGCCATGAGAATAATCCCAAGATTATTCTCATGACCCAATAAGTACTGAGATAATGATAATATGATTGAACATACTGAGTATTGGGGATAGAATTTCAGAGATAAATAAAACTTCGACGATTAGAGAAATGAGAGGCGTGGGAGCTAATGAATTAAACCTCTCACTTCAAAAGGTGGGAAGAAATGAATAATGCATGTGAAAGCATAATTAGATCCTTATGTTCTAATGTTGCAAAGCATGATGTCCTTCAAGAATGTATTTCATTGCCAAAGAAACAATTAACACCAACTTGGGAGGAATACAGAGTAAATGCATTAATTTGTCTATGGGCCCATAATTAACATCTCCTTGTCCACACCCTCCATACATTTGAAGTCATTGAGAAGCAATATCTCCTTACTCAGAGACTCCAAATATTCTGAATTATCATCTTGCTCAGCACTTGTACACGCCCTACTACCATCCACGGAAACTATTCTTAACAATGTCTTCCAATTATGTTTTGGTAAACCATTTTTCCTGCGCTTCTCTGTCAACATTTTCCACCACACGGGGTTGACCACTGCCATCATTAGTGGATAGTTCATCTTCCTCAGACTCTTCCATCCGTGATACTCCTTCCTCTTCCTTACTTTCTTTCCCCTCTGTTTCACTCCCCACTTCACCCCAGGCCGTTGCTAATTTTTCTAGAGCTGCAATCCTCTTGTCCAACATTTTGAGGTATTGCAAGATGTGTGTACTGAGGGCAGCGTCCACCACGCTGTCCTGCACCTCATCACCCAACTTCTCCTCTCACAAACGGCTGAATTGGCCGTTTGGCCAAATATGGACGTAATTTGAAAATAAAAAAAAAATGAAAATAAATTTTGGATTTTTTTCCAAAACAGTAAGTTAAGGGTCCTCTGGTAGGTTAGGTGCACAGGAAATTCTCATTAAGTTTCAAAACGTCGCGAAAGATGTTAATTGAAAGTTTCCTCTCCTAACCTTTCCGAGTAAGCCAGAGGACTCAAAACAGAAAACGGGACAGTACATCACTTTCGTGAGCCGATTTCAACTAAAATTACGTCCAAATTTGCCCATAGCGCGCACACGAGCGAAAAGCGACGCTATTTTTAAGAGGACGGGTTGCATCACGACGGGGAGGGGGGGGGGGGAGGAGGTACACTTTTCGGCTTCGTTTCTCACTGTCACTAGACCATCCTTAATCATCGCCGTGCCTTTCTCCCAACCGTTGATCACGGAGCCTGTCGTTATCTCTCCACTGTTCTTTCCTTATTCCTGCTGTACGATCTTGCCTTCCTCCGGAGCCTCGTTCACCCTGCTCCTGGTAACCGGCTTGGACTCTCTCACACGGGGCGTCATGGCACACGGAGAGGAGCCACCATTGTGGATGCCTCGACAATTGCAGCAAGATGGCAAAAATGTTCCTCCTTTGTCAATACACTGTCGCGAGTCACGCTTCCTTCCACAATACCGACATCTGGGGGTCAAATTGACATTTCCAAGCCATTTCCACAGCTGTTCTTACTGGTCGGTGTTCAATCTCCTAGGGTCCAAGTGGTTGGGCAATATTCCTTCACTCCCCTCCTTATGACTCAGATTCTTGTTCTCATATCATTGTCTTCCTCCAGAGGGAGCTTCCTTACCCAGAGGGAGCTTCCTTACCCAGAGGGAGCTTCCTTACCCAGAGGGAGCTTCCTTACCCAGAGGGAGCTTCCTTACCCAGAGGGAGCTTCCTTACCCAGAGGGAGCTTCCTTACCCAGAGGGAGCTTCCTTACCCAGAGGGAGCTTCCTTACCCAGAGGGAGCTTCCTTACCCAGATGGAGCTTCCTTACCCAGATGGAGCTTCCTTACCCAGAGGGAGCTTCCTTACCCAGATGGAGCTTCCTTACCCAGAGGGAGCTTCCTTACCCAGAGGGAGCTTCCTTACCCAGAGGGAGCTTCCTTACCCAGAGGGAGCTTCCTTACCCAGAGGGAGCTTCCTTACCCAGAGGGAGCTTCCTTGCCCAGAGGGAGCTTCCTTACCCAGAGGGAGCTTCCTTACCCAGATGGAGCTTCCTTACCCAGAGGGAGTTTCCTTACCCAGAGGGAGCTTCCTTACCCAGAGGGAGCTTCCTTACCCAGAGGGAGCTTCCTTACCCAGAGGGAGCTTCCTTACCCAGAGGGAGTTTCCTTACCCAGAGGGAGCTTCCTTACCCAGAGGGAGCTTCCTTACCCAGAGGGAGTTTCCTTACCCAGAGGGAGCTTCCTTACCCAGAGGGAGTTTCCTTACCCAGAGGGAGCTTCCTTACCCAGAGGGAGCTTCCTTACCCAGATGGAGCTTTCTTACCCAGAGGGAGCTTTCTTACCCAGAGGGAGCTTCCTTACCCAGAGGGAGCTTCCTTACCCAGAGGGAGCTTCCTTACCCAGAGGGAGCTTCCTTACCCAGATGGAGCTTCCTTACCCAGAGGGAGCTTCCTTGACCAGAGGGAGCTTCCTTATCCAGAGGGAGCTTCCTTACCACGAGGGAGCTCCCTTACTTCGAGGGAGCTTCCTTGCCCAGGAGCTTCCTTACCCAGAGGGAGCTTCCTTACCCAGAGGGAATTTCTTTACCTAGAGGGAGCTTCCTTACCCAGAGGTAGCTTCCTTACCCAGAGGGAGCTCCCTTGCCCAGAGGGAGCTTCCTTACCCAGAGGTAGCTTCCTTACCAAGTGGGAGCTTCCTTACCCAGAGGGAGCTTCCTTGACCAGAGGGAGCTTCCTTACCCAGAGGAAGCTTCCTTACCCAGAGGGAGCTTCCTTACCCAGAGGGAGCTTCCTTACCCAGAGGGAGCTTCCTTGACCAGAGGGAGCTTTCTTACCCAGAGGTAGCTTCCTTACACAGAGGGAGCTTCCTTACCCAGAGGGAGCTTCCTTACCACGAGGGAGCTTCCTTACTTCGAGGGAGCTTCCTTGCCCAGAGGGAGCTTCCTTGCCCAGAGGGAGCTTCCTTGCCCAGAGGGAGCTTCCTTGCCCAGAGGGAGCTTCCTTGCCCAGAGGGAGCTTCCTTGCCCAGAGGGAGCTTCCTTACCCAGAGGGAGCTTCCTTGCCCAGGTGGAGCTCCCTTACCCAGAGGGAGCTTCCTTGACCAGAGGGAGCTTCCTTACCCAGAGGTAGCTTCCTTACCCAGAGGTAGCTTCCTTACCCAGAGGGAGCTTCCTTACCCAGAGGGAGCTTCCTTACCACGAGGGAGCTTCCATACTTCGAGGGAGCTTCCTTGCCCAGAGGGAGCTTCCTTGCCCAGAGGGAGCTTCCTTACCCAGAGGGAGCTTCCTTGCACAGAGGGAGCTTACTTGCCCAAAGGGAGCTTCCTTACCCAGAGGGAGCTTCCTTGCCAAGAGGGAGCTTCCTTACCCAGAGGGAGCTTCCTTGCCCAGAAAGAGCTTCCTTACCCAGAGGTAGCTTCCTTACCCAGAGGTAGCTTCCTTACCCAGAGGGAGCTTCCTTACCCAGAGGGAGCTTCCTTGCACAGAGGGAGCTTACTTGCCCAAAGGGAGCTTCCTTACCCAGAGGGAGCTTCCTTGCCCAGAGGGAGCTTCCTTACCCAGAGGGAGCTTCCTTGCCCAGAAAGAGCTTCCTTACCCAGAGGGTGAGCTTCCTTACCCCAGGGGAGCTACCTTACTCAAGGGGAGCTTCCTTACCCCGAGGGAGCTTCCTTACCCCGGGGGGAGCTTTCATACCCGGGGGAGCTTCCATACCCCGGGGGAGCTTCCATACCCCGGGGGGAGCTTCCATACCCGGGGGGAGCTTCCATACCCCGGGGGAGCTTCCATACCCCGGGGGGAGCTTCCATACCCGGGGGGAGCTTCCATACCCGGGGGGAGCTTCCATACCCCGGGGGGAGCTTCCATACCCCGGGGGGAGCTTCCATACCCCGGGGGGAGCTTCCATACCCCGGGGGGAGCTTCCATACCCCGGGGGGAGCTTCCATACCCCGGGGGGAGCTTCCATACCCCGGGGGGAGCTTCCTTACCCCGGGGGGAGCTTCCATACCCCGGGGGGAGCTTCCATACCCCGGGGGGAGCTTCCATACCCGGGGGGAGCTTCCATACCCCGGGGGGAGCTTCCATACCCCGGGGGGAGCTTCCATACCCGGGGGGAGCTTCCATACCCCGGGGGGAGCTTCCATACCCCGGGGGGAGCTTCCATACCCCGGGGGGAGCTTCCATACCCCGGGGGGAGCTTCCATACCCCGGGGGAGCTTCCATACCCGGGGGGAGCTTCCATACCCCGGGGGGAGCTTCCATACCCGGGGGAGCTTCCATATCCGGGGGGAGCTTCCATACCCCGGGGGGAGCATCATCCTCTCCTACACTGGCTGCTTATTGTTCTCCAGCAGAAGTTGAGAAGGGCGGTAGTTGTAGTGACAGGTTGTTGTGGTTGTAGTGACAGGTTGTGGTGGCTGTGGTTGTAGTGACAGGTTGTGGTGGCTGTGGTTGTAGTGACAGGTTGTGGTGGCTGTGGTTGTAGTGACAGGTTGTGGTGGCTTTGGTTGTAGTGACAGGTTGTGGTGGCTGTGGTTGTAGTGATAGATTATGGTAGTTGTGGTTGTAGTGATATATTGTGGTGGTTGTGGTTGTAGTGATAGATTATGGTAGTTGTGGTTGTAGTGATATATTGTGGTGGTTATGGTTGCAGTGATAGATTGTGGTGGGTGTGGTTGTAGTGATAGATTGTGGTCGTTGTGGTGGTTGTGGCTGTAGTGATTAGATTAGTGAAATTCTAAGAAGCCAGTATGAGGCTATGTTTAGCACACCAATAAACAACATGAAAGTTGATGACCCAGAAAGCTTCTTTATGAATGACATTCAAGCTGCAGATAATATAACGGATATTACCACAAACTCGAAAGACTTTGAAAGAGAAATTGACAATATGCGTATGCACTCAGCTCCTGGGCCTGACTCATTGAAATCAATATTCATAAAGAAATGTAAAGTACCAGTAGCGAGAGCACTCAGCGTAATATGGAGAAAGAGCCTGGATACAGGGGAGATACCAGCAGCACTTAAATCTGCAGATATAGCTCCGTTGCACAAGGGGGGGGGAGTAAAGCCTTGGCAAAAATTATAGGCCAGTTGCACTAACATCACACATAATATAAGTGTTTGAAAGAGTGATTAGGAATCAAATTTCTAGTTTTATGGAAAACAATGAATTGCATAACCCAGGACAACATGGATTTAGAGCGGGAAGATCCTGTCTGTCACAGTTACTCAACCACTATGACAAAATCACAGAAGCCCTAGAAGAAAAGCAAAATGCAGATGTTGTATACACAGACTTTGCAAAGGCATTCGACAAATGTGACCATGGGGTGATAGCTCACAAAATGAGGTCAATGGGAATAACTGGAAAAGTAGGACGCTGGATACTCAATTTCCTGTCGAACAGAACACAAAGAGTAACAGTCAATTAGATAAAATCGAGTCCAAGCGATGTTAAAAGCTCTGTACCTCAAGGTACAGTCCTTGCACCGCTACTGTTCCTTATTCTCATATCTGATATAGACAAAAATACACGTCACAGCTTCGTATCATCCTTTGCAGATGACACAAAAATCAGCATGAAAATTACCTCTGCTGAAGACATTGAAAAACTACAAGCAGATGCCAACAAAGTTTTCGATTGGGCAGCAGAAAATAACATGATGTTTAACAGTGATAAATTTCAGGTACTCAGGTACGGCAAAAATGAGGATCTGAAACATAATACAGGGTACAAAACACAATCGAATCTTCCCATAGTAGAAAAACAGCATGTCAAGGATTTGGGAATAATGATGCCCGACGATCTAACGTTTAGGGAGCATAACCAAGCAAATATTGCGTCAGCCAGAAAAATGATCGGATGGATTACGAGAACTTTTAAATCCAGGGATCCCATCACAATGGTTGTACTCTTCAAGTCACTTGTGTTGTCCCGTCTCGAGTACTGCTCAGTACTCACTTCCCCCTTCAGAGCAGGAGAGATTGCTGAAATAGAGGGAATACAGAGAACATATACGGCACACATAGACGAGATAAAACACCTAAATTATTGGTATCGTCTCAAAGCTCTCCAAATGTACTCTCTAGAAAGGAGACGAGAGAGATACCAAATAATATACACATGGAATATACTGGAGGGCCAGGTCCCAAATCTGCACAGTAAAATAACAACGTACTGGAGTGAACGATATGGAAGAAAATGCAAGATTGATCCAGTGAAGGGCAGAGGTGCCATAGGCACAATCAGAGAGCACTGTATAAACATCAAAGGTCCGCGGTTGTTCAACGTCCTCCCAGCGACTATAAGAATATTGCCGGAACAACCGTGGACATCTTCAAGAGAAAACTGGACTGTTTTCTAAGAGAAGTTCCGGACCAGCCGGGCTGTGGTGGGTATGTGGCTCTGCGGGCCGCTCCAAGCAACAGCCTGGTGGACCAAACTCTCACAAGTCGAGCCTGGCCTCGGGCCGGGCTTGGGGAGTAGAAGAACTCCCAGAACCCATCAACCAGGTATCAATCAACCAGGTAGTGACAGGTTGTGGTTGTAGTGACAGGTTGTGGTGGCTGTGGTTGTAGTGACAGGTTGTGGTGGTTGTGGTTGTAGTGACAGGTTGTGGTGGTTGTGGTTGTAGTGACAGGTTGTGGTGGTTGTGGTTGTAGTGACAGGTTGTGGTTGTAGTGACAGGTTGTGGTGGTTGTGGTTGTAGTGACAGGTTGTGGTGGTTGTGGTTGTAGTGACAGGTTGTGGTTGTAGTGACAGGTTGTGGTGGTTGTGGTTGTAGTGACAGGTTGTGGTGGTTGTGGTTGTAGTGACAGGTTGTGGTGGTTGTGGTTGTAGTGACAGGTTGTGGTGGTTGTGGTTGTAGTGACAGGTTGTGGTGGTTGTGGTTGTAGTAACAGGTTGTGGTGGCTGTGGTTGTAGTAACAGGTTGTGGTGGCTGTGGTTGTAGTGACAGGCTGTGGTGGCTGTGGTTGTAGTGACAGGTTGTGGTGGCTGTGGTTGTAGTAACAGGTTGTGGTGGCTGTGGTTGTAGTGACAGGTTGTGGTGGCTGTGGTTGTAGTGACAGGTTGTGGTGGTTGTGGTTGTAGTAACAGGTTGTGGTGGCTGTGGTTGTAGTGACAGGTTGTGGTGGCTGTGGTTGTAGTGACAGGTTGTGGTGGCTGTGGTTGTAGTGACAGGTTGTGGTGGTTGTGGTTGTAGTGACAGGTTGTGGTGGTTGTGGTTGTAGTGACAGGTTGTGGTGGTTGTGGTTGTAGTGACAGGCTGTGGTGGTTGTGGTTGTAGTAACAGGTTGTGGTGGCTGTGGTTGTAGTAACAGGTTGTGGTGGCTGTGGTTGTAGTAACAGGTTGTGGTGGCTGTGGTTGTAGTAACAAGTTGTGGTGGCTGTGGTTGTAGTGACAGGTTGTGGTTGTAGTGACAGGTTGTGGTGGTTGTGGTTGTAGTAACAGGTTGTGGTGGCTGTGGTTGTGGTGACAGGTTGTGGTTGTAGTGACAGGTTGTGGTGGTTGTGGTTGTAGTAACAGGTTGTGGTGGCTGTGGTTGTGGTGGTAGTGGTTGTAGTAACAGGTTGTGGTGGCTGTGGTTGTGGTGGTAGTGGTTGTAGTAACAGGTTGTGGTGGCTGTGGTTGTAGTGACAGGTTGTGGTGGTTGTGGTTGTGGTGACAGGTTGTGGTGGTTGTGACGAAGGGGTTGTAGCTGTGTACGAAATGAGTCATATTAGCAGAGGATGTTCGGGGAGCACAAGTCAACATACTGACAATATAATATAAGTATATATATATAAGTATATATATAAGTATATATATAAGTATATATATAGTATAAGAGGAAATGAGGATACGAACTGACGAAGAAATTTACCAAACACAACACACACACATGCACACAAAGGCGGGGTCCAAGAGCTAGCAGCTCGATCTCCCAGGAAGAAACAGTAAATAAGCATTCTCAACCCTCACAGTAACCAACACTAAGACAACATATCAAGGAATAAACAAGCCACTAACGACCCAACTACCCTGTCCACACCTCTCAAGTTGTCGAGACCACCACTTACACCCATTAGCCTCCAGGTCACAGTGGCACGGATAGGGGCCTGACAGCTGAATGGACAGCGCTCGGGATTCGTAGTCCTGAGGTTCCGGGTTCGATCCCCGATTGGGGTGAAACAAATGGGCCGAGTTTCTTTCACTCTGATGTGTCTGTTCTTCTAGCAGTAAATAGGTACTTGGGAGTTAGACAGCTGTTACGGGCTGCCTCCTGGGGGTGTGTAACAAAAAGGAGGCTAGGCCGAGGACCGGGCCGCGGGGATGCTAAACCTCGAAATCATCTCAAGATAATCTCAAGAAGAAGATCCCAGGTACTTGTATGGGACACGCTTCGTTTCAATCAAATTGCTGACTTATTGCAACGCTGTTTGGTCTAGAAGAGCGGTTGTGCAATATCTGACAAGATGGGTTGCCAATCTTGCACGGAACTTCCGGTTCAGCCTCTAGGACATCTGATTGTTATTAACTAATTTATGTACATCTGCCTTTATACAAGTCCTCTAGACTATATATGGGACTACATAGTGTGTCAAGCCGATCTCCCAGGATGGTTAGTCATTCAAGGTCATGTTGTCTGTACTGGCACAATTTGGGTTCATTATGAGAATATCTTCATGAACACCATAGTGGGTAAAGTAATTGTAAAGGCCAAGTGCC
>WNGS01000543.1:262393-276449 GCA_020271785.1 Procambarus virginalis
GCATACTGGCAGCTCTGTAGGGTCTAATGACCTGGAACATACCTAGAGAGGGTTTCGGGCGTTGTTCTACTCCTCGAGCCCGGCCTGAGGCCAGGCTCGACTTGCGATAACTTGGTCCACCAAGCTGTTGCTTGGAGCGGCCCGCAGGCCCACATATCCACTTCAGCCTGGTTGATCCGGTACTNTGCTGGAGCCGCATACTCCAGGATTGGTCTGACATATGTGGTATATAATGTTCTGAAAGATTCCTTACACAAGTTTTTAAGGCCGTTCTTATGTTAGCCACCTGGCATATGCTGCTGATGTTATCCTCTTGATATGAGCTTCAGGGGACAGGTCTGGCGTGATATCAACCCCCAGGTCTTTCTCTCTGACTCTTGAAGTATTTCATCTCCAAATGATACCTTGTATCTGGTATCTGTGTGTGTGTGTACTCACCTAGTACTCACCTAGTTGTGCTTGCGGGGGGTGAGCTCTGGCTCTTTGGTCCCGCCTCTCAACCGTCAATCAACAGGTGTACAGTTTCCTGAGCCTAATGGCTCTATCATATCTACACTTGAAACTGTGTATGGAGTCAGCCTCCACCACATCGCTTCCTAATGCATCCATTTGTCAACCACTCTGACACTAAAAAAGTTCTTTCTAATATCTCTGTGGCTCATTTGGGCACTCAGTTCCAAGTGTGTGTGTGTGTGTGTGTGTGTGTGTGTGTGTGTGTGTGTGTGGTGTGTGTTGGTGAGTGATTGAGTGAGTGAGAGAGAGAGAGAGAGAGAGAGAGAGAGAGAGAGAGAGAGAGAGAGAGAGAGAGGAGAGAGAGAGAGAGACAGAGAGAGAGAGAGCTAGCTACACATACAGGTGCAGAAAGTGCCACCATATCAGTGCCGGAGGTGGTCACCTTGAGGGCACCTAACCTAATCTCTGACCAGACGGTTGCACGCGTCCCGGGACGTTAACGAGCCTCTGACCTCTGAGTGTGTGTGTGTCAGCGGCTGTGCTGCCCCACACCTCACAAACATTACTCACAATACCACATTTGTTGTTAGAGAATATTCTCGGGTGATGGCTGGTGATGGAAGGGCATTGAAGCGAGGTGGTGGTGTAGAGGAGACTAATGGCTGTGTGTTGACCAGGACTGCGAGGTGGTGGTGTAGAGGAGACTATGGCTGTGTGTTGACCAGGACTGCGAGGTGGTGGTGTAGAGGAGACTAATGGCTGTGTGTTGACCAGGACTGCGAGGTGGTGGTGTAGAGGAGACTAATGGCTGTGTGTTGACCAGGACTGCGAGGTGGTGGTGTAGAGGAGACTAATGGCTGTGTGTTGACCAGGACTGCGAGGTGGTGGTGTAGAGGAGACTAATGGCTGTGTGTTGACCAGGACTGCGAGGTGGTGGTGGTGATGGCTGGAGGCACACGGGAGACCACGCTACAGTGCTGCTGCTGAGGTTGAAGACCCGGCTGCCGGAGCTGACGGTGTGCGTCAAGAACCACGCCGCCACCAACTCCTACGCGCTCTACCTCTCCGCCTCCTACGACGGGTAAGTACGCACCTCTTACCACTCCAACTCTTAACCATCATTTCCTAAAGTATTTTACACTTCCACTTGCGAAACCTCTACATCTTTTCTCAATCATGAAAGCTTTGATTACATTTATTAAAGAGTTTATGCTCTGCGAAGCACTACGAGGCTGTTGAGAGCAATAATAACCTTGCGTTACAAACTTCCCACGTTCGTAAACCGTTTAATAAACATAAATAAAGCCGCCGTGATTGCTGAAAGATGCAAAGGTTTCGTTGGTGCTTGCATAAATCCTTGACGAATTATGTTAGTGGGAACACTACATACCAGCTTAGGCTGGCGGACACCTACTGACATTTTGATCGCTTATCTTGTAATAATAATAATTAATAATAATTCACTGTGACGGGGGACAGGAAGCCAGGGTGTGTTTATACAGGTTAGGCTTATATCGCGGTCTTCCCCAAGAGGTGGAACCCCTGACCCAGCCCAGGATGCAACCCGTCAACAAGCTGACTCCTGGGCCTGGCTAGGTTACCTTAGGTTACCATAGTAAGTGGAAACTTATTATCGATTCGTATATATTCAGGAGAGCTTGTCGGTGGTGGAGGAGGAGCCTCGCAAGCCAGTAGATAAGCGACACATGAGGTTAAGGAACACGTAGGTATTGTGAAGACTAATAATATACACCACCTCCCCTATGACTGTAATATCTCCATTGCTCACACAATTGTGTATTAGTGTTAAGGCCAATCATGTATGTTTAATGACTTAATGTTAATAGGCAGAGTTTTTTCACCCTGATGCTCCTGTTCACCTAGCAGTAAATAGGTACCTGGAAGTTAGACAGCTCCTATGGGGGCTGCTTCCTGGGGATATGTAACAAAAAGGAGGCCTGGTCAAGGACCGGGCCGTGTGGATGCTAAGCCCCGAAATCACCTCAAGATAACCTCAAGATAATATATAAATCTTGAAATAGATCATTCTCAGTAACTAGCTGACATTGTAACTATAAGGTGTGAAGGATAGATGAAATTGTTTATGTAATAATCTAAGATGAGGTCTGATAAAGACCTTTTGTGCCCTGTAATCCTTTTTGCGCTACCGCTCACAGGGTGAGTATGGGGTGCACAATAAACTAGCTGCCTCTGGCGGCATCAATCATCAAGGTTAGCCTCGGCCTGTTATGTCTTTCCCTGGCTGGCTGGCTGGCTGACTTTCGGTCCATGTGTCCGCCGGTGTACTACCTATTTTTGGATTGTTGGTTCTTTGGATACATGTCTCCGCGGCCCGGTCTCTAACCCTCCCTCTCGTCTGGTGGACAAAACCAATTTGCTGCGAGACAATTGCGGTTACAACTCTCTAAATGATAACGACGTCCCATGTGTCCGCAGGTCTCCAAGTGTCCATTTTCTATAATGGTGCCCATTTTCTGAACGGGTGTTAATATTCCGTAAGGCAGCGTCCAGTTTCTAAACGGGTGTCCACTTATTATTCGGGGAGTCCGTTTTCTGGTGTCCTGTGTGTCCCATTCTTGAAGGCGCCTCTCTTATTCGTGTCCAACTCCCTATGTCTTCTAAGATATTTAGGTTACTTCCCTGAAGATCTCCCTAAATACCCAGTAAACAGGGAATTCTGTGAAGATCCCTCCAAAGTTCAGGAAATATGTCACTTCCCTGAAGCTCCCTCCAAAGTCCAGGAATATGTTGGATTTGTGCCAATCCAGCTTTCAGTGGCGGCTGAGCCCCGTCCGCCTAAATCCCTTCTCCAGTTGCTCCTGTGAGGTGTGTTTGGCTGGGGGGGGGGGGAGGCTGGGAGGGGGAGATGGCTGGGTGGGTGGGGGTGTGGAGATGGTTGGAGGGGAAGATGGCGACTTGTGGGATGTCCGAGGGAGCCCTAAATTAAACGAGTATGGTACCCTTCTGAGGTCCATGCTGGAGAACGTCCCAAACTTCCCATTGGACGACACTCAATAGGAACAAGCAACCCTCCCAGTGCGATTCGGCGTCCTTGGTGTCCGCACAGCCTCCCAGATTGCTCTACCAACCTTTCTTTCCTCCTCCCATTCATCGTACGACCCCGTAAGAGCGATCCTACCTAAACCCCCTGAATGATTCAGCAAGGATACACGATCCTTCTTTCATTTAATGTTCAAATCAATGGGATGCTCTTGCAGCTCCAGCACATATCAGATAAAACAAAAAACCACAAACAGTCCAGATGGGACCACACACTAGTGAAAAAAATAGCTGATGACATGCTCAACACCGCAACATTAAATAAGAAGAAAGCGCGCCTCAGAGCAGTTCATGCCACCCATGCACGGTTTTCCTATAGACAAATCCCATGTCGGCAACAGACACGCATCTACGTCCAGAATTGGCAAAACAAGTGTATTTGAAACAGGGGTGGAAGCAGACCAATATTGATTGCATAGGTCGTCTATATTGTCTGCAGAAGCTCCAAGGGCTGGTATGCAAGACACAACGAGACTAATGACATCATCAAGAGGAGCCTTGCCTCAGCTCAGTGCCCAGCGGAGAGAGAACCTCGCATCCTAGGGGGACTAAAACCCGGATGACCCCGCACTTCGCCGAGATGGCATCACAATGCCATCCACCTCAAGTGGATGCAATACCGAGGACATACAGGATCACCTCGAGACTGAGAACATACAGGTCCACCTCAAGACTGAGAACATACAGGACCACCTCAAGACTGAGAACATACAGGACCACCTCAAGACTGAGAACATACAGGACCACCTCAAGACTGAGAACATACAGGACCACCTCAAGACTGAGAACATACAGGACCACCTCAAGACTGAGAACATACAGGACCACCTCAAGACTGAGAACATACAGGACCACCTCAAGACTGAGAACATACAGGACCACCTCAAGACTGAGAACATACAGCACCACCTCAAGACTGAGAACATACAGGATCACCTCAAGACTGAGAACATACAGGATCACCTCAAGACTGAGAACCTACAGGACCACCTCGAGACTGAGAACATACAGGACCACCTCAATACTGAGAACATACAGCACCACCTCAAGACTGAGAACATACAGAACCACCTCAAGACTGAGAACATACAGAACCACCTCAAGACTGAGAACATACAGGATCATCAAGACTGAAAACATACAGGACCACCTCGAGACTGAGAACATACAGAACCACCTCAAGACTGAGAACATACTGACAGTCAGGGACTGTCATCACTGCTAGAGGAGACTATTCCCAAACCAATCACCGCTGTCAGGGAACTGAGGAGACCAGACTAACTCCGAGGGTCATTACCACAGGATACAGCTCAGCCAGACGCCACCTTGCATCACCTCCTTCACTCCAACCAACCAATTACTGTCCGTTGTAATTACCAATTACACTGTTACTGCTGCCGCTCAACTTTCATTCACGCCCCTGGGGACATACCTAGTTAACCCAGGTATTATAACAGTCAGGCCTGGGGTTGCCCAACCTCTCCTCTTACCAAGAACGTCGCTTTTCGCTCGTATGTGTTACATAAGGTCAAAAATTGTCTTGCTAGAAAATGGAAGCGGCTGGCGAAAGTGACGTACTGTCCCGTTTTCTGTTTTGGGTCCTCTGGTAGGTTAGGAGACGACACTTCAAAGTGACGTTTTCTTGACGTTGGGAAACGTTAGGAGAATGGGCTGCGTTGCCAGTAGTCAGCCCTGACGTTGCCAGTAGTCAGCCTTGACGTTGCCAGTAGTCAGCCTTGACGTTGCCAGTAGTCAGCCCTGACGTTGCCAGTAGTCAGCCTTGACGTTGCCAGTAGTCAGCCCTGACGTTGCCAGTAGTCAGCCTTGACGTTGCCAGTAGTCAGCCTTGACGTTGCCAGTAGTCAGCCTTGACGTTGCCAGTAGTCAGCCCTGACGTTGCCAGTAGTCAGCCTTGACGTTGCCAGTAGTCAGCCCTGACGTTGCCAGTAGTCAGCCCTGACGTTGCCAGTAGTCAGCCTTGACGTTGCCAGTAGTCAGCCTTGACGTTGCCAGTAGTCAGCCCTGACGTTGCAGTCAGACAGCCCTGGTTGAGAGCTTTCAAATCTAACCACGGTGGGGATAGGATGGAACCCTCACCTCGTCCACTAGTTGACAGTCCCTAACACGAGGGAGAGGCGGATGACAGGAGCTAAAGGAGTGCGGCACTAGCATGGGGACCCTCACCTCGTCCAGCGTATAGAGATAACAAAGAGGCCTGGGGCCACATTCACGAAAGCACTTACGCAAGCACTTACGAACGTGTACATCTTTCCTCAATCTTTGACGGCTTTGGTTACATTTATTAAGCAGTTTACAAGCATGAAAACTACCCATTCAACTGTTGTTAGTGTTATAAACAGCCTCCTGGTGCTTCCGAGCTCATTAACTGTTTAATAATTGAAAACAAAGCCGCCAAAGATTAAGAAAAGATGTACAGGTTCGAAAGTGTTTGCGTAAGTGCTTTCGTGAATCTGGCCCCAGGAATTCGCTAATAATTTTGTCCTGGAACAGCCATAGCTGGAATACCAACTCATTAGAGCTTATATCTTTGTAGAAGAGACATTCATTTGAAAGAAATCATTCATTATTCCAGATACTCCCTTGATAGGAGGCTATTTGGCACAGAGACACTCCAGCAGGAAAGGCCCTCCAACACTCAGCCCTCAGAGGTCATAGTCCTATGGACCCGTGTTTGATTCCTGGCCGAAGGCAGAATTTCTTTCATCTAATGCCACTATTTATCTAGTAGTGAATAGGTACCTGGGAGATAGACCGCTGCTACGGGCTGAACCTTGATCATGGTGTAGCATAAATAGTAAATCCATACACACACACACACACACACACACACACACCACACACACACACACACACACACACACACACACACACACACACCTACACATACACACCCGTCAATCCTGCTGTTGCAATCAGTCACTCGACCGACGATGCAGTCAGTCAATAGACAAATGGAATGCATTAGGAAGTGATGTGGTGGAGGCTGACTCCATACACAGTTTCAAGTGTAGATATGATAAAGCCCAATAGGCTCAGGAACCTGTACATCTGTTGATTAACAGTTGAAAGGCAGAACAAAAGAGCCAGAGCTCAACCCTCCCCCCCCCGCAAGCACAATTAGATGATTAGGTGAGCACACCTTAATCTCAAGGTTCCAAACAAGAAGGACATCAGCTTTAAGACAAATGATAAACAGCTTTCCTAAGAAACAGGTCATTTCAAGAAGAAATTATGGCTAGTAATGCAAGTCTGTCTGTCTGTCTGTCTCTCTCTCTCTCTGTCTCTCTCTCTCTCTCTCTCTCTCTCTCTCTCTCTCTCTCTCTCTCTCTCTGGCTGAGCATTAGTAACTTCTTTCTATCAGTCAACAGTCTCGACTCACTTGCCTCACATCAACCAGTGCCTCCCTCCACCCTCTCTTCCTCCCCACGAGGGCAAGAGGAGCATCTAGGGTGCGGGTGTAAGAGTGGTGGCAGCTTTCTCATCTTTCTCACAGTCACTTCACACATGTCAACCCAGTACTTACACTGCTACATTAAATCTATTCATCCTTTTGAATTTGATTACTAGCCACTTTTCTTATAGGTTGGAGAGGTGATAGTGTGGGGGAAGCGTTGATAGTGAGAGTTGATAGTGTGGGGGAGAAGTTGACATGATGGAGAGATGATGATAAGATGGAGTCGTTACCAGGACCCAAGGGTTACACTCCTCGGGTTTATTAATTATTATTTATTATTATTATTATTATTTATTATTATTTCCTACCACAGACGTGGCCAGGCATTTACAATGCTAACCAGCATATATACATTTTCTTCTGTCCTCCATGGACAGGGTGAGAGATGTGTTAAACATATAGTTCAGGGATTTATTGAACAATCAACCACAGGTGATTGTAGTGCTTTTAAAATGCTTATCTAACCTACAGACATAAATACATAGAAATATATAGATACACAGAGTTACGTCTGCCCTACATAAAGTGGTCGATGTGTCTTTTACATAGTGTCATTAATGTGCATTTACAAAGGTGAAATGTAATTCTGATCAGCTTCCACATATACTTTATACACATATTTATACGCACACCTATACATATATACAAACATACACACATACACACACACATACACATATACACTCATACCTACACATATACACACACATACACATTCATTTATGGCTCTCCTACTCTGAGAGGACAAGATAGCTAACAGAGAAACTAGTGTGCAATTAAGCACTTAACCACTGAAGGTGATTAAGATGCTTCTACAAGCTCAAGTTATATAGTTACATCACATACATACATAGTATAATTGACACATTACATGGTCAATCTAGGGTACAAGTCCAATATATCATCAAGTGTTCCAGTATTGATGAAGTAATTACAGAGTTCAGCATACCTCAGCCCAGGAGGGCGAAAGTCAGTCAGTATGGGACATTCTACAATATAATGTTCCAGAGAGTGCATGTTTTCTCTTTCACAAAGTTGACACGACACATAGTGTACTCGACATTTGGGTTTTGAGAAAGCTGCCAGATACGTCTATATCCCAGGCGTATTCTGGCCACTATAACATCACATTGCCGGGTTCTTGTTCTATTAGTCCCATATGTGAATGTCTCCTCACGATATCTATTATAATATTTAATGCTACAACTTTCAGGTCTTTGTGAATTTGTTAGGTCAGTGAGATCTTCATTAGATATTTGTTTAAGTATTCTCTTTGTCACTGCTAATGAAACACCCATATCAATTTCTACCACTGGTTTTCTACAGGCTGTCTTTGCAAGCATATCAACAGTATCATGCCTTGAGATGCCAACATGTGATGTTATCCATAGGAATTTAACTTAAAATCTGTTTTCTTTAGCAGCTAAAACATTCATTCGAATATCACNATCCAGTCTGGCGATTGTGTATAATCGTCCAGCCTTGGTTAGTGCCATGGTACCTCATTGTGTAATTAGGCCAGGTTAGAGTTAATTAAGCAGGCCCGTGGGGCAGGGTTATTAGTGAATATCCTGAGGTTTGTATATATCACCTGTTGATTAATTACATTGTTATGGAGGCCATTTCCATATGTTTCATTTGCATGTTGTTGTATTATGTTGTGTGGTGAGTCAGTAGATGTGATCGCTGACTGATTGCCTAATGATGTCATTAGCATGGGGGGCATGCTGACGGTATCATTATGTGCAGGTTTGTGCAGTGTTATCAGGTATACGATATTACTGTCCTAGGAACTGTGTTGAGGATTTAAAGGGACCCTTTGAGTATTCAGGGAAATTCTCAGTCACTTAATGGGAGCGAGCAATTTGTTAATTTGCCTAATTATGGGAGAATTAGTGCCAGCTGTCCGCGTAGAGCGACGGTGTCTTATATTAACGTATATTGTCTTGCTGAAGCCACCGGGATCGGGCGATCTTTTGCAACGTTTGCAAGATTAGAGGGACAGTAAGATTGGTATACCTTGATTGTTGCAAAACCGTGTGTCATTACTGTGTGGGCATAGTAATTAACGAGTTGCAGTAGTCGCAACTGTATGTGGGCAGTGCTATTTTTATGTTTTGCATGCCATTATATGTGTGACCTGTGTAACCTTAGGGTTACTTTGTTTCTTTGAGTTGTGTGGAGTACTTAAGGATTCAGTGAGTTAATTAGGGGTAATTAACTGGATAAGGGGGTGCACACTTGAAGTTGTTGAATGAGTGAGTGCTGTTATGGGAGAACAGTGTTGAACTTGAGCTTGTGGGAATACGTGTCCGGTGCAATTAATTGTCCGTGTGACAATTAATTGACCACTCTAGCTAATTATGTAATTAGCATTCTCATCATGAATTCACGTAGTGGGAGAGGATCTGTCAGAGTCTGTCAGTGATAGTGCTAACGTCAGTTGCTCGAGACTAACTGCCTTTCAGGGTTGGGGCAATTAGTGGCTCATGATAATTAGTGGAGTAATTAACGTCTGGAGTCTTGAGGACTCAGATGACTCGGTAAAGCGAGGTCATGGGGTTAGCATAATACGTTATATTAATCATATTCTGTCTGGTGACAGTGGATTAAGTTGCACTCATTGTTAATTAGGGTAATTAACTCCTCTTCCGTGAATTCACAGTGTTTGATGAGACCTGCTTAGGCAGTGCGGAGTGAGACGTATTTATGTATGATTAATTATCGGTCCTGGTGACAGTTAATTAATTGCTCAAGGCTAATTAGGGTAATTAGCACTCATTAGTAAGTAAACGTAATTAATGTTACACAGACTGTTGAGAAGCCACCCACTTGGGGTAGGCTTAGTTAACGTAACTCAATGGGGATGTAATTAGTGGTCCGTTTGACCTTAATTAAGAATTACTCACTGAATACTTGCAAGGAGTCAAGTGTGATGTAATTTAAGAGTTTGAGTTATTGTGACAAGAGGACTTGTGTTAACGTAGAGTACTATCATGTTGTTGTCTAGAGTGAGACACTTGTTGTTATTAAAGTAGTACTTGTTGCTGACTGCTGTGATCAGTCAATTTCCATCATTATTCACATAATCAATGTTGCAATTGATTAAGGCAATTTCTTTTGGTTATCGTCTAGTGACGTGGGTAAAGTAACTTAGGGATGAGTGGAGCTGTGTCCCAGAATCCCACCTTGCCTGACTGTGTTCACTTTAGTTGTGATAGGGGGAGTCACTGTTAGACTACCCACCTGATTACGGGGGTCTCTCCTGTTAGGAGGGAGGGCCTTAAGCTTGTGATTATAGTAGCTGCCACTAGGAAGTCGTGTCACTATTGATTGCTTGCTTGTGTCATCAGTGGAAGATTGTTCAGTTAGTTCATGTTGTCAGCCCGAAGTGTCAGCAGGATGGAGCCTGCTGTCATTTCTCGAGGGGCTGTTGAATAGCTGTGTTGCAAATGCCACTGGTTGGACTGTAACGTAATTAAATCACACGCTGTGGTGTAACTTAGTCTGTGATATTTTTCTTTGAGTTTGCATTATTGCGTCATCAGTGGGCACACCTGTGTTCAGGTTAGTTCAGTATGCAGCCACACAGCAAGGGTTGCTATTTAGCTGTTGGTTATGGTGCCACTGGATGGACATTAACGTAAAGATTAATTTGAGGAAGGGTGCTGGAGTTGCCAGTGAACCCATTAGTTATTGATGTCATTGAAAGGCTACTGATTTGATTGCATTGCAACCGCTATTGCAGGTGTAGACTGCACTGAGGCGTAGAACAGTTAGGAGGTTACTGGAGACGTGTTCCAGAACTCACTGTGTCATTTGTTGTAATTGTGATTATAGATCTGTTAGTTCTTGCTTGCGTGTTGATTCCTCTGTGGGCACGCTTATGTTCGAGTAACGTCATTGACATTCTTTTGTTTTAATGTAGTAGTCTAGTCTCTTGTTATAATAAATCGTTATTTGTTAACAGTCTTTGATGTCAACCTTCAACTATTCTGTACCACTCCCATTGTTCTGATATATATTTGATATTGTTGTTTTAAATCTTTGATATGACTGCTGCGCTCTTGGGAATTCGAATTCCAATTCATAGCGCCACACAACAAATATAAAATTTGATTGTGAGAACCCGTCGGTTACCCTTTATTGGTTTTAACGTCATGTTTAACTAGGAGGAACCAGCGGCCTATTGTGGACAGGTTTCCACCCCTGCTGGTGGAAGCCTGGCGGTTTGCTCCCGCTTCTCCTTTTTCTACTGGACTCATGCTTAACTGCCAAGAGCAGCCTTTAAACTTGTAGTCCACCTCCTAAGGGAGGTAGGCGTAGAGAAAAATCTCACAGTGGGGAGGTGGGGTTGGTGGCAGTACATATTAGCGTGGAAGAGATAGGAGTTTCAGTGTGGTGTAGTGGAGTAGTGTGTAGGAGGTGTACTGAGCAACATGGAGGATAACACCAGTGATCTCTCCGCAGCTAGCCGGCTCCTGCGGCGCAAGATACCCCAGAGCGGACACCTCATGCTGCCCAAGCGAATGTGGATGCAGACCGTCCCCACACAGGTTAGTACCCGCATAGTGTAGTTCCTAAACTCAGGTGACTGTCCACACAGAGGTGAATCCACCAGACCTGCAACCTATCAGACTGATTTTTTACATCAGTCTCAACTGTGTGTGTGTGTGTGTGTGTGCGTGTGTGTGTGTACTCATCTTTTTGTACTCACCTATTTGTGTTTGCAGGATCGAGCATTGACTCTTGGATCCCGCCTTTCTAGCCATCGGTTGTTTACAGCAATGACTCCTGTTCCATTTCCCTATCATATCTAGTTTTAAAATTATGAAGAGAGATTGCTTCCACGACCTGTTCCTTAAGCGCATTCCATTTTCCCACTACTCTCACGCTAAAAGAAAACTTCTTAACATCTCTGTGACTCATCTGAGTTTCCAGCTTCCACCCATGTCCCCTCGTTTTGTTAATATTACGAGTGAACTTTTCATCTACTTCCACTTTGCCAATTCCCCTGAGTATTTTATATGTTCCTATCATATTCCACTTCTCCCTTCTCTTTTCTAGTGTCGTAAGGTTCAGTTCCTTCAGGCGGGCTTCATATCCCATCCCTCGTAACTCTGGGACGAGCCTCGTCGCAAACATCTGAACCTTTTCCAGTTTCCTTATGTGTTTCTTCAGGTGGGGATCGACTCCATGATGGCGCGGCATACTCTAAGACAGGTCTCACGTAGGCAGTGTAAAGACCCTAAAAGCCTCCTCACTTAGGCTTCTGAATGATGTTCTAACTTTGCCAGTGTAGAGTACGCTGCTGTCGTTATCCTATTTATATGTGCCTCAGGAGTTAGATTAGGTGTTACGTCTACGCCCAGGTCTCTTTCGCGCGTCGTCACAGGTAGGCAGTTCCCCTTCATTGTGTTCTGTCCCTTTGATCTCCTATCACCTAATCCCATTTCCATAACTTTACATTTGCTGGTGTTGAACTCCAGTAGCCATTTCTCTGACCATCTCTGCAACCTGTTCAAGTCTTCTTGGAGGATCCTACAATCCTCATCTGTCACAACTCTTCTCATTAATTTTGCGTCATCCGCAAACATCGACATTAAAGATCATTGCCAGAAGCACGCTGAGGGCCTGCGCTGCCTCTTTTAGTATCCACGGTGATATTTTGTCCAGTCCAACCGCAACCGCTGTGTGTGTGTGTGTGTGTGTGTGTGTGTGTGTGTGTGTGTTGTGTGTGTGTGTGTGTGTGTGTGTGTGTGTGTGTGTGTGTGTGTGTGCGCGCGCGCGCGTGCGTGCGTGCGTGCGTGCGTGCGTGTGAGGCCACTCTGGCCATGCTATCGTATCTCTCAGGCCAGGAAATGTGTGTCCACTACTGATATCAATCACACTCATGTTCGAGACCGGAAATATGAGATTAAATTCGCCCAAATGTTGTCAGAAATTCGAACCCAATTTCGTACTGCGAGTGTGAACGAATGTGATGACTGGTGTTAATTGGCTTTGTAGTTGCTCTGTAAGTGTGATTAAATGTTAGATGTTTCTAACGTTCCCAACTGTCGCATGTTAATGATCAGAATAAGATGGTATGGGGTCCACACAGTCCACGGGGGGGGTTCGATAGCCCACGGGGAGGGTATGGGGTGCCCACTACCGACCCACGGGATGGGTATGGGGGTCGCACTACTGCCCACGGGATGGGTTACAGGGGGCTCACTACCGCCCACGGGATGTGGTCATGGGGGTCCAACTCCACCCACGGGATGGCTTATGGGGTCACTACAGTCCATTGGGATGGGTATGGAGGATCCACTAACACCCACGGGATGGGTACTGGGTACAACTACCCCCCATGGGATGGGTATTGGGTACACTTCCCCCTCATGGATGTTGGTATGGGTACAAACTAACCCCCATGGGAGGGTATTGGGGTACACTACCCCCCATGGGGATGGGTATTGGGTTACACTACCCCCGGGTATGCTATGCTGGTATGGACTGCAAATATACAAGAGCAAAATCAGTGTAAGATACATATAAAAATGTTATAAACATTTCAAACAAAACGTGACTTGGCCCAAGGAAAAGGGACAACCTGGGTTTAGAGGACTACAAATGACTATAGACACTTTATCGACCAGAAGTCGCGGAGCCCTCACAAAGTGCTCGATGACCTCGAGTCAACAAGTCTCCTGGCGCTAGTGGTATAACATTCTCCCAAGCTTCTTCGCGAGCACTGTTGACCCCTGCATTCGGATCCTGGCCGGGGAGGATTAAGACTGGGCGTTATCCTGTTAACTGTAGCTCTTGTTCACCCAGCAGTGAATGGGGGGTTACCTGGCCCACGATTACACGAAGCAGCTACGCAAGTACTTAGAACCTCTACATCTTTTTGATTCTTTGATCTTTGGTTACATTTATTAATCAGTTTTATAAGCAGAAACTTCCATCAATCGACTGTTGTTATTGTTATAACAGCCTCCTGAGTGCTTCGGAGCTCATTAACTGTTTAATAAATTGTAAAGACAAAACCGCCAAAGATTGAGA
>WNGS01000543.1:299931-314957 GCA_020271785.1 Procambarus virginalis
AGCTATATAAACCACCAAACTGAAGGGACTCCGCAGCTGTATGCGTAACACACGTTTAACCAGACGCTCGCAGACAGCCTCGTTAAACGTCGTAGGGTGACTGGTGGTGTGGAGGAACTCTCAACACTTGTGTCGGAGTCGGCTGGTGTCGGCTCTCATAGCACCCTTCATGAGGTCGACCTAGGTCATAAAAGTATTTGTGTGTACGTCTGATACCATACTACTTGTGAAGGAGGAAATGTATATGTTATCTCTCAGAATGTTTGGTAATATGTTTATGGTTTGTGATGTGTGTATATGTACTGAACGGGGTGAGAATAGCTTGAGCTACCTCATCCCTTTGTGTGCATTTTACATCAATAAACTTATTTCAATTTCAATTTCATGAGGTCGATGGAGATGAAATGTTTGGCACCGACTCCATAGAGTTTCATCGCATGTTCATAACATTACAGAATTTACCGACATGAAAAACTTGTGTTCTGAGGGCAGATCTGCATTCTGGAGCTTCCAACACTGAAATGGCACTACATTCTGAGGGCGACCCGTACACCGCCGGGTACTCCACTTACTACTATATCAATCAAATGATAGTAAACGTGTCCACAAGAGGTTGTGGTAATTATTTCACACCCATCACGCCAAAGGCAGGAATATGATTATAAGAGCAAAGGCTGCCACAAGCATCATAGAAAACGCTCTCTCTCTCTCTCTCTCTCTCTCTCTCTCTCTCTCTCTCTCTCTCTCTCTCTCTCTCTCTCTCTCTCTCTCTCTCTCTCTCTCTCTCTCTCTGGGGGTAACTAAGATGGAAGCAAAGCTCATTGACCAGACCACACACTAGAAGGTGAAGGGACGACGACGTTTCGGTCCGTCCTGGACCATTCTCAAGTCGATTAAGAATGGTCCAGGATGGACCGACACGTCGTCGTCCCTTCACCTTCTAGTGTGTGGTCTGGTCAACATACTTCAGCCACGTTATTGTGACTCCTCGCCTGCAAAGCTCATAATCCCGTGGAGCCTTGACTGTCTGGAAACAGACTGGAGAGCAAGGGAGCTCCATGGTGGATAAGAGACACGTAGAGTAAACTTAATGGATTACTTCTGCTTATAAGTGTACTGTCTACCTCTGGAGTAGCACTTGAGAGGTACTGTCTACCTCTGGAGTAACACTTACGAGGTACTGTCTACCTCTAGAGTAACACTTGAGAGGTACTGTCTACCTCTGGAGTAACACTTGAGAGGTACTGTCTACCTCTAGAGTAACACTTGAGAGGTACTGTCTACCTCTAGAGTAACACTTGAGAGGTACTGTCTACCTCTGGAGTAACACTTAAGAGGTACTGTCTACCTCTAGAGTAACACTTGAGAGGTACTGTCTACCTCTGAAGTAGCACTTGAGAGGTACTGTCTACCTCTGGAGTAACACTTGAGAGGTACTGTCTACCTCTGGAGTAACACTTGAGAGGTACTGTCTACCTCTAGAGTAACACTTGAGAGGTACTGTCTACCTCTAGAGTAACACTTGAGAGGTACTGTCTACCTCTAAAGTAACACTTGAGAGGTACTGTCTACCTCTGGAGTAACACTTGAGAGGTACTGTCTACCTCTGGAGTAACACTTGAGAGGTACTGTCTACCTCTAGAGTAACACTTGAGAGGTACTGTCTACCTCTAGAGTAACACTTGAGAGGTACTGTCTACCTCTGGAGTAACACTTGAGAGGTACTGTCTACCTCTAGAGTAACACTTGAGAGGTACTGTCTACCTCTGAAGTAGCACTTGAGAAGTAGACAGGCCTGAAGGTCGACGAGGCTAGTAGCGCAATGGCTTACGTCCTCAGCCCATAACTGACAGACCCGGATTCTATTCTCGGGCATGACAGAGACGATTGGGCACGCTTCCTTTCACCTGATCTCTCTATTCACCTAGCAGTAACTAGGTAATCGGGAGCCATGTCACTGCTGTGGGTTGCATTCTGGGAAGGTCTGCAGTAGTTGACCTAGGTCTAGGAGATCCGCGATTAGCCTAACAGCCCAATTATTCCCAACTATAAGGTGAACCAAACCAAACGGGATTGAGCTGAGGGAAGTAGTGGAAGCCACCTCAATCAACAGCATGAGGGTGAGATTCGACAATTGGAAATCACTGTGCAAGCTTGCCATTGGTGTGTCATGTTGGGTTGGGTTGGGTTAGGTTGGGTTAGGTTAGGTTAGGTTGGGTTGGGTTGGGTTATGTTGTTAGGTTAGGTTGTGGTTTTCTATTCAGCTTTTCAAGGTAAACTCAAATATTCACAATAAATTAGTATGTCAGATATGCACTTATTCATAAGCAAGATATTGACTATAAGCAAGTGCGAGAACGGGTTGGAACATCTAGTGACAGTAGGGCTAACTTACTCAGGGATGGGACCAGGGGACAAAAGGCTGGCATACCGAAAGGGAAATTACGATATATGAGACTTGCTAATGGAAATACTGAGGGTGAGAGCGGCCAGAGGAAAGGTTAGCGGAGACATGATGGACTGCATCACCCACAAGCGTAAGGGGACACCAGACATATTGGTCACAGTACAACAGGGGGGGGGAAATAGCATGAGACAGAGGAACCCATTGTTTAATCAGAGATGTAAAGTGACTAGTAGAAAGGTATGGGAGGAACTACATGAATATCATAACACCAGAGAGTACATGAAGGTGCCAAGGGGACCAGCAATAACTACCTCAGAGTGAGTGGCTGAGTCACAGTATGAAAATGACAAAGTAAAGCAAAGGACCAACCCAAATTGCTTCACGGCACATCAGCAGGAAAGTAAGAATGAAGGAACAGGTAATGACACTGAACATAGGGGCAGACAGGTTCACTGACAATGACAAGGAGGTGTGCGAGAAGTCAACAAAAGAACCCAGGAGGTCTTCACAATAGAGCAAGGAGAAGTTCCTAAACTAAGAGAAGGTTCAAGCAGGCATCACGGGAGGAAGTTGAGACTACCAGTGATGAGGTGAGGAAGCCTCTACGCGTGACAAAGCTGTCGGTTCCGACGGAACACCACCATGGATACTAACACTTGCCTCACCAACCCGTCCTCTCCCCTAATACATTGTATTTTACCAACTCAACAAATCCGTTAAAAATTCCATGTCTTACTAATTATTAAAGCTCCGTAATATTGACATTTTCTACGCATCGTTCGTGATAGCTTAGAATAGGGTTTTCCCAAAGGTAATCCTGCGCGGGCCCTAAGCCTCTGGCTGGTCCACGCGCGGGCCCTAAGCCTCTGGTTGGTCCACGCGCGGGCCCTAAGCCTCTGGTTGGTCCACGCGTGGGCCCTAAGCCTCTGGCTGGTCCACGCGTAGGCCCTAAGCCTCTGGCTGGTCCACGCGCGGGCCCTAAGCCTCTGGCTGGTCCACGCGTGGGCCCTAAGCCTCTGGCTGGTCCACGCGTGGGCCCTAAGCCTCTGGCTGGTCCACGCATGGGCCCTAAGCCTCTGGCTGGTCCACGCGTGGGCCCTAAGCCTCTGGCTGGTCCACGCATGGGCCCTAAGCCTCTGGCTGGTCCACGCATGGGCCCTAAGCCTCTGGCTGGTCCACGCGTGGGCCCTAAGCCTCTGGCTGGTCCACGCATGGGCCCTAAGCCTCTGGCTGGTCCACGCGTGGGCCCTAAGCCTCTGGCTGGTCCACGCGTGGGCCCTAAGCCTCTGGCTGGTCCACGCGTGGGCCCTAAGCCTCTGGCTGGTCCACGCGTGGGCCCTAAGCCTCTGGCTGGTCCACGCGTGGGCCCTAAGCCTCTGGCTGGCCCACGGAGTGGTTTGGGTTCATACGTTTGTGATTAGTGAGACCAGCTGCATTGTTTACGTGGTGACCAATGGAGAGGAGTGGGGGGGGGGGGTGAGAGCAGTTGTGTACCTTACTGTGAGTACTGCTCCGGACGCCAGGATGCACTTACTTAAGTAAGTGACCTTGGTCAGCTGTTCTCCTTGTTTGCGTCCTCTCACCCACACTTCTCTCTCTTGTTTGGCTCTTTGTTTCCTAACAATATGGACTGTTGCTTTTGTATTCTATTTAACCCGGACACTTTCTTTGTTTTGTGCAAACCGCAACACTGTGTTTGTTTTGACCCTTTGATGAGTGTATTGAGTGTGGTGGTGGGGGGGGGGAGCCCCAGAGAACATCATGCCCCCCATCACGGAGTACATGCACATCACACCATCACAACAGGAAATATAACTCAACCAATTCAAGTCATCTTCCAGGAAGCAATTGGGCCGCGATATCTATTACAGAGCACGATCATTCTCAGAAACTATACCAAATGTGAACATATATATATATATATATATATATATATATATTATATATATATATATATATATATATATATATATATATATATATATAATACATATATATATATATATAATATATATATATATATATATATATATCTTGACCCACTCTTAAAACGAGATGAAACAGCCACCGAAGTGAGGACAGGTGAGAGAGAGAGGCCCCCCCCCCCGGGGACGAGATCAGAGCCAGGCAGCTCCCAGCAACACTACAAGACAAAAACATTTGGAAGCCCACAACACCAAACCCGTGGTCCAGGAGCACATACAACACGCCACCAACACACACCACACTGACAAATATCAGCGCTTCCCCCTCAGGAACCTATAACCAATTACGAGTATGCAGCACCAGTATGGAGTCCGCACCTGAAAATGCATAAAATGGAAAATGGAAAAGCTTGGAGCGCAGGCGGCCTTGCTAACGTGATGCGGAGACGAGGGGGAGGGGTGGGGAGAGGGGGATGAATGTGAGGGGGAAGGGGAAGGTGGGGAAGGGTGGGGAGAAGGGGGGGGGGGGGCCACCCACTTGTTGGTTCGATGATCAATCGTCCTGCTTTCAGGGAAACGTTCGAGGCACCCGCCCTACTGCATCCATCTCCCCTACCTGGTTACTGTGGGGCAGACGGGCCCCTCGTGTTGTACCCGTCACGCCCGCTCCACCCGTCACACACCCCCACCCCTCTCCTGGTGCAGTAGCAGTGTACAGGACACAGAGACGGTTCCAGAGGCTAGAGAGAACAACGCCGCCATAATCAAGGGAGGTGGTGAGGCCTGAAGTCTCCACCACTCATCGTCAAGTCCTCAACTATGGCCACTGTAACCACCCCATACTCATCCTGTGAGCGGTAGCGCAAAAAGGATTATAGAGGGCATAAGAGGTCTTTATCAGACCTCAACGGTGATGATTACATAAACAATGTCATCTATCCTTCACACTTTATAATTACAATGTCAGCTAGTTACAGAGAATGTTCTATTTCAAGAGTTATATATTTACAGTAAGTCATTACACATTAATGGTAGGTCTTATCGCTAATACATAATTGTTTGAGCAATGGAGATATTAGAGTCATTGGGAGCTGCTGTTTATTATTAGTCTTCACAGTACACTACTTGTTTCTTAATCTCATATGTCGTTTATGTACTGGAGGCGAAACATGGATACAGTGCAAGGATTTCAGATATTTTATCCTTAGTAATATTATAGGTTGCCATATCACACAGCGCGAGTTTAGATTTATCTCTAAATGGCTCAATATTACTACAATCCAAGATATAATGTTCTAGAGTGTGTCCCTGTCTGTCCACACACTTTACACTCCATACTTGAGTGTATCCGGGACCGGAGTGTATGTTGCTCTTGTGTTTTTTTTTTTAATTTTGCCCCGAGGGGCGAGTTTATTGGGCAGCGCCACTCATCTTGTGAGTGGACATATCGCCATAGCAGCATGTACATCACTCCCCTATAGGAAGAAAACCCGCTGGGTTGTTGTCATGCGGCCAAGTTGTGGTGCACAGCACTGGTGCACGAATGCAGCTTCTTCCACACCACATCTACCAGGAGACAGATAGCAACTACATACACAAAGGTTCCACAGGGACTTGTTTCTTCAGAAAGTAGAAAATGCAAGGAAGTGCTCCTTCAGTAAGTCAGAGTTGTTAAGGTGTTATATCTTTTAAAGTTACCGACGGTGGTAGCTTACGGTGTTGACATGCGAGGCGGCGGGCACAGCAACCCCACACAGCCGTGTGCACAACACGAAGGCGACTGCGGTAATGCCGCCACTGGTTCTGCGATCTTTTCTTCTGGACCCTGTAACTGCCCCTTCCATCCTTCCTCATAGCCATGCCCGTGCCCTCTCACGCACATGCCCGTGTGTGCTGTGGGCCACCGTGACCTCCCGCCCCCGCCCCAACATCACGTGGCCACGTAATGCCAGGCGCCGCAGGAGACAGTCAAGGCTGCCCGCACCCCCTATACCCACCATGCTGAACCACAAGCTCTGTCACGGGCTCACACACGATGCTCCAGCATAACAACTACCCTCCACCAGCAGCAGCAGCAGCAGCAGCAGCAGCAGCTGGGTGAGTGGAGACACTTGAACAATAAAGTAGAGCTACTGCTCAACACAATAAGAGTATTCTACAAGCGGAGGTGTTTACGAAGTCACCTCTGGAGGCGACTCCGTAACTTGGCGCCGTACTGATTGTGCACCCCATACTTATCCTGTGAGCGGTAGCGCAAAAAGGATTACAGAGGGCACCTCTGGAGGAGACGCCTTCTTGATAGTGACGCTTTCCAGACAAGTAATGAATGGTTAGGTAATGCGGAGGTCAGGTTAGGTTTTGATAAACTAAACCTTACCTAGCCTTCTTTATTCTGAAAAGTATACACTATTCCAGCAAGACACTCAAGTGTTGCTAACTGTTAACGGTGTGAAATTAACAGCTAGTGTTCCTAGCTGTAAATACTGTACCATTTACAGCTATTGTTGCTGACAGTTCACAGTACACAATAAACGTCCCCTACTGTGGATTTGTCGTCCGTAGTGTATCATTGTATTTTGAGGTGCAACATTCACTAGCTACGGCTTCTTGACAAGTGGTTTAGCCTCCCTCTTATTCCTGGATAGTGATTCACGCCCCCACTCTCCCACTAAAGAGGTGATTACCACCCCCCCCCTCCCACTAGACGTGATTCACGCCCCCACTCTCCCACTAAAGAGGTGATTACCACCCCCCCCCTCCCACTAGACGTGATTCACGCCCCCACTCTCCCACTAAAGAGGTGATTACCACCACCCCCCCTCCAACTAGACGTGATTCACGCCCCCACTCTCCCACTAAAGAGGTGATTACCACCACCCCCCCTCCAACTAGACGTGATTCACGCCCCCACTCTCCCACTAAAGAGGTGATTACCACCACCCCCCCTCCCACTAGACGTGATTCACGTCCCCCCCTCCCCCTCCCACTAAAGAGGTGATTACCACCACCCTCCCTCCCACTAGACGTGATTCACGTCCCCCCCCCTCTCCCTCCCACTAAAGAGGTGATTACCACCACCCCCCCCTCCCACTAGACGTGATTCACGTCCCTCCCCCTCTCCCTCCCACTAAAGAGGTGATTCACGCCTCCCTCTCCACCTCACGCCCCTCTCCCTCCCACTAAAGAGGTGATTCACGCCCCCCCTCTCTCTCCACCTCACGCCCCTCTCCCTCCCACTAAAGAGGTGATTCACGCCTCCCTCTCCACCTCACGCCCCTCTCCCTCCCACTAAAGAGGTGGTTCACGCCTCCCTCTCCACCTCACGCCCCTCTCCCTCCCACTAAAGAGGTGGTTCACGCCTCCCTCTCCACCTCACGCCCCTCTCCCTCCCACTAAAGAGGTGATTCACGCCCCCCCCTCTCTCTCCACCTCACGCCCCTCTCCCTCCCACTAAAGAGGTGATTCACGCCTCCCTCTCCACCTCACGCCCCTCTCCCTCCCACTAAAGAGGTGGTTCACGCCCCCCTCTCCACCTCACGCCCCTCTCCCTTCCACTAAAGAGGTGATTCACGCCCCCCCCCTCTCTCCACCTCACGCCTCTCTCCCACTCCGAGAGTACAATTACATGAATGACATTTCAAGATAGTTTTATAACCAGTTCGTTAACATGTAAACAAAAATATTCATATTTGGCACTATGAATAATATACAAGAATAAAAAGCAAGAGTCGTGAGGGAAAAGGTTTGTGTGGACACTTCTCATCACTCACTTTACTCCATAAACATGTGCTCTTTCACCCCTTCTTGAATATTTTAGTATTACATTCCTTATATACAATTTCAAGCTCCAACGTGTCTAAATTTATGGTTTTCCATTTCTCGTTACCTTTGTTCTAGGCGAGAAATCCTTAGGCTTATCGAGGTCCCCCTTAAGTCCTAGAACAGACTAACGAATGGTTTTCCCCTGGATGCTAACCACAACAGTTGCATAACTCCCTATTCACATCAAAGCGAAAAGGAACATTAGGTGCAAGGAAACGTGCTCAAACGTTCGTTCTTTCTGGGAATCGACAGCTGATTAGTTGTGTCTCCTCCAGTGTGTCAGTGAATATGAGCAATAGCCTCGCTGCAAGACCTAACTGAACTACTCATATTAGGCCAAACTGTATACCAGCTTCGTCAATAAAGACGTTACAATAATCACCGAGGAGAGAACTGACACTGTTAATATGTTCGGGAGGCGGGAAGAGGTGCAGCAGCCTGGTGCAGCCTCATGTTAAGTAACACCCGGCCGCTCCACGTACGTGCACGGAGTCACCCCACTTCCACCACACATGTACAGCCATATCTCTAACTACACAACCCTACCTTCACTTTCCTACCTACCCTTCGCTTCTCTACCCTTCCCTCACATCCTACCAGGCGCCCTGTGCATCAGTCATGCGGGCCAACCTCCTCCAACAACAAAGCCACTGGGCCCGAAATGCCGGTAAAAATCTTAGCCAAGACAGCATACTAAAGCTGCTGCTGCCAGCGTATCCACCAGGCCCTCGCTGACAAGGTCCCGGCCCGACGCTGCCCACCTGCTTCAAGGACCCACCATTAAGCACGTGTCACACACACGTGGAGTCCGATAACGCTGGTATTTACTAATGTGTCTCTACCTGTTGCCTCTATCGTACAAATTAATGTTATCAAAATGCACTTCCCGGGGCGAGGCTGTATGTCACTGTGGACGTTGCTATCGGTACCTGGAGATATAGGGGCAGGGGAAGGGTTCAGGAGAGGTGGGGAGAGTAAGGGGTGGGGGTAGAGGGAGGGTGTATGTGTAGGGGTAGAGGGAAGGTGTATGTGTAGGGGGTAGAGGGAGGGTGTATGTGTAGGGGTAGAGGGAGGGTGTATGTGTAGGGGTAGAGGGAGGGTGTATGTGTAGGGGTAGAGGGAGGGTGTATGTGTAGGGGTAGAGAGAGGGTGTATGTGTAGGGGTAGAGGGAGGGTGTATGTGTAGGGGCAGAGGGAGGGAGTGAGAAGCGTCTCCTCACAGCCCAGCAAGCATGTGTCCGGCGGACGTGCGTCTAGCGGACACCACCACGGAACTACTGATGATGATGATGATGATGATGATGATGTAGGTGATGATGACGTCGATGAAGAAGATAATGATGATGACGGAGGCGATAGTGACTGTCATGAGTTTATATAATCTCATCAAGACAACAGACTAGGGATCCGCAGTTTCCTATGCCCATTTATCTCACGATATACAACACTCTGTACACCTGTTGATTGACGGTTGAGAGGCGGGACCAAAGAGGCAGAGTTCAACCCCCGTAAACACAACTAGGTTAGTACACGAAATATTTAAAAACATGCCACTCAAGTAATTCGAAGTCTCTGTCTTTTAAAGCTAACTTATTACTATACAAATAAATGGTAAATGCCCAAGATAGTCATGTAAAAAAAACTTTAAATGTCACATAATCTTTTTGGGTATTACATATGGAAGGGTATGCAAAATATATTCATCAAAGAGTAAAGGTGCCATAGCCACCAGGAACACTGTGAACATCAGTGGTTCGTGGCTCTTCAATCGCCTTTCATCAAATATTGCCGGAACAAAAGTGGACGTGTGCAAGAAACACTTACTTGAACACTTGGCAATCTCCTGCAGGTCGTTAAGTCTCAACGAGAGAAGCCTGACTCCAGGCCAGGTTTGGAGAGCACAACTCTCGCAACCTACTTCAGGTAAATCAATCAAAGCTAAATATGATCATCTATAAGATATCCACTGACTGTATGAACTAGGCTACTTATAATATTTATTCATCAATAGGTATTAAAAGATTAGTCTAAATATACAAACAAATTGTTTCAATCATTATAAAACCTATGATTGGTTATATTTTTAAACTACAAGACTTAATATCTAATTTACACTATCTGAAAATGGCATAAATTGTGAATGGTACAGAGTGGTAAAATTCTGAAGTAATTTCCAAGCGTGTAGGGTACACGGTCAACTACATGTTTGCACAGACTTGATATCTCGGGTACCAAGACAACAGTTTGCATGGACATTGTGACGGGTCGGTGGAGGAAGATAGCAGTGCAGGGTGTGGTGTCCTGATAAGGGAATACGCTGAGTATGGAACTGTGCACAGGAAAACTGAACTTGACTTTGTAATTATTTTTCATTCACACAAGCTGAAATGCAGGCCATTCTGGCTAGTTTTGATGAAGTAGCTCAATACGAAGATGTTTTCATATTTGTCGATAGCCGAGGGGCGCTCACTTCATGAAATAATCGAAATCCAATCTTCATGTTGAAATAAACATGAAGATTGTTGATTGTCGAAATACAAGTTGATGATTGTAAGAAATGGATAAGTACATAAAGCAAAAAGGACACAAAAAACAAATTCATGAGGATTCCACCTCATGTAGGAATTGTGCTCAACGAGGTGGCTGAGTTGGCCAGACAAGACATGAGTACAAGTTGATATTGAATATGTTTTAACCAAAAAGAACTAAAACCAAAATAAGAAATATGCAGGCGTAGGCAGAAATGGCGAGGGAAGTATAATATATGAAAGAAGTCACACCATGAAACACAACGTGTGTGTCAAAACACAATTATAATTTATGGAAAAAGGATACATCTAACATTGAGAATATAGAACAGGTGCTAATGAAAATTAAACTAAGTGTAAATTATGCGGTATGTTGGTGTCACACCCTCATCCATTACGTTCATGACTGGCCGTTGATTAATGTATATAGAAATAATGAGATAATGACTATTTGTGAACAAATTCCCCGGTTGTGTCACAAGGGAAAGCCTGATGACATTTTGGAAAGATGTAATCATTTTGCACCAAGAATGTAAACCTTTGTTGATTTGTCTCACTGTTTAATTGTAGCTTCTTCACTATTACTTACGTATATATACTTGTCCTTAATTGTAAAAGTATTTGTATGTATTTGTGTATACGTTTAGTGTAATATATTGCCTGCGTACAGGAAGAAATGCACTGTATATGTTTACCAACCAGAATGATCAATAATATGTCGATAGTTTGTGATGTGTGTTAATATATATGAAAACGTTATATTGAACGGGGTGAAAATAGTTTTAGCTACTCTATAAGATATCCACTTAAACTAAAGCTACTCTTTAGCTACTTTAGTATTCCTATGTGTGTATTTATACCTCAATAAACTTACTTCAATTTCAAAGTTCGTCTGGAGTGCGCATCTCATTCTACGCAAGTCCTTCTGAGAAGTGTGTCATAGTCTGTGGGCGTAGCCTGTGCCCAAGGATTATAAGTGTAAAACTCATTCTAAGCAAGTACACCCAACTCCTCGAGATAAATAATTAATTATATGTCACTAGGAATAATACACAGCCACCAGTGTAACATGTCCTTCGATGTTAGCACGTCCTGTTCTTATGATGTGTTTAACAACCTTTGGGCCTACACTCTTGGAATTAAACATAAGGTAAGTACAGGACAACACCAGATCAAAACCATGGTCTCATGGTATACTTTCAACTCAGCCTATGTTTAGAATACCATAACCATAGGCGCCTTATATGTGCGTTCCACAAATCAACACCCAGTTTCCGAACCAGTATTTACCCAGGTCTTTCCTAAATCTATACGTATCCAATTTATATCTATTGTTTCGTATTGTATTTTGTGTTACTATATTTAACACCTAATTAATATCCCTTTCATCTGCTTGTGCTTGTACACTTCAATCGTGTCACCCCCTAACTACGCCTATTTTTTTTCTATCATCTTCAAATATGGAACTGTTACTGTTCACTTCTGTGTATAAATACTTTATATATACTGTATATCAAACAACAGAGGTTCCACGTTCCCAAGAGAGAACCCTGGAACACGCACGACTTGCAGCCCTCCTGATAGTCACTTACCAGACTAGGCTACTCTCAGCACATATTTCTATGACCTTACCCTTCTACCCATACTCTTCCCTAGATATGAAAATCTTTACGTCCTTCTGTACTTAACATTATTGCTTTATCTCATCTTTCTTCCTTACTCACCCATTGCTGACTCATTTCTAGCCATTCACTCACTCATAATCTCTACTCCAGACATTCCACTGTACAACCGCCTCCCTAATTACTCTCACTTACCAAATACAGTATTAGTCTACGTAACTATATGCTCATTCGTAATATATCCACCCCCTCTTCCCTGCACCTCTCTCTCTCAACCTCTCCTACATCACCTGCATTCCGTCAAGGACGCCTATCTCTCTACCCACACCTGCTTCCCTTCCCCACACCTGCCTCCCTACCCCACACCTGCCTCCATACCAAACATCTGCATATATTCCCATCCTACTTCCGTTCCTGTCGTTGTTCTAACTCTACGTCAAACAGCGAGTCTGGAACGTCAAACAGTGAGGCCTGGATCGTCAAACAGTGAGCCTGAAACGTCAAACAGCGACCCTTTAACATCTAACAGCGAGCCTAAAACGTGAAACAACGAGCCTGAAACGTCAAACAGCGAGTTTGAAGCGTCAAACAGCGACCCTTTAACATCTAACAACGAGCCTAAAACGTGAAACAGCAAGCCTGGACCACTGACTATAGTCTTAAGGAGAGTAATGTGTAATAAAAGATAAAGAGTTGTTCACGAACTGATGAAGGTGGCCGTTTAGTAGCACCAACCACTCAATGATGTGCCCCAAGTCCACAACCAAGTGACGACTCCCGCTGAATGGTGCGCCACAACCATGTGACGACGCCTACTCGATAATGCGCCACAACTACGTGACGAAGCCTACTCAATAATGCATCACAACCACGTGACGAAGCCTACTCAATAATGCGCCACAACTACGTGACGAAGCCTACTCAATAATGCATCACAACCACGTGACGAAGCCTACTCAATAATGCGCCACAACTACGTGACGAAGCCTACTCAATAATGCATCACAACCACGTGACGAAGCCTACTCAATAATGCGCCACAACTACGTGACGAAGCCTACTCAATAATGCATCACAACCACGTGACGAAGCCTACTCAATAATGCATCACAACCACGTGACGAAGCCTACTCAATAATGCATCACAACCACGTGACGAAGCCTACTCAATAATGCATCACAACCACGTGACGAAGCCTACTCAATAATGCATCACAACCACGTGACTAAGCCTACTCAATAATGCATCACAACCACGTGACGAAGCCTACTCAATAATGCATCACAACCACGTGATGACGCCTACTTGATAATGCGCCACAACCAGATGACGAAGCCTACTGAATGCTGCGCCACAACCATATATCAATTCGCCTAATAACAATTATCTTTCAAATTATAAAACATTCTCTCCAAGACTAACCACTTTTAAAACTACTAGCTGTTTTTCGTTAAAGATTTTGGTAAGACGGGGGTTCGAAAATCTTGATAGAAATGCAACAACTTTGTTGTCAAGTTTGTGTTAACCGTTTACTTTTGGAATAACAACACGCATAACAAAAAACCTTTACTTGTGGAACAACGAGACGCACGATAACAAAAAACCTTTACTTGTGGAACAACGAGACGCACGATAACAAAAAACCTTTACACGTGGAACAACGAGACGCACGATAACAAAAATCCTTTACACGTGGAACAACGAGACGCACGATAACAAAACTCCTAATAGGGAGGTGTAGCAGCCCTCTTTAAACTCTTTGTTTACACAGACCAGCTGATATTCTTTAACGTTCACTATTTCCCACGTGAGCGCCACGCAGTTACAGCCCCGCTCCTGTGCCAGGTAAGTCCACTGAGGGCTCACCATTGCCCGTGCTACTTGCAACTTTTTGTTCCAGTAGCTGAATCTGCAACAATACCAAACAAGTGCGCGTCACTTGGCCAGGGACGGTCCCCCGTCCTGCGTAGAACTACAATAAAAACGACTAGTTTAACTTGGAGCACTTGCACTGGACTAGCTTCCTAGCACCGATATATGCCCTCAAACTCTTTAATGTAATCATCGTCCTGCTGAAGGTAATATTATGTGAAGAAAGCCAATAAAACCTACTTTAAATCAAGAAAATCTACAAAACCTACTTAAATCATTGTCATTTGAGTTGTTAAATTGGCTATGGACAGAAGCACCCAGGAAAGGGGTATATGTACCTGGCTTTAGGTATTGTATGTATTAGCTGTATCTATAAATCAATTAGAATGTTTGTAACTCTGCATCTATGTATGTACTTTTCCTAAATAAATATTATTATTATTGTTATTATTATATGCGAGGAAGGTGAAGGTGTGGCGTGGGGAACGTGTGGTAAGAGGAAGGTGTGGAATGAGGAAGGTGTGGAATGAGGAAGGTGTGGAATGAGGAAGGTGGAATGAGGAAGGTGTGGAATGAGGAAGGTGGAATGAGGAAGGTGTAGTATAAGAAAAAAGTGGCATGAGGACGGAGGGAGGTGTAGTATGAGGAAGTACTAGCAGCAACAAGGAAGACAAGGCCCTGAGAGCGGGAATGGCAGGTGCATGGAGGGAGGACAATGGGTGTTCCCTGTAGCGAGGTAGAGCTATGGGCGGGCGTGGTGACCACGCATTATCACATGCCTGGAACCCATTCACACACAGTGAGCGCACCGAAGTTATCTCTATTCATCGGCCCATGTTGGGTCAGGTT
>WNGS01000543.1:332379-347938 GCA_020271785.1 Procambarus virginalis
GGGGTGGCAGGCCGCCACCCCGCACCTAGACACTTCACCCTGGCTGCCCAATTCAAACTCAACTCTCTTGGCGGCTAGAGAGGCTCACATGCCCATATTTCTCCCCCTACCTTGTCTTGACCAATCAGCAGGAAGCCGGCACTGGTCCTGATGCCGCTTCCAATGACAGCTTTTCGCGCCAAAACTCGGCATAGGAGTAGGGGTGCTTAGACCAATCACACTGGCCCCTCGCCTGTGGCGTGGCGTGACGTCACAAGGAGGGTGAGGCCTAACACAACGTCTCAATGTCTCCCTTGGTGGGGGGAGGCAGCGTTCGCCCCACTGTCCCCCTCCACCTCTAACGGTTTTTGTTATACTACCCTCTCTGTTTCACAGAACAGGCAAATTTTGCTGTAATTCTCTCTACAGAGCAATCACAGACCTCTCATTAGTTTTAACTGCCAGCATTTAACATAAGCTTTCATATGACACCCAACAAGTATATGTAAATTTGAAAGCTTCAGTTTCTAGAGTCCCTAGAGCGACTAGCCTATTCTAGAAACTAGGAAAACTAGCTGAGGAGATTCTACATCTCCTCACACTCATATCAAGAGGATAACATCAGCAGCATATGCCAGGTTGGCTAACATAAGAACGGCCTTTAGAAACTTGTGTAAGGAATCTTTCAGAACATTATATACCACATATGTCAGACCAATCCTGGAGTATGCGAATCCAGCATGGAGTCCATATCTAGTCAAGCATAAGACTAAACTGGAGAAGGTTCAAAGGTTTGCCACCAGACTAGTACCCGAGCTGAGAGGTATGAGCTATGAGGAGAGACTACGGGAATTGAACCTCACTTCGTTGGAAGACAGAAGAGTTAGGGGGGATATGATCACCACATTTAAGATTCTCAGGGGAATCGACAGGGTTGATAAAGACAGGCTATTTAACACAAGGGGCACACGCACAAGGGGACACAGGTGGAAACTGAGTGCCCAAATGAGCCACAGAGATATTAGAAAGAACTTTTTAGTGTCAGAGTGGTTGACAAATGGAATGCATTAGGAAGTAATGTGGTGGAGGCTGACTCCATACACAGTTTCAAGTGTAGATATGATAGAGCCCAATAGGCTCAGGAACCTGAACACCTGTTGATTGACGGTTGAGAGGCGGGACCAAAGAGCCAGAGCTCAACCCCCGCAAGCACAACTAGGTGAGTACAACTAGGTGAGTACGTGTGTGTAGAGGTAGGAATAACCTATCCAAGGATGGGATTGGAAGGGAAAAGACTAAATTACCGAAGAGGAAACTATGACGAGATGAGGAACTTCCTAAGGGGAATACCATGAGAAAAAAACTCAGAGAGAAGACTGTACAGGATATGATGGACTATATCACCAGAAGTGCCAGGAAGCTGCAGACAGGTTTATCCCAGCCCAAAAGGAGAAACTTGAACAGCAACAGAAGAATCAGTGGTTCAACCAGGAATGTAAGGTAGCGAAGCAACTGAGTAAAAGAACATGGAGAAACTACAGAAATAACAGAACACCGGAGAGCAGGGAGAGATACCAGAGGGCCAGGAATGAGCACCTCAGAGTGAGGAGAGGAGCAGAGAGACAGTTTGAAAATGACATTGCGAGTAAAGCTAAGACACAACCAAAGCTGCTCCACAGCCACATCAGGAAGAAAACAGCGGTGAAGAAACAAGAGATGAAACTGAGAAAAGGGGAGAAGAGATACACAGAGAACGACAAGGAAGTGTGTGAAGAACTCAACAAGAGATTCCAGGAGGTCTTCACAAAAGAACAAGGAGAAGCCCCTGCCCCAAATTAGGAGGCAAACCAAGCAACCTTGGAGGAATTTGACCTCACCAGTGATGAGGTCAAAAGGAATCTGTTGGAGCTGAATGTGACAAAGGCTGTTGGGCATGACGGAATCTCACCGTGGATACTAAAAGAAGGTACAGAAGCACTAGACTGGGTTCTAGGTATTGAACCCAGTGATTGACAGTGCAACTCTCTATGGTGTATAACAGGTCACTAGAAACAGGAGACCTATCGGAAAGCTGGAAGACAGCTAATGTAGTCCCAATATACAAGAAGGGTGACAAGCAAGAGGCACTGAACTACAGGCCAGTTTCCCTAACTTGTATACCATGCAAGGTGATGGAGAAGATTGTGAGGAAAAGGCTCATAGAGCATCTGGAGGGAAATAGTTTTGTAACACACCACCAGTACGGGTTGAAAGGTGGTAAATCGGGCCTCACAGGTTTAATAGTATTCTATGACCAAGCAACAAAAATTAGGCAAGAAAGAGAAGGGTGGGCAGACTGCATTTTCTAGGACTGTTAAAAAGCTTTTGATACAGCACCTCACAAAAGGCTGTTACAAAAGTTGAGTAACAGGCAGGAGTAAAAGGTAAGGTGCTCCAGTAGATAAGGGAGTATCTAAGCAACAGAAAACAGCGTGTAGTTGGACCCATCCTGTTTCTAATATATGTAAATGATCTTCCGAGGGTATAGACTCATTCCTCTCAATGTTTGCTGATGATGCAAAAATTATGAGAAGAATCAAGACAGATGGAGATAGACAGCGACTACAGGACGACCTGGACAAACTGGTGGAATGGTCTAGAAAATGGCTACTAAAGTTCAACTCAGGAAAGTGTAAAGTAATGAAATTAGGCGAAGGGAGCAGAAGGCTGAACACAAGGTACCATCTGGGAGGTGAAATCCTACAAGAGTCAAATAGAGAGAAAGATCTGGTAGTTGATATCACACCGAACCTGTCCTCAGAGGCCCACATCAAAAGGATATCATCATCGGCATATGCTAGACTGGCCAACATAAGAAATGACTTTAGAAACTTGTGTAAGGAATCGTTCAGGACCCTGTATACCACTTATGTAAGACCAATCCTGGAGTATGCAGCTCCAGTCTGGAGTCCATACCTAGTTAAACACAAGACAAAAGTTAGAGAAGATTCAGAGGTATGGCACCAGGCTCGTCCCGGAACTGAGAGGTATGAGCTACGAGGAAACGCTAAGAGAGCTGAACCTCACGTCCCTGGAAAGCAGACAAGTAAGAGGAGACATGATAACCACCTACAAAATTCTCAGGGGAATTGAGAGGATGGACAAAGACAAACTCTTCAGCACGGGTGGGACACGAACAAGGGGACACAGGTGGAAACTTAGTACCCAGATGAGCCACAGACACATTAGAAAGAATTTTTTAATTGTCAGAGTAGTTAGTAAATGGACTGCATTAAGCAGTGATGTGGTGGAGGCTGACTCCATACACAGTTTCAAGTGTAGATATGATAGAGCCCAGTAGGCTCAGGAACCTGTACACCAGTTGATTGACGGTTGAGAGGCGGGACCAAAGAGCTAGAGCACCACGTTGTGGAGAGGAGCCAGGACCCACCACCACCACCACCACCACAGGAAGTACACCACCACCATACGCTAACCTCTCTTACTATGCTCAACACTGCCTCAGATCACCAGGTGCCGTAGTTAGCAACCACATCCGGTGCCTCCGAGGTCAAGCCCCCCCCCCCACTCTCTCTCTCATCAATAGATGCAATAGGTACATATAAATACACAGTCGCATTAATAGGCATATAGAGTACACCGTCGCAATAGGTACAGTGACTGTGGTGGTAAAGCCCTGCTTGTGGTGGGTCAAGCGGAGGCAGGAAGTGCTGTTATTGCCCATCAGCCCGATGGCAGCACAATTCAAAGTAATATACGAATTAGTAACTGGGCGTCCACAATGCAAGCCGAGTTGGTAGCGATACTGGTAGCACTTCAAATTATTGACAACACTGAAGTAGACAGCTGAATTATTTCCGATTCCCTTTCCTCACTACGAGCAATAAACAGTTTACAATCAAGTAATAAGGTGCTTGTCTCCGAAGCCAGACATAGATATATTAGCATATACTTAGCAGGAGGGTAAATATACAAATGTTGTGGATTCCTTCTCACATTGGCCTGCAGGAACATGACAAAGTTGACGCCCTTGCTAAGGCTGCAGTAAATAAAGACAGTATTGAACGGAATCTTAAGTTATCAAATAGGTCCCTTAAAAATGTCATTAGACGAGAACTCCTGGATGGATTTGAAGAAAGTAGAACTGTGCAAACTGGAACTAGCAGGTCCATTGTTCATCACATTGAAATGTGTGAAGTAAAACATGTGTATGGGGCAAGTAACAAAGTCAGTAGACTAACAGATGTTGTCACAGCTCGTATAAGACTTGGCTACAAGTATCTCTGGCAGTTCGGCTTGTATAGGGATCTAGATGAAGTAAAGTGTAAAGTGTGTGGACAAAGACAGGGACACACACTAGAACACTATATCTTGGATTGTAGTAAAATTGAGCCACTTAGAGATAAATCTAAATTCACCTTGTATGAAATGGTAAACCATCTTATTACTAAAGATAAATACCTGAAATCATTGCGCTGTATCCATATTTCGCTTCCAGTAGATAAACGACATATGAGATTAAGAAACAAGTAGTGTATTGTGAAGATTAATAATAAACAGCAGCTCCCCTGTGACTCTAATATCTCCATTGCTCAAACAATTATGTATTAGCGATAAGACCTACCATTAATGTGTAATGACTTACTGTAAATATACAGTTCTTCAAATAGAACATTCTCTGTAACTAGCTGCCGGAAGCGGCCAGGTTGTTGTGCACCCCGTACTCATCATGTGACCTCCTATGCCCTCTGTAATGCTTTTTGAGCTACCGCTCACATGATGAGTATGGGGTGCACAACAAACTAGCCGCTTCCAGCGGCAACAATCAAAAGGTGGAGCGATGGTCCCGCCCCTAGCGACGCTGGCGTCAGGCAGGGCAGCGTCTGCGTCAGCCCGGCGCCTCTGTAGGTTCCCTGTCTCAGTGTCTGCCTGTCTGTCTGTCTGTCTGTCTGTCTGTCTGTCTGTCTGTCTGTCTGTCTCTCTCTCTCTCTCTCTCTCTCTCTCTCTCTCTCTCTCTCTCTCTCTCTCTCTCTCTCGTAGGGTTCCAATGGTGTGTGGCATTATGGTCAAGAGCATCGCAGTAATGAGTCCTCACAACATGTCTAAGTATTGTTATATACGGCGCATGTCACCACTAGTAAACAAAGACTCATCAACTGTATCCCACTTTATTCTCTTCAAGCCGCGGATAACATTTATAATCCAAAACATATTGGACTAAACAGAGGTGACAGAGAAGGTACAAGATGGGGTCTGTTCCACAGATGGGACGGACATGGGACAGTGAGACACCCTGGCTACTGTTCCAGGACTACGAACGGGTACACCAGCTGTCAGAAGATCCCCTGCTGAAAAAAAAGGTATCCAACACTCTACCTGCTGAGAGCGGGAGCATATTCTGAGAGCAGATTAAGCAGGAGCGTAATCTCTGTGTATCTACACACACAAGTGCCCTTGGTGTACAATTTTACTTTTACCCCATAATTTAATATTGGAATTAAATAAGTGCAAGATCTCAAGTATACGCTTGGAGTCTAAGAGGTGGTGGACCCCCGCCCACTATGGGGGTGGAGGTGGTGAACCCCCGCCCACTGTGGGGGTGGTGGACCCCGCCCACTGTGGGGGTGGTGGACCCCCGTCCACTGTGGGGGTGGTGGACCCCGCCCACTGTGGGGGTGGTGGACCCCCGCCCACTGGGGGGTGGTGGACCCCCGCCCACTGTGGGGGTGGTGGACCCCCGTCCACTGTGGGGGTGTCTAACACCACCAGGATGATGTGGGGGGGGGGGGGGACATAACTACGCCAAGATCTCACGTTATGAAGAACATTTTTTCCCTTGTAGTGAGAGGATGTGGCCTGGCGTCCAGGGTAGCCCACGCCACACACACACACACACACACACACACACACACACACACACCACACACACACACACACACACACACACACACACACAACACACACACACTCACACTCACACTCACACACACACACTGACGGTTGAGAGGCGGGACCAAAGAGTCAGAGCTCAACCCCCGCAAGCACAACTAGGTGAGTACAACTAGGTGAGTACACACACACACACAGAAGGGGGATAGACAGGAGGCACTGAACTACAGGCCAGTGTCCCTAACCTGCATACCATGCAAGCTGATGGAGAAGATTGTGCGAAGAAAGCTAGTGGAGCACCTGGAGCGAAAGAACTTTGTAACACAGCATCAACATGGGTTCAGGGATGGCAGGTCCTGTCTCATAGGATTAATTGAATTCTACGACCAAGCAATAAAAATCAGGCAAGATAGAGAGGGCTTGGCAGACTGCATATTTTTGGATTGCCAAAAAGCCTCTGACACAATACCACACAAGAGACTAGTGCACAAGCTGGAGATGCAGGCAGGAGTGAAAGAGAAGGTATTCCATTGGATAAAGGAGTACCTAAGCAACAGGAGACAACGAGTCACTGTGAGGGGTGAGGTTTCAGAGTGGTGAGGCGTCATCAGTGGAGTCCCGCAGGGTTCAGTCTTTGGTTCTATACTGTTTCTGATATATGTAAATGATCTCCCAGAGGGAATAGACTCGTTCCTCTCATTGTTTGCTGATCATGCAAAATATATGAGCAGGATTAAGACAGAGGAAGATAGTATGAGACTACAAGATGACCTATACAAACTGAGGGAATGGTCCAATAAATGGCTACTAAAGTTCAACCCAAGTAAATGTAACGTAATGAAACTATGTGGAGGAAACAGGAGACCAGACACAGGATACCGAATGAGAGAAGAAGTCATTCATGAAAAGGACAGAGAGAAAGATCTAGGAGTTTATATCACACCAAACCTGTCTCCTGAAGCCCACATCAAAAGAATAACATCAGCGGCGTATGCGAGGCTGGCTAACATCAGAACTGCCTTCAGAAACCTGTGTAAGGATTCCTTCATAACCTTGTATACCACATATGTGGCAGCTGTACTGAGGAGTCCCCTGACCACACCCTGGGTGACCTGGCCCCGTAGCCACACTGGTGTGGCTATGTTGAGGTGTGTGGAACCTCAACATATGCTGATACCTGCTTGATGGTGTTCTGGGAGTTGTTCTACTCCCCAAGCCCGGCCCGAGGCCAGGCTCGACTTGTGAGAGCTTGGTCCACCAGGCTGCTGCTGACCAGTCTGGGATAAAACATGTAACAGGAACGCATGTGTATGTGGGTCGAGTATGTGCCCCTGTGCCAGACAAGGGGAGGGGGTAACTCATGTAATGGTGTCGAGTGAGTGCGTGAGTGATTGATCAGTCACTCAACCTCATTTCCCTCCTCTCCTCCGTCAACTGTCACCTGGGCTGACTCTTGGGTCTTGGCCTCCATAGACACGTGGTGGTTGTGGGGTATGTGGTAGGCCTATACCCCCCCCACCATGGTAGGCCTATACCCTCCCCCCCACCACGGTAGGCCTATACCCTCCCCCCACCATAGTACGCCTATACCCTCCCCCCACCATGGTAGGCCTATACCCTCCCCCCACCATGGTAGGCCTATACCCTCCCCCCCACCATGGTAGGCCTATACCCTCCCCCCACCATGGTAGGCCTACCCTCCCCTCCCACCATGGTAGGCCTATACCCTCCCCCCCACCATGGTAGGCCTATACCCCCCCCCCACCATGGTAGGCCTATACCCTCCCCCCCCCACCATGGTAGGCCTATACCCTCCCCCCCACCATGGTAGGCCTATACCCTCCCCCCCCACCATGGTAGGCCTATACCTCCCCCCCACCATGGTAGGCCTATACCCTCCCCCCCACCATGGTAGGCCTATACCCTCCCCCCCCACCATGGTAGGCCTATACCCTCCCCCCACCATGGTAGGCCTATACCCTCCCTCCCACCATGGTAGGCCTATACCTCCCCCCCCCCACCATGGTAGGCCTATACCCTCCCCCCCCACCATGGTAGGCCTATACCCTCCCCCCCACCATGGTAGGCCTATACCCTCCCCCCCCACCATGGTAGGCCTATACCCTCCCCCCCACCATGGTAGGCCTATACCCTCCCCCCCCACCATGGTAGGCCTATACCCTCCCCCCCACCATGGTAGGCCTACCATGTGATGACTGTCTCGGAACTTTATGTATCGTGCTGCAGTGACGGGTGACAACAGTGACGGGTGACACAACAGTGACGGGTGACACAACAGTGACGGGTGACACAACAGTGACGGGTGACACAACAGTGACGGGGGTGACACAAGTGACGGGTGACAACAGTGACGGGTGACACAACAGTGACGGGTGACACAACAGTGACGGGTGACACAACAGTGACGGGTGACACAACAGTGACGGGTGACACAACAGTGACGGGTGACAACAGTGACGGGTGACACAACAGTGACGGGTGACACAACAGTGACGGGTGACACAACAGTGACGGGTGACAACAGTGACGGGTGACACAACAGTGACGGGTGACACAACAGTGACGGGTGACAACAGTGACGGGTGACACAACAGTGACGGGTGACACACAGTGACGGGTGACACAACAGTGACGGGTGACAACAGTGACGGGTGACACAACAGTGACGGGTGACACAACAGTGACGGGTGACACAACAGTGACGGGTGACACAACAGTGACGGGTGACACAAACAGTGACGGGTGACAACAGTGACGGGTGACACAACAGTGACGGGTGACACAACAGTGACGGGTGACACAACAGTGACGGGTGACAACAGTGACGGGTGACACAACAGTGACGGGTGACACAACAGTGACGGGTGACACAACAGTGACGGGTGACACAACAGTGACGGGTGACACAACAGTGACGGGTGACAACAGTGACGGGTGACAACAGTGACGGGTGACAACAGTGACGGGTGACACAACAGTGACGGGTGACACAACAGTGACGGGTGACAACAGTGACGGGTGGCACAACAGTGACAGGTGACACAACAGTGACGGGTGACAGCAGTGACAGAAGACACAGCAGTGACGGATGACAGCAGTGACGGATGACACAACAGTGACGGATGACACAGCAGTGACGGATGACACAGCATTCACGGATGACACAACAGTGACAGATGACACAACAGTGATGGATGACACAACAGTGATGGATGACACAACAGTGATGGGTGACACAACAGTGATGGATGACACAACAGTGATGAATGACACAACAGTGATGGATGACACAACAGTGATGGATGACACAACAGTGACGGATGACACAACAGTGACGGGTGACACAACAGTGACGGGTGACACAACAGTGACGGGTGACAACAGTGACGGGTGACAACAGTGACGGGTGACAACAGTGACGGGTGACACAACAGTGACGGGTGACAACAGTGACGGGTGACACAACAGTGACGGGTGACACAACAGTGACGGGTGACAACAGTGACGGGTGGCACAACAGTGACAGGTGACACAACAGTGACGGGTGACAGCAGTGACAGAAGACACAGCAGTGACGGATGACAGCAGTGACGGATGACACAACAGTGACGGATGACACAGCAGTGACGGATGACACAGCATTCACGGATGACACAACAGTGATGGATGACACAACAGTGATGGATGACACAACAGTGATGGGTGACACAACAGTGATGGATGACACAACAGTGATGAATGACACAACAGTGATGGATGACACAACAGTGATGGATGACACAACAGTGACGGATGACACAACAGTGACGGATGACACAACAGTGACGGATGACACAACAGTGACGGATGACACAACAGTGATGGGTGACACAACAGTGATGGATGACACAACAGTGATGGATGACACAACAGTGATGGATGACACAACAGTGACGGATGACACAACAGATGGTTGACACAACAGTGATGGATGACAACAGTGATGGGTGACACAGCAGTGACGGATGACACAACAGTGATGGATGACACAACAGTGATGGATGACACAACAGTGATGGATGACACAACAATGACGGATGACACAACAGTGATGGATGACACCACAGTGACGGGTGACAACAGTGATGGATGACACAACAGTGATGGATGACAACAGTGATGGATGACAACAGTGATGGATGACACAACAGTGACGGATGACACAACAGTGATGGATGACACAACAGTGACGGATGACACAACAGTGACGGACGACACAACAGTGGCGGACGACACAACAGTGATGGATGACACAACAGTGACGGATGACACAACAGTGATGGATGGCACAACAGTGACGGATGACACAACAGTGACGGATGACACAACAGTGACGGATGACACAACAGTGATGGATGACACAACAGTGACGGATGACACAAGTGATGGATGACACAACAGTGACGGGTGACAACAGTGACGGATGACACAACAGTGATGGATGACACAACAGTGACGGATGACACAACAGTGATGGATGACACAACAGTGATGGATGACAACAGTGACGGATGACACAACAGTGACGGATGACACAACAGTGATGGATGACACAACAGTGATGGATGACACAACAGTGACGGGTGACAACAGTGATGGATGACACAACAGTGATGGATGACACAACAGTAATGGATGACACAACAGTGATGGATGACACAACAGTGATGGATGACACAACAGTGATGGATGACACAACAGTGACGGATGACACAGCAGTGACGGGTGACAACAGTGATGGATGACACAACAGTGATGGATGACACAAGTGACGGGTGACAACAGTGATGGATGACAACAGTGACGGATGACACAACAGTGACGGATGACACAACAGTGACGGATGACACAACAGTGACGGGTGACAACAGTGATGGATGACAACAGTGATGGATGACAACAGTGACGGATGACACAACAGTGACGGATGACACAACAGTGACGGGTGACAACAGTGATGGATGACACAACAGTGACGGATGACAAACAGTGACGGATGAGTGAGTCAGACTGACAACAAGCTGGCGCGAGCCTAGAGTGACGTCACAGATGCTGATGACGTCACGGATATTGACGCGGCCCACAGTGGGCAACAGCCACCCCGCTGCCAGACGCAAGATGATGGCGGCGCCGACTCCTGCCTTGTTGTCGTCCGGACAACCTTCCCAGCAAGGAATCCATCTTAGTACTTGTTGTGGAGTTGGTTTATATAGTTTAAAATTAGGTAAATACCAGTTGCCAATAAGTTTAGTACTGTGCACACGGTACAGATAACACTCAAACAATACTATAGTCTAGTAACTGCACAGTGTCTATCTATGGGGGGTTCAAAGTTCAAATTTAGTGTATAATAAAACAAAAAAATCAACGTTTTAACCCTAGTGGAACCCTTAAAACGATTTGTATTTACCAAGGAAAACCTGCATGAACAAGTGTATAAAATATATATTTATTATCTCAAAAATATATTATTTATTAATCTCAAAAAACTAATCTATAATGACGAACAATCAACCTCATCAGTCAAGACAAACACTAAACCGATATTGGAACAGTCTTAAGACAAAGCAAGCCAATATGAACACATATGGGTCAAGACAGTATCATTTGTGAAGCCTATTTAAATTATGAAATTTGTTTCTCTCACATGCTCAGGGTGAAAAAGCTCTGCCCAATTGTTACCGCCTCCACTGGGGATCGAACCCGGAACCTCAGGACTACGAATCGAAAGCATTGTCCACTCAGCTGTCATGTCCCATAGATCTAGTAAGAATATGTAGTGTGAACCACATGTTTCTCGTGTACTCTCCGTCGTTGTACCCAAGAACTCCAATAGGTTTGTTGGCCATGACTTCTGTGAACACTTCTTGTTGCTATTGATGTAAAATATCCGGTATTTCATCATACATTTTTCATATTATTTCTTCATTTAGGTCTTTGGTCCTCTTGGTAAGTCTCACCCCACGGTCATTATTGTGGTCCTCTGCCTTCACGTATTGGTGAAGCAATCTTGGAAGGTCCTTACCTTGGGAGGCTATGTCGTTCTCAAAGTGTTTCTTTGCTGTTACTTTCATGCGTACATATTGTGTGTGTGGGTGGAGGGTTATAGATGACTGGTGGTGGCTGGAGATACACTCTTGGACCTTTTGAGGAGATTAATGTTATGTGTTAAAATATTATGTTGTGTGTGTGTGTGCTCCTGCTGCTACTGTTGTGCTTGCGGGGAGTTGAGCTCTGGCTCTTTGGTCTCCGCTCTCAACGTCATGTTGTGAGTGTGAGTGTGAGTGTGTGTGTGTGTGTGTGTGTGTGTGTGTGTGTGTGTGTGTGTGTGTGTGTGAGTGTAGTGTGTGTGAGTGTGTGTGTGTGTGTCTGTGTGTGTGTGTGTGTGTCTGTGTGTGTGTGTTGTGGTGCTTGTATGAGTGTGCGTGTTGTGTGTCGTGTGTGGTGTTGTGTGTGTGTGTGCGTGTGTGTGCGCGCGCGCACGGGCACCACCAATCTAGGAAGCAGAGGGTGGTGAACCAGGCCAGCAAAATGTACCATGATCCCTCATCCTGGCGGCGTAATCTCAGGAAACGAAATTTGTCGTCGACAGTTTTCTCTCCCAAGACACTGATTGGAACAGTCGCTCACCACACACTCACACACACCACACACACACACACACACACACACACACACACACACACACACACACACACACCACACATGAACTATAAGTAGCACCACACTCACAGATGTTTTGGCCATGGCTTTATCACTATGGTGTCCCATCTCTCTCTGTCTCTCTGGCTGTTGATGTTGACAAGAGGGTTGCTTAGTGTGTCAGCCTGTTCTTCCAGTACCCAAGCTGGACTCTTGTTCGATGCCATACACCATCCTGGAGTCAGTTCCATCAATTGCTTCACTGCTTCCTACTTCATCCTCTCCATATTCTTGCTACTTTCTCCATGCTCTACTTGATTCAAGCTTCGTTATGCGCTAAGATTTCTTTTGGGAAGATTGTAGCAAAACCTCGACATATATATATATATATATATATATATATATATATATATATATATATATATATATATATATATATATATATATATATATTATATATAGGCATTGTAGGAGGTGGTGTGGGAGAAGGGGAAGGCCCACAAGTGTAGTGTGTCAAGGCCCACACACCTGTCTCCTAGTGCATGGTGGCTGCCTGCTCCACCTGGCGTGTCTCATGTCTGTGTGTGGTGGACTGTCCCACGGTCACGCCTGGACACACCTGGACACGCCAGATGACAGCAACACTTGGACAGCGGAAGACGGGCAAAGGGACGAGGTTACAGGTGAGGAGATCATTCAGGTCAATTTAATAAGAAGATTGAGAGGGAAATATGAGGGTGAAATGGGAGTAGTGAAAGTGGTTGGATTGATTAACTGAGAGGTGAAGAGGCGGGGCTAAGGAGCTAGGGGGGGGGGCTAGAGAGAGGAAGAGAGACAATAAGAAGTGACCCATCCTCGTGATCATCCTCCTGTTACTTGTAATAGTCGGCAGGGAAGGTCCCTGGCTGGGTCACGTGTCGACTACACAAGGGAACTCGCGGCTACTTAACGTGACGGAAACCACGTCCGTATTGACGTAAGTGCATTGTCCCGCTCCCAGCCAGCCACTGGCTGGTTCAATGTCCTCGTCCTCACCATGACCGGAGACTGTTCTTCCTCTCTGCTCCTATATGCCACATGTCTGTCTGTCTGTCTGTCTGTCTGTCTGTCTGTCTGTCTGTCTGTCTCTCTCTCTCTCTCTCCTCTCTCTCTCCTCTCTCTCTCTCTCTCTCTCTCTCTCTCGCTCTCATCTCTCTCTCCTCTCTCTCTCTCATCTCTCTCCTCTCTCTCCTCTCTCTCTCTCTCCTCTCTCTCTCTCTCTCCTCTCTCTCCCTCTCTCTCTCTCCCTCTCCCTCTTCTCTCTCCCTCTCCCTCCTCGCTCTCACACTCCCTCCTCACACTTCTCCCCCTCTCTAATCCCTCTCTCTCCCTCCCTCTCTCTCTCGTCTCCGCTACTCTCGAGCCGAGAAAGAGAGATAAATCACCTTATATCTTCCTGCTGCAATCTAGGAATTTTGAATCTTACGTTAAATGCAGGGGAGAGACACGAGGTCGTTCCTCCTGGAAGAAGAGGTCGCCACGAGGTGTTTGCTAGGCGTTCCCTGGAAGACGGTCGCTAGGAGGAGGTTGCCAGTATCTGGTCGTCAGCATCAGCTCGGCTCCCCGACCTGCCCCAAACACAACCTGCGCCACACCTCTAAAACAAAATTCCCGCATTCCGGCTCGATATTGTGTAGTGAGGGTGAGGGTGTACGCGCGGGCCGGGTGAGCGACCTCGCCTCGGGACGCCCCCTCTAACCTCTACCTTCACTTGTTTCCAGCTGTTTATATCTCAGCTCGAGAGCTGACCACAGCCGCAGACAACTGCTTGTTAATTATTGCTCCTCACTCGACAGGGAGACCGGGAAGTGTGGTAGGAAGAGCAGGAGAGAGAGAGAGAGAGAGAGAGAGGAGAGAGAGAGAGGAGAGAGAGAGAGAGAGAGAGAGGAGAGAGTTTTTAAGAGAGAGAGAGAGAGAGCTGGGGTCAGGTGTATTCAGCCACCCGAGGCTGTGGAGCGTACTCCCGGCACACGCAAGATACCTGGTGTAGGCTACACCCTGGGGGAGGGATACCTGGTGTAGACTACACCCCAGGGGAGGGGATACCTGGTGTAGAGTACATTATTATAGCATATTCAAAAGTAGTTGTGCAACAGGGTACCGCAACAAGACCTGTTGCAGAAACACACAGGACCCGAGCTCTTCAACACCCTGCCTTCCCCTACAGATGTACCGGGGTATAACACGCACACCTGCCACTGTCCACCCGCCTACATGTAAACACACCCTACCGTGGTCTACGGATCCGCGGAGACACTCGTCATTGTACCACACTCAAAGTAACCTCAAGGTAAGGGGGGGGGGCAGCGTAGTAGCGAGGGGTGGGGGGGGCAGGTAGTGGGGAAGGGGGGGAACATTATAAATGTGGTTTATTTAATATTCATATCCAACAAGAGTTCAGTCACACAGGATATTTGAGGCGCCAGACAGTCTGCTTTTAGCAATTAAGAAGTCACAGCTTAGAGATTAAATTGTCAAAGGTTGAGAGTAGCCAGGTCGTGTGAAGTGACATTGCTTTCTGCTTAGCTGATATAATTGTAGCCAAAGGTTGGCTCTGTCTTCCCATCAAACATGCCGCTTTTAGGTGTAGACAGTCAGTGGCTATCTGCTTGGTAGGCAGAGCTTAGCTCCCGGTCCCCCCATACATACCCATGGAACTGTACATTTGAAACAGTGAGCAGGACAGCGATGGGCTAGATCGCTTGTCGAGAAGCCCGCAGCCAGAACCAGCTTGTCCCAGGTCGGGTGGGACTGTCTAGACAGTCAGCCGTAGCCCCGACACCACTCTCTATCAAACTTATTCTCAGAGACTTGGTGAGTGAACTTGTGACGTATTTTGTTTTCCAAGTTAGGTGTTGTGTGAGATTCAGGGACAGTCAGCCTCAATTTCTTGTGTGGTGACTCAGATTTGTGTATTAATATGACATATTGAACATCAAGTGAAGTGGGT
>WNGS01000543.1:389854-407014 GCA_020271785.1 Procambarus virginalis
GAGACTCAAAGATACATTCTCAGGTATGTTCTTATTAAGTGGCTTTAGGCCCATATTTAAATGCCATGTATGGTATACAGTACAGTACTTTATAATCATAGATATTCAGCAACTCACCTAACTAGAGGTAACTCACCTAACTAGAGGTGAACGATCTTGACAGTAACTGAGGTACTGTTCATCTTTACAGATATCTGAGGTCATTTTTACAGCCCACAAGAAGAATTGGTGTATTAGGGCAAAACCGCCGAATCTCCGGGTACCACATCACCCGGCAATTCCGTAGCGACACTGGATTTGCCACCGAGAAACAAAGCAGCACCACATCGGACCTGCAATTAAATTGCATACCAAGTATTAGGCATTAGGTGTAGCTTGGACTGCACTACATATGAATGAGTCTTAGGTACATACCAGACAGATGATTATTAATACTGTGCATATAGTTACAATCAACAAAATATATTAAGTTACATTAAAGAGTAGGAGGTAATTTGTGAGATAAAATTGCAAAGTAGTAAATAGGTACCCAAGAGTTAGCCAACTGTTGTGGGCTGCATTCTCAGAAATGTCAGTTATTGGCCTAGGGCAAGGGTGGGAAATGTTTAGAAGTGTGCATGCCAAAATTGCTAAATCTTTGATGCAAAATGTTCTCATGTGCCCACCAAAAATTTGGGAAACATATTTTTTCATGTCTTTTAAGTATTGGGAGAAAGTTTTCAAATAATACAAAATCATAAGGAATAAGGAGACATCTGGCTGCTTGGTGAATGATACAACAACTGAACGGGACAAAACTTGCATGTCAGTATATTGTGTAGATGACTTGGAATTAGGATATTCGTTTCATTTTCTTACTGCAGTATTTATTGTTACCAAAACAGTTTTTATTTGGTATCTCTCTACTTAATAAATAATTTTCTGGGGGGAGCCCCGTCGGCTCCCCGGAGCTATCCAGGCTGAATGGATATGTATAACTTTCTGGCATCAGTCAAAGTGCTTGGAGTTCATGCCCTACCGGGGACCACGAGCCAGACCCTGTCCCCTTCAGAGAGGCATGAGGAACAATGGCCTATAGAAACCCCCCTGTGGTTGGGAGCATTTTATGTCTGCCATCGACCGGGATAGGCACCCAGTTAGGTAGGCGCCCCAAAACAAACCCCTATTCTGTTAAAAATATTGCTACCGAAAGCTGAATGAGTGGACAGAACTCCTCAAACAAAATTATCAAACTAGCATGACGTCATCACGTCGCCATGCCGCCGTCTGCACAACCTCCCTCCTCCCCGGGAGGGGGAAGGGGGAGCCCCAGACCCTCTGTGCCGCGATCCAACCGCCAGTTCTTGGCTGATGTGATTACTGGCCAGTCGGGTGCCTCTGGCTCCGGTTTTGTTTCAGTTCTGTGCCTTGTGGTGTGGGCTGTCTCTACAAGTGGTGTGTGAGCCAGGAGACATATTCCACAGTACTCGGGCTGCATGCACCTAGGGCTCTCTTCCCTAGATGCCCTGTAAGTACTGCCCTTGGGGCTTGGGGTCACCTTCCACAAGTCACCTTGGGATCTACCTCTGCTGTGTCCTTTACTGTGCGGTACTTGGATGCCCTTGGAGTCGGCTGGGGTTTTGTTGCCCTTCTTTATCTCTGGGTAGGAGGTAGTTTTCATCACTGGTAGGAATGCGGGGTATTGCACAGCTAGTTTTCACCAATAACAGCGGCCGACTCTGTTCCGCCTGGGTACATTGTCCTCTTGCGGGTTTTTCTTCAGTTTTTGTTTTTTGCCTAGTGGGGGGAGTCTGCCTTTGTGGTGTCCCCTTTGCTGTTCTAGTGATGTTTATATATATTTTCTGTTTTGGTGGTACTCCCCGCTTGGCCCCAGTGAGTGAACATGTCCTGGGGGTTCAGCTTTCAGAAGTTTGTTTGGTAGACTTGGGTGCCGGTTCGAGGTACCCTGTCTGGACTTTCCTTGGTGTGTAACCAAGGCTAAGGGCCCTGGGAAACCTCATGGGGGTTACGTGGTCCGATGGATGTGACCCCTGAGTCCCCTCCTCGCATCTTGCGAGTTTGAAGGTTACTCTGTCCCCTTGTCTCAGGGTAACACTCACCGGTTGTGCCTCCGCCATGTTGCCTGTTGGGTCGGTGATTCTTTTGACCTGGAGTTTTGTGACGTGTTTTGTCTGTACGTACTCCCATTCACCCTAGTCACAGATCATGATATGCGGGTGCAGGCAGCTGCGGTGTTGCATGCTAGGTTTAGGTTGCTGCAACACGTTAGATTGGTTATGGCCCTGGATGCCTCGGGACTGCCTTGTTTTGAATATAGGGGGTCCGGACTTAGGGATGAGAGTGGCTTCAGCTCTGGTTCCGTCTGCTCCTCCTTGTCCTTCCCTTTCTGTTGTGCATACTTCCTTTCCCTTGCTTCCGGCTCCAAACCATCAGCTTGTTTCAGGGTTGTGGCAGGGTCTGGTTGCGTTGAGACTAGGGTGGTTTCAGGGGTTTTCTTCTTCCGAGGTAGTGGCAGAGGCATTCGAGCCTGTTCCTCCAGCTGAGCTGTATGGGTCTGACAAGTGGGCTCCCTTCCTTAGTGTTTTGTATGGCTGCCCTGGCTTTTACTTGTGGGGCTGGGGCTTTGGACAGCCCCAGTCAAAGATGACTCGACCTTGGGGGCCCTGCTGTAGTTGTAGTGGGGAGGGGTTACCTAGGCCCCCTTTTGCCCCACTTATGTTTTTGTACCTCGGTGCGGGGCTTGCAATTCCTCAGAGTGGGGTTTTCCTAACCCCCTCTGTGTTCGTGTTGGTTTCGGGTCTACCCCTTCCCGGTTCGGTTCCGTGTCCCTTCAGGTCCGTCAATTCCGTCATTTTTGGGTGTGCTATTTTCCCTTTCGTCTCCTTTTCGCGATTACGTTGCGTAAATGTTCCCTTCGTATCGGGATCCCTGTGTTCCTTGGTCAGGGGTCTCTTTGGGCCATATGTGCCTCCGTGCATTTGCGCTGGCTTCTGACGGTTCTCGTTGGTTCGAGGAACTCTTCGATACTTCCAATATTATTGGAACGTCTGTTGACTTCCAGTGAGGCTTCCCTCTAGTCCTTTCTCAGACTCGTTGGTCCTCTTCCGTGCTTTTTGTCTTCTTTTGATTCTGTTTTCCCATTATTTAGTCTTCACATTGTCTCTCCTTCCTGTCTCGCCGTTCCTATCATTCGTTTCACACGCCTTGCTGGTGCCTTCCCCGGAAGATGGGTGTGCGGTTCGGTCCTCGGGCGCGGGTACTGGGGGGTTTGTTTTGTTTTGGGCGGAGTACACATGTGTTGGTGTTCTGCGTCCTTTCTCATAGATTCTATGCCATTTTCGCTCCTCTTATCTCAGTCATAACCCCTTGGATACTCGGGGGTGTTCTGGATTTTATGTGTGGAACGATCTTCTAGTTCTTTTCTCGGCTTGCGGGTGTGGGGCAGCTCTGAGAGGTGCCTCCTCCACCTCTGTCCTGCATGTACCTCGTCTTCTCCTACTGGGCACGCACCTCTGGACATTCTCCACTGGGGTGCTCCTGTTACATTGCTCGGCTCAGTTGTTTTGTGACACGGTAGTGTCTCTGTTCTGCAGGTGAGATTGTACTATCTGGTGACTCTATCGGCCAGGTGTTGGTTCTCGCTTTTTGGTGGGTTGTTGTGTGTTTTGCTTGGACACTTTGCCTTACAGTGCCTTTACTTTGTCCGTGTATCTTGTTCTTAGTTGTACTGTGGGATACAGCCCCGAATTTCGGTGCTTTTTGTTTAGTTTTCGGCGCTTGGGTCTTTTCTCGATATTTGGACACTCCTTCGTTCCCTCGGACCATGCTTTCTGTGTCCTCATTCATTGACTCGGTCTCAGATCTCTGGAGGAGGGGGGTCCGCAGACGATGGCGTGGCGACATGATGACGTCATACTAATTTGATAATTTTGTTTGGGAAGTTCTGTCCACTCGTTCGGCTTTCGGTAGCAATATTTTCATCAGAATAGGGGTTTCTTTTGGGATGCCTACCTTTCTGGATGCTTATCCCAGTCGATGGCATACATAGAATGCTTCCAGCCACAGGGGGGATTTCTATAGGCCATTGTTCCTCGTGCCTCTCTGAGGGGGCCAGGTTCTGGCTCGTGGTCCCCGGTAGGCAGGAACTCCAAGCACTTTGACTGATGCCAGAAACATATCCATCCGGGACTCAAACAGAAAATGGAGTTTCGTTACATTCAACTCTGGTTTTTTAAGTTAAAATATTCAACTCGGTAAAGAAGGTGGATATTTATTTAGTTATTGTTTAAGGTGAGCCCTGGGTTGTGTGTGCCGCAAAGAGTGGTTAGCATGCCACTTTTGGCATGCATGCCATAGGCTGACCACCCCTGATCTAGGGAAACCTCACTAACCCTAGCAGGAAGCTTATAGGATTATCAAGGTTCCTTTAGGCCAAAGACTGACTTTTCCCAGAATGCAACTTATAGCAATTGACTACCTCCCTGGTACCTATTTACTGCAAGATGAACTGAAGCATTGGGTGAAAGGAAACATGCTCATCTCTGTTCTACTGTGGGAATTAAACCCAGGACCATCATTTGTTGGAAACCGCATTTAACTACTTCATTAGGTCTAATTCATGCTGCAATATTCTAAATCCCACACGCCACAACTCTTGCTACATATGACCACTCCTTTGTGTCACATGATTGATCTCTTACCTGCCATAGGCAAAACGTCGATCCTTGTCATGGTCGCCAAAGGTGTCCCACAACCGGAGGGAGACATTCACACCGTCAACTACCACACACGATCTCTCCAAAACCTGAAATGTGAAACTTTATATCATCATGATTTTCCAGTAATTAGAAACATAAACTTGCAACTGATGATTACAAGACAAATTTCTGCTTTGCTTAAAAATAGCAGCCTATGAGTGAAGTATTGTAGACAGGAAGATCTTGATTTTCTTTACGTAATATCTTGGAACATGATGAGTATTATACTACCACTGGAAATAATAATGTAATAAAGAGATCAAATGAACATTAAAATCAAAGTAATCTGAGAAATATCATGAGTCATATCTGTAGTCTGTACTGACCTCTTTGTATATCCTGTATTGGTCGATGGCGAAGACTGTTGGCACATGTGTGTTGAGCAGCTGGGAGAGAGAGAACTTCTTGTTGCAGGCACGAGCACAGATGAGTCGGGTCTTGCCCACAGCTGTGTCGCCCACAACTACACATTTCACCAACTCCTGATGCGGCTGTTCACTATCCATGATCGATACCCATTATCCTTGGCATGCCTGCAACAATGTTAATGTTGTTAATTACATCATAGCCTTCAGTGCTGGATATGCAGTGTGTTTGTAAACACAAAACTTGTTGGTAAATACAGTATTACTCTTATAAACTTTTCAACAAGCATAACTTCAATGTGTTGTTAAATATATGAAATCTAGTGACAGAATCTATACCTAAGGCAGACAATGCCAACCATACAATAGCAATGGGCCAAATTAGTATATATATAAAGTAATAGTATGTGGTCTCCTATGGTGTACAGTGAAGTAACTTTGGCCACTGGAAGATATTTTATACAATTAACAGCTCCATATGTTATACAGAGAAGAGAATGTGCTGTATACGAAGATGGGACTTTTACCTCATAAGTGTGTAGTTAGCAAAGGAAGTGACATGGTTCCACATTAAATACAAGATACCAATGGAGACATCAATGCTTTCCACAAAAGAATCCAAGAAAGTTATACAGTATTCCAAACTGGCTAGACAGAGATCTAAGGCCTAAAACCGACTCTGCAGTAGTTTTCCAAAAGTTATTGATACTGTACTTGGAATATTTGGATGGCTAAATGCAAATTAAGATCACCCCTCAATCACCTACCCTAACCAAGTTAAGAATCTTTCACATAATTTACAAGCTGAGTGCTGCCTAATCTCGTATATCCCATATTTTATTATGTGACAATTGCCCCAATTAATTCAACTCTACTAGCAGTGCATTACTCATTGTGGTTATATTGCCTAGGCAGGTCTGCCAGGTATAACAGTCATTTAAGATTTATATTCATTCCAGTAGCTTAGCATCATCTACAAGATTTTTTTTTTTCTTATTCAACGCTGTTTGTCTACATATTGTATTTATGCTGCTTTTCAGTCATGTTCCCCCCTTTTTTTGTACCTTTATTTGTATCTGTTCTCAAAACATTTTATTCTTTTTGTTCAATTAGCATTAAGTTTTAGATATTAATGTTTTCTTGCCCGAAACGCATTGCGTAATAGTGGCTTTAGGCATTGTATGTACTAGCTCTATCTATAAATTGATCCACTTATGTAAAATCTCTCTATGTATGTACCTTTCCTGAATAAACATATTTATTTTATATTTTTAAGAATACCCATACAGTATCTGTATTCCTTCAGCTGCATCATTTCTATAAACAATAAACATTACTCACACTGGCACCGAGTCTTGCAGATTCTGCTGGTGATATTCATTCAGCACTATTTATTACCTCTTAATCTTCTTCTTCTTGATAGTAGGTGCAGTTTGCATGAAGGACCTCTTAATCACTGCTTACCTTTCCTTTTTCTATTTGTTAATTTTTCATCCATATTTTGCATTACTCCTATGTGCTCCAACTCGAGAACAATCTGTTGTGTGAGATTTTATGAACTGTCTCTATTTTTATCTCAAGAAAGATGCAGTCTATCCAACCTTCTCTTTCTTGTAATTAAAATATAAGTGTGTGTATGTAATTACCTAAGTGTACTGACAGGATGAGAGCTATGCTTATGATGTCTCATCTTCCCATCTCTTTGTAAGGCTTCAATATCATTATCATTTCCCACTTTACCATAAAACTTTGTGTCATCTGCAAATTTGATGATGTGGTTTGTAATAATCTCATTTATGTCATTGATAAGATTACATTGGTTTGGTTGGGGAAGGGGAATACCCCACCTTCCCTTACTTTTACCTCTCCCCACCTTTCCCTACCCTAATCTCTCACCCACCTTCCCCTACCCTACCCTAAGATCAATGGAAAAGTCGAAAATGAAAATGATATTGAAGTCTTACAAAGATCTACACGAACTCCACAAATGGTCAGAAGACTGGCAAATGCTTTTTAATATCTAAAAATGTAAGACTTTGCATGTGGAGCGTAACAATGCATGTTACAACTATCAAATTACAGTAATAACATCACCCTGCAGCAGATTGATGAAGTAAAGGGCCTTGGAGTCAACTTCCACCATTCACTGAAAGTCGCACAACAGGTAGGGGCAGCAGGAGAAAAAAACTAACCAAACTATTGGAATAATTAAGCGTATCTTTGACTTTAAGGAAAAGAAGGTAGTTGTACAACTGTATAATATATATATACATGACTCTGGTGCGCCCTAATCTGGATTACTGTAGCCAAACATGAAGACCTTATCTTCAGAAAGACATAGCTGCTCTCGGGAAGGTGCAACACATGAAGGTGAAGATGAACAGTCTCCGTGGTGTAGTGGTAATGTTCCGAACCATAATGGAAACTGACCCAAGTATAGGATGGGTTAAACCCAAGTATCGCGTTTTCAAAAGGGTCGCCCGTGTTGGAAAACATGAACGCTGAAAGAATATTGTTGAAAACATCTTGATTACTTATTAAACCAAAATTATTTATTAGTCAGAAGAAAGACAGAAACGCGATCTATATGTAAAACCTCTACCAGACAAATATTTTAAGTAAAACCGAAGATATTTGTAGTTGTATAAAAGTGGCAGTTTTCATCGCTCGTCGTGCTCGAAAACCGCAGCATTCATCTCAGAACCATGCCTATTTCACGCAGATTCCTTAATAAACATAAGAGTTTTATATGTCACAAGAAAGATAGAAATATGAGCTTCATTCTAAATACCTTACCATGGGCATATTTAAATTTAAAGCGAAGATACGTGTACTTTTATAATAGCCGAGCTCCGACCCCGGACAGATCGATCAACGGAGCAACTCTCTCTCAGAACAATGCTTATTTCACGTAAATTCGTTAATAAACATATAAGTTTTATATGTCTCAAGAAAAGCAGACATATAAGCTTCACTTTAAGCACTTTACCATAGATATATTTAAAGTTCTAATGAAGATACATATATTTTAAAAATTACGGAGCTCCGACCCCGTACAGACTGAACGACAGAGCAACTCTCTCTCAGATCAATGTTTATTTCACGTAAACTCGTTAATAAACACAAATGTTTTATATGTCATAAGCAAGATAGAAATATGAGCTTCATTTTAAATACATTACAATAGACATATTTATAGCTCAAGTGAAGATACATATGTTTTTATAGTGGCGTTCAGTAGCTTTTCGGTCATGGAGTGTAACGCCTACGCACTTGCCGATATATTGTATAATTAACAAAGATACGCTAATAAAGCCTAAAATCTTATATGCCTCCAGAAAGACCGAGATATGAACATTATTATGATTGCACCAAATGAAATATATCATGTTGGAGGACAAAGATATATCAATTTTAAATTAAGTTTCGACTCTTGCTCGGGCGAGAGAGAGATGAGGCGACTCTCGCCCCATCTATTGGAGATTCTGTCCACTAAAGGCCCAAAGCTACTCAAACCCTCCTAGCATTATCTAGGTANCAGCAAAAGGAGTGTTGGGAGATGCCATTTTGGTGAGGGAGGTGGCAACATCTGCATGACTTGTCATGCTGGATAAGTGTGGACACTATGCTCTTTGGGCATTTTACCGGCTTAGTTGAAACAGGTATGGTGGACAAACATGTACAGTACATATTTATATATAATGAGTGTATATAGGGTAATGCCACAAACAGTATACTTGAAGGAGGAATGTTAGTGCATCTGGCCTTGAACCAGTGAAGGAGGGAGCATCAGTTGTGTGTGGCCACCTGTTTCTGTCTACCGTCACCATACAAGATAGTGGTTTGCTATGGTGAACACAAATGTAGATACTTATATATAACGTGCATATATATATATAGTGTAATAACAGCATAAGGAGTGTTGGGAGAAGCCATTTTGGTGAAGGAGGTGACATCATCTTCCTGACTTGTCATGCTGTGTAAGGGTGGCCACTATGCTCTTGTGCACTATGCCAGCTTAGATGAACAGTTATGGTGAACAGAACATGTAGATACTTATATATAAAGTCTGTATGTAGTGAATAATAGCAAAAAACAGTATGGTAGGGGGAGGATGTTGGCAAGTGAGGAGTTTTTGAGGAAGGGAGTGGCAGAGAGAGGCTGGCTGGCTGGTGTGTGCTGGCCACTCCTCATTGCTTTTGATTCACAATATCAACTTAGTGGTTCGTTATGGTGAACAAAACATGCAGATATTTATATAAAACCTGTGTACATAGTGTAATAACTGTACACAGTTATTACTGTGTACACAGTAATTAAAATTAGTGTTTGGAAAATATATAAGCTATAATTTAGTGATTTGATGTAATTACCTACGTGTAATTACCTAAGTGTAGTTACAGGATGAGAGCTACGCTCGTGGTGTCCGTCTTCCCAGCACTCTTTGTCATATAACGCTTTGAAACTACTGACGGTCTTGGCCTCCACCACCTTCTCACTTAACTTGTTCCAACCGTCTACCACTCTATTATAAAAGTGAATTTTCTTATATTTCTTCGGCATCTGTGTTTAGCTAGTTTAAATCTATGACCTCTTGTTCTTGAAGTTCCAGGTCTCAGGAAATCTTTCCTGTCGATTTTATCAATTCCTGTTACTATTTTGTACGTAGTGATCATATCACCTCTTTTCTTGTCTTCTAGTTTTGGCATATTTAATGCCTCTAACCTCTCCTTGTAGCTCTTGCCCTTCAGTTCTGGGAGCCACTTAGTAGCATGTCTTTGCACCTTTTCCAGTTTGTTGATGTTCTTCTTAAGATATGGGCACCACACAACAGCTGCATATTCTAGCTTGGCCTAACAAAAGTCATAAACAATTTCTTTAGTATATCGCCATCCATGTATTTAAAAGCAATTCTGAAGTTAGAAAGCGTAGCATAGGCTCCTCGCACAATATTCTTCATGTGGTCCTCAGGTGATAGTTTTCTATCTAGAACCACCCCTAGATCTCTTTCTTTATCAGAATTCTTTAAAGATTTCTCACATGATGTATAGGTTATGTGGGGTCTATGTTCTCCTATTCCACATTCCATAACATGGCATTTATTAACATTAAATTCCATTTGCCAAGCGGTGCTCCATATACTTATTTTGTCCAGGTCTTCTTGACGACCAATGTGAAGATTGTGCGGTGACTAGTCAATGGTAAAAGAACAAAGATGGAATATACCGGTAAGCTATGAAAGAATGGAGGATTAAGCCTATGACATGGCACAATTATGTTGCTTTGAGGAAATTATGCCAGAGACTTCCTGCTGCATGTTAGAAAATCTAATGCTAGATGAAATTACAGGCATATTCAAACCTTCCCTTATTAAATGTTAAGCAACAAAAAATCTATGGAAATTGAAGATGACCATACCTGTGAGCATGGACTATGGTACCACCCGCAGTAGTGTTGCTCCCAGCTACCAGCACCAGGTCAGTGAAGGCGGCACAGGTGAGAAGACCATGGAGATCCTCACGCAGGGTGCTCACCACTGTTGACGGCTCCTGAACCTTGGGCTTGGGCGGGCAGAAAGGCACCTGAAATTTAAATGTGTTCTACTTTATTATATTATGAATAAAATAATATTCATGGTATGATTTCCCATCAAGGTTACACCAAGGTTACACTCACCCCCCCCCAAGGCCAAATATTGACCTTCATCACGATGCAACCCACTACAGTTACCTAAATCCTAAGTACCTATTTACTTCAAGAGGAACAGGTGACAGGAAATATGCCTAATTTTCTATTCCCTACCCAGTGATTGAAGCCGAGACCTTTTGGCTGTGAGCAGGCTACATAGACCACCCTGCTAAAGACATTATATTTTTACATTAAATGTCCTGTCTCTCACTTTCATGGCATTGAAAGGCATCAGCCAAAAAGAAATAAAGAAAGTAATACAGAAAATACTGAAAATGACACCCCCCCCCATACATTCATCCTAGCTGCCACCCTAAATACTGCACCATCACATCCATTCATTATATCCTTTACCCTACATACTGCACCATCACATCCATTCAACATATTTTCCACACTACATACTGCACCACCTCTAAAAAAAAAAAAAAAAAAAAAAACAGCGTTGAATGTAATGAAACGCCATTTTCTGGGCGAGTCCCGGAGGCTCCCCGGAGCTATCCATGGCTGAAATGGATACCTAACTATTTTGCATCAGTCGGTGTGGGTGGAGTTCTAGGCCTACCGGGGACCACGAGCCAGAACCTGGCCCCCCTCACAGAGGCATGGGGAGCAATGGCCCATAGAATTGCAGGGGAGGGGGTAGACACCAAATACAATTTATACGCAGAGGGAGCGAAAGAGAACCCCCTCTCCTCGTAACACTAAGTCCCGCTCCGAGGCAAGAACTCCATGCATTGACTGATGCCAGAAAGATATACATACCCATTCAGCCTGGATAGCTCCGGGGAGCCAACAGGGCTCCCTCCCAGAAGACATATTATTGCTAAACATCACAGGTGACTAGAGAGAGATGTTACTAAAAGTTCTACAGCATGCATCTCTATACACCCTTTAATTCCACCCCAGGAGACACTTGACATCTTCAGGCTGAAAGCTAGGAGTCTTCCTAAATTATTATTTTGAGGGAAGGAAGAGTTCAGCAATCTTCTTATGAGAGGTACACCAGAATTTAACTCTCTGCAGTCCAGCTCAGCACTAGAGGGGGCTGAACAAAGCTTATGTCCAAATTTAAATAAGATGATTTATATACCTGGTATATTTTTGCCAAAAGATGCTACAACAAAATTTAACTTTATAATATTCTGCTGGGATTATTTCAGTCACTGTCGGCAACATAAGAGGCATGTACGAAGGAATCAAACAGGCAACAGGCCCTACACAAAACCGGACGGCTTCTCTAAAGTCTGCCACTGGAGAGATCATTAAAGACCGTGATCAACAGATGAATCGCTGGGTGGAACATTACTCCGAACTCTACTCCAGAGAGAACTTGGTCAGCGTAGAGGCTTTGGATGCAATTGAATGCCTGCCCATCATGGAAGAACTTGATCTTGAACCAACTGTGGAAGAAGTTGAGAAAGCGCTGGATTCACTTTCCTCAGGTAAGGCCCCAGGAGATACGGGATTCCGCCTGAAGTTCTCAAGTGCGCTCATGGAACACTTAAATTTGAGCTTCATGAACTTCTGTGCCAATGCTGGAGGGAGGGCTCGGTGCCACAAGACATGAGAGATGCAAACATCATCACTCTCTACAAAAATAAAGGTGACAGAAGCGATGTAAACAACTATCACGGCATCTCCCTCCTCAGCGTCGTTGGCAAACTATTCGCTAGGGTCGTTTTGGTCAGGCTTCAGATTCTTGCCAAAAGAGTGTACCCTGAGTCACAGTGTGGTTTCCGAGCAGAGAGGTCGACCACTGACATGGTGTTCTCCCTGAGACAGCTTCAAGAAAAGTGCAGGGAGCAGAGAAAAGCCTTGTACACTGCCTTCATTGACCTTACAAAGGCCTTCGACCTCGTGAGTAGGGATGGACTCTTCAAGATCTTGGCCAAAATTGGCTGTCCACCCATCCTACTCAGCATGATACAATCGTTCCACAAGGACATGAAGGGGACAGTCGTGTACGAAGGCTCAACTTCTGAATCATTTAACATTAACAGTGGTGTTAAACAGGGGTGTGTTCTTGCTCCAACCCTGTTCGGCATCTTCTTCGCGATCCTCGTCAAGCATGCTTTTGGAATAACGACAGAAGGCATCTATCTCCGTACAAGATCTGATGGAAAGCTGTATAATCTATCCAGACTCCGAGCAAAGACAAAAGTACAAATGCGAATCCTCAGGGAGTTCCTCTTCGCCGACGACGCAGCGATCACCACACACACAGCAGAAGGCCTGCAGCAGCTACTCAACCGCTTTGCCGCAGCCTGTTCTGCATTCGGCCTGACAATCAGCCTGAAGAAGACACAGGTGATGGGACAAGATGTCAATGAGCTACCCTGTATAAATATAGCAGACTATGCGCTGGAGGCAGTTCACGAGTTTGTGTACCTGGGCTCCACAATCTCAGACACCCTTTCCCTGGACACTGAGCTCAACAGGCGTATCGGGAAGGCCGCAACAACACTGGCCAGGCTCACAAAGCGCGTTTGGGAAAATGCCAAACTGACAGTGCACACCAAGGCACAAGTCTACATGGCATGTGTGGTGAGTACACTTCTCTACGGCTCGGAATCCTGGACCCTGCGCTCTCGCCAGGAGAGACGGCTTAATACCTTTCACATGCGGAACCTGAGACGCATCCTTGACATCACGTGGAAAGACCACGTCACCAACAACACTGTACTCGAGAGAGCAGGAGTCCCTTCAATGTTCACTCTCTTGAAACAGAGACGCATGCGATGGCTGGGACATGTCTCACGCATGGTCGATGGCCGCATACCGAAGGACCTCTTGTATGGAGAACTGGCATCAGGAAGGAGACCTACCGGAAGACCTCAGCTGCGTTTCAAAGATGCCTGCAAACGCGACCTCAAGCAGATGAACATGGGAGGCAGCAGCTGCGGACAGATCTGCCTGGAGATATAAAGTGCAGAAGGGACTCCAGCAATTCGAGGATGAACTGAAGAGGCAGGCGGAGGAAATAGACTTCAGAGGAGGTCTCGACCACTGTCAGACGCACCCGCTTCGGCGTTTATCTGCGCTCGCTGCAGTCGAGACTGTCATTCTCGGGTTGGCCTTCACAGCCACAGCAGGCGCTGCATCCAACTCAACTACAACAACTAGACACCCAGGGCACAACTCCATAACCCTACGGGATTGACGGATGCCTACTACTACTAATATTCTATTTATTTATTATTCTATAATATTATATTTTATTTATTTGAAGGGCTTTTATCAACTACCAGCATATATGATAATTAATCTAGTCTGGTGGAGAGTCATCCGAACACTCTATGGAGTCCCAGAGGTAAACTTTGAGCAAAGAAACACCAAGATTGAAGTAAAGTTATTTATAAACAATGTTTTACTTTTAATGGCTTTATCAACTACAAGAGAGATACACAAGGCAAGTGATTATACATATTAAGGGAAGGGAAGGTCATGAGTCCCCCCTTAATAAGCACTTGCACTGTATATACCTGTCATTTTTGTTATAGTCCTTATATTCAAAATATTATCTACAGAAAAAGTCTACTCTCATCTCAGCATTTTTCTATACAGTATTATTATCACCACTCTGTTCTCACTTCAACCAACTAGAAGTAAATTTATTAAGAAAACTACAAGTGACTGATTCATGATAATTCCTAAGTCATTAGAAATCTAAAACTTGTTACAAGACTGAAATGCAATGACTTAAAAAAGTACTGTATTAGAATTTAGAATTACCCAGTTCTTCATAGGGGATAAATTACACCAGGAAAATTTGTTTACTTAAACAGACATGACACGATGATGCTAAGTGAAAAATAGTTCCATTCACTGAAAATGTCTTGTACTATCTATAAAACATCATTTAGGTACAGTGACACCTCGGCTTACAAATGCCCCTCTTCTGAACTTTTCGGGTTAAGAGCCCAATTTCTTCGGAAAATTTGAATCGGGTTCGAACTCTGCCTCGGGAAACGAGTTTGTTGATACACATATGGGCCGACCTAGTGCGTGGTGGCACGGCAATTGCGCCACAGTTTACCAGTGTCTCCCACCTAGTGACTATCATGCCTGGATTCCTTGCAAAGATTTAGTTTTTTTCAGATTTTTGGCTATTTGAACATAAAATTTGTTATTATATAACTTGCCATGGGTCTCAAGAAAGTCAGTGCCAAGGTTCAAGCCAAGAAAATACATGTGAGAATGACCATAGAAGAAAAACAAGAGATCATTCGTAAACATGAAAATGGTACAGGGGTTGTTGAACTAACTAGGCAGTTCAACAATTCTTTAGGGGAGGAGGAGGAGGCAGTAGAGGATGTTTCTTCCTCATTAATAAAGAAAATGTGTGCAGTATGGGAAGAACTGCAAAGTTTTACTGAAAATAATCACCCAAATAAAGCTGTAGCAGGCCATTGCATTGATCTTATTAATGACAATGTGATGTCTCACTACAGACAAGTGTTACAAAGAAGGAAAAAACAATCTTCAATGGAACAATTTTTAGTGAGAAAATCAAGCAGTGAGCCAGAAGCAGGTCCTAGTGGTATGCAGGCAAAACATGCCAGAGTGTGTACCCCAGAGAAGTCATCGCTGCCTGATGTTATAATGAAAGGGGAATCCCCTTCCAAACAGTAACACCTCTCCTCCTTCCTCCCCTCCTCACCATCTTCCATACACCAACAGGAGTCATCAGTAAAGGTAAGTACTGTAATAACTTGTACATAGTTTGTACTGAAGATTTAGGTAAATTAGGTATAAAATTTACTTTGAAATTAATTTTTTGGGGAGTCTGGAACGGATTAATTCATTTTCCATTATTTCTTATGGGGAAATTCGCTTCTGTTTACAAATTTTTGCGTTACGAGCCGTCTCTGGGAACGAATTAAATTCGTAAGCTGAGGTACCACTGTATATAAAAGATAAAAAAATTTTGTGGGAGACTCGAAATTTTGCTGATTACAATATGGGAACATAATATATAGCATATCATGCATTCACTTATCTACCTTGAAGATTTTGTTGTAAATACAGTATATTCATAATACACTTGAAATATATGGATGTGGTTTGCCTGACAGTTTTATGCAAAGAGTTAAGAGTATTAACTAGCCAGTGAGTAAGAATAAACATACCTGTAATGTAGGTCGCTGGACGCGCTTGAGATTAGTCATCCAGAAGCGCTGTTGTCTCCGGGATATGAGGGCGGCTCTAATCACATTGTCAAATACCTCATTTACTCCAAAGTATGTAAGCACCGATGTCTCATAATATTCAACACCAATTTCTCTAGCAACTGCACGACCTTCACATGGCATTACCAGGTCACACTCACGTACAGCTCTGATGGATTTATTAACATTAAGAAAACAATTTCTATAGACTATGACAATAAATAAATATATAATGTACGTATAACAGGTACAGTGTACCTCGGAATGAGGAGTGTCCTGTATGCGAGTTTTTTCGGAATACGAGCAGGAGTTCATCGAAAATTATGTTCTCGGAATGCGAGGGTACCTCGGGACGCGAGTTTGATACGCGTACAAGGCCGACCTAGCGCGTGGTCGATCGGCGATCGTCGCCCCTCCGCCCCTCAGTTTACCATTGTCTCGCGCCCAGGACTATCCCACATCAATTCTTCACTGGATTTTCAGTGTTTTGTTGGATTTTTGGTCATTTGACTACAGTTTGTTATTATATATCTCACCATGGGTCTCAAGAAAGCCATTGATAAGGTTCAACCTAAGAAAATAGCTGTGAGTAGAGGCAGTAGAGGGTCCCTCCTTGATTAAGAAAATGTGTGAAAGTATGGGAAGAACTGCAAAGTTTTGTTGAAAAAACTCACCCAGATAAAGCTGTAGCAGGCCGTTGCATGACCTTTTAATGATAATGTGATGTCTTACTACAGACAAGTGTTAAAATGAAAGGAAAAACAAGTGTCTTTAGAGAAATTCTTAGTAAGACAAGCAAGTCCTAGTGGTATGCAGGCAAAATGTGCCAGTGTGTGCATACCAATGAAGTCCTCACTGCCTGATGTGATAATGGAAAGGGACTCCCCTTCCAAACAGTAACTCCTCTCCTCCTCCCCCCTCCTCACCATCTCCATACGCCTACAACATTCAAGAGCAAGGTCAGTAATAACTTGAACAAGTTTTGTAGGTTTTATTTAGATGAATTAGGTATAAAAATTTAGTTTGATATGGGGTTTTTGGGGTAGTCAGGAACGGATTAATTCATTTCCCATTATTTCTTATGCAGAAATTAGCTTCAGAATACGAGTTTTTCGGAATAAGAGCTGTCTCCAGGAACGATTATTAAACTCTTAAACTGAGGTACCACTGTATGGTACA
>WNGS01000543.1:451053-465305 GCA_020271785.1 Procambarus virginalis
TATATATATAGAATATATATATAATATATATATATAATATATATATATATATATATATATATATATATATGATATAATATATATATATATATATATATATATATATATATATATATATATATATATAAATATATATATATATATATATATATATATATAAGTATATTACGTATATAACCTAGTAGCCAGAACACACTTCTCGGCCTACTATGCAAAGTCCGATTTGCCTAATAGGCCTAGTGATTTTCTTTATTTTCAATCTTTTTCCAAATAGTTTATTTGAATTATTATTATTATTTTATATTAAGACCATAATTTATTGACTTAGTTGTGTTAGTTTAGGTTGGTTAAGATAGATTAGGCTAAGGTTAGGTAGGGTTGGTTAGGTTCGGTCATATATAATAAATAAATAAATAAATATGTTTATTCAGATAAGGTACATACATACAAGTGATTTACATAAATTGATCGGCTTATAGATAGAGCTAGTACAGGTACATACAATGCCTAAAGCCACATTACGCAATCGTTTCGGGCAGGAAAAACATTAATATCTAAAACTTAATACTAATTGAGTATAAAGAATAAAAATGTGTTGAGAACAAATACAAATAAAGATAAAAAAAGGGGGGAACATGACTGAAAAAGCAGCACAAATACAATAGGTCGACAAACAGCGTTGATTAGAAAAAAAAGATAACAGACATGGGTTGACAATAGAGGGGTAAGGTAGGTTACAGGGAATTTATTATGTAGTGTTTCGTTTTTATCTTAAACTGGTTGAGAGAGGTACAGTCTTTAACATGGTTGGGAACGTCATTCCACATTCTGGGTCCCTTATTTGTAGAGCATTTCTAGTTTGATTAAGTTGTACTCTTGGAATATCAAAACTGTATTTATTTCTGTGTGGTGCTCATGGGTTCTGTTACAACCTTCAATGAAGCTTTTGAGGTCAGGATTGGCATTACACAGTTCAGCGTTTTATATATGTATAATACACATGAGAGAATGTGCAGTGACCTAATATCTAACATATTTAGAGATTTGAGTTGGGGTACCAAGTGATGTCTGGGGCCAGAGTTGGATATTGTCCTAATATTAGCTTTGTGTTGAGTAATTAGATTACGTAAATGATTTGGGTAGTAGAACCCCAAGCACAAATACCATTAGTTGAGGTATGGATAGATGAGGGAGTAATAGAGAGTAACCAGGGCAGGGCAGGGTACATAATATCTGATCTTAGAAAGAATGCCAACAGTTTTTGAAACATTTTTTGATATATTTAGAATGTGTCCCTGGAAATTCAGCTTGTGATCAATGAGAACACGAAGGAATTTCCATCTAGTTGTTACAAATTTGGGTATTACCAACGCCGTCACATCCACCACCAACGCCGTCACATCCACCACCAACGCCGTCACGCGCACCACCGTCATCGCTGCCACATCCGCCGCCATCAACTAGGCCACATCGAGAAGGATTTTCGTGAAAGGTGTGAGTGATGAGTGAGACTCATTTGAAGCAGTGTGGTGAGGTGAGGGCGTGGTGTGTGTGTTAGGGCGGCTTGTAGGCTGTGTGAAGGAGGCACAGAGCGAGTGTCGGCTCCCCCACCATCACCTCACACACACTCTGCTCATGGTTATACACAAGGACGAGGAAGGGCCGCCAGTTACTCATCTTAAACAGTGTAATTAGTTATATCTCAAAGCATTCCATAGTGTAGTGGGAGCGATTGGTGTCGATCCTACCTTCCTCCATAATGTAGTGGGTGTTCTGCCCTCCAGAGCTCAGTAGTAGGGCTAGGGGTGCTCTGCCCTCCTCTGACAGTATTGCGGAATATTTTGGTAAGGTTTAGTGTTTGAAGGCTAGTTAGCTGCCTTCATTCATAATGAAGCAGAGGTGGGCAGAGTCAGCCAGGTAGAGTCAGGCAGTGCCCTGTCTCCTACCATGGTACAGCCAGGTAGAGTCAGGCAGTGCCCTGTCTCCTACCATGGTACAGCCAAGTAGAGTCAGGCAGTGCCCTGTCTCCTACCATGGTACAGCCAGGTAGAGTCAGGCAGTGCCCTGTCTCCTACCATGGTACAGCCAGGTAGAGTCAGGCAGTGCCCTGTCTCCTACCATGGTACAGCCAAGTAGAGTCAGGCAGTGCCCTGTCTCCTACCATGGTACAGCCAGGTAGAGTCAGGCAGTGCCCTGTCTCCTACCATGGTACAGCCAGGTAGAGTCAGGCAGTGCCCTGTCTCCTACCATGGTACAGCCAGGTAGAGTCAGGCAGTGCCCTGTCTCCTACCATGGTACAGCCAGGTAGAGTCTGGCAGTGCCCTGTGCCTACCATGGTACAGCCAGTAGAGTCAGGCCGTGCCCTGTCTCCTACCATGGTACAGCCAGGTAGTCAGGCAGTGCCCTGTCTCCTACCATGGTACAGCCAGTAAGTCTGGCAGTGCCCTGTCTCTACCATGGTACAGCCAGGTAGAGCAGGCAGTGCCCTGCTCCTACCATGGTACAGCCAGGTAGAGTCAGGCAGTGCCCTGTCTCCTACATATCACCCAATGTTTCGGCCTGCAGATAGGACCAATGTATAACTTAGTTTTGGCAAGAGACGGATATGAACAGCAGATCACGACCCACGCACCTTGTGTCATGTTGGTGCGGCGTGTATTATGGCGTGAGACCAGTGCTGCCATCCCTCGCTATGGTTACTGCTGCTCTTGTTTCCACCACCCCCACACCCCCCTTGCTACTGTGTTAGTGCTACTCCCCACCACTTGTGATGCCCCCAGGTGTGGAACGCCCCACGTGTCACTCCACAAGGCTAATCCACCTCCAGGTGTGACTGACTTCCCAGGTATGGCCTCCAGGTGCGAATTATCTTTCCATGCGTGACCGACGTCCAAAGAATAATTGTCGAACTCTGTGTATTGTGTACACGGGGCACCTCTACAGCACCACATCCAATATTCCTCCATAATGATCGTGGCCTTCAACTGCCAGGCTGCTCCACAACGACCAAGTCCTCCACACCACCACTGGTGCTAGCAGGGACCACCACACCACCACCGGTGCTAGCAGGGACCTCCACTCCACCACTGGTGCTAGCAGGGACCTCCACACCACCACTGGTGCTAGCAGGGACCACCACACCACCACCGGTGCTAGCAGGGACCTCCACACCACCACCGGTGCTAGCAGGGACCTCCACACCACCACTGGTGCTAGCAGGGACCTCCACACCACCACCGGTGCTAGCAGGGACCTCCACACCACCACCGGTGCTAGCAGGGACCTCCACACCACCACCGGTGCTAGCAGGGACCTCCACACCACCACTGGTGCTAGCAGGGACCTCCACACCACCACTGGTGCTAGCAGGGACCTCCACACCACCACCAGTGCTAGCAGGGACCTCCACACCACCACTGGTGCTAGCAGGGACCTCCACACCACCACTGGTGCTAGCAGGGACCTCCACACCACCACCAGTGCTAGCAGGGACCTCCACACCACTACTGGTGCTAGCAGGGACCTCCACACCACCACTGGTGCTAGCAGGGACCTCCACACCACCACTGGTGCTAGCAGGGACCTCCACACCACTACTGGTGCTAGCAGGGACCTCCACACCACCACTGGTGCTAGCAGGGACCTCCACACCACCACCGGTGCTAGCAGGGACCTCCACACCACCACCGGTGCTAGCAGGGACCTCCACACCACCACCGGTGCTAGCAGGGACCACCACACCACCACTGGTGCTAGCAGGGACCTCCACACCACCACTGGTGCTAGCAGGGACCTCCACACCACCACTGGTGCTAGCAGGGACCTCCACACCACCACCAGTGCTAGCAGGGACCTCCACACCACTACTGGTGCTAGCAGGGACCTCCACACCACCACTGGTGCTAGCAGGGACCTCCACACCACCACCAGTGCTAGCAGGGACCTCCACACCACTACTGGTGCTAGCAGGGACCTCCACACCACCACTGGTGCTAGCAGGGACCTCCACACCACCACTGGTGCTAGCAGGGACCTCCACACCACTACTGGTGCTAGCAGGGACCTCCACACCACCACTGGTGCTAGCAGGGACCTCCACACCACCACCAGTGCTAGCAGGGACCTCCACACCACCACCGGTGCTAGCAGGGACCTCCACACCACCACCGGTGCTAGCAGGGACCTCCACACCACCACTGGTGCTAGCAGGGACCTCCACACCACCACCGGTGCTAGCAGGGACCTCCACACCACCACCGGTGCTAGCAGGGACCTCCACACCACCACCGGTGCTAGCAGGGACCTCCACACCACCACCGGTGCTAGCAGGGACCTCCACACCACCACCGGTGCTAGCAGGGACCTCCACACCACCACCAGTGCTAGCAGGGACCTCCACACCACCACTGGTGCTAGCAGGGACCTCCACACCACCACCGGTGCTAGCAGGGACCTCCACACCACCACTGGTGCTAGCAGGGACCTCCACACCACCACTGGTGCTAGCAGGGACCTCCACACCACCACTGGTGCTAGCAGGGACCTCCACACCACCACCGGTGCTAGCAGGGACCTCCACACCACCACTGGTGCTAGCAGGGACCTCCACACCACCACTGGTGCTAGCAGGGACCTCCACACCACTACTGGTGCTAGCAGGGACCTCCACACCACCACTGGTGCTAGCAGGGACCTCCACACCACCACCAGTGCTAGCAGGGACCTCCACACCACCACTGGTGCTAGCAGGCACCTCCACACCACCACCAGTGCTAGCAGGGACCTCCACACCACCACCGGTGCTAGCAGGGACCTCCACACCACCACTGGTGCTAGCAGGGACCTCCACACCACCACTGGTGCTAGCAGGGACCTCCACACCACCACCAGTGCTAGCAGGGACCTCCACACCACCACCAGTGCTAGCAGGGACCTCCACACCACCACCAGTGCTAGCAGGGACCTCCACACCACCACTGGTGCTAGCAGGCACCTCCACACCACCACCAGTGCTAGCAGGGACCTCCACACCACCACTGGTGCTAGCAGGCACCTCCACACCACCACCAGTGCTAGCAGGGACCTCCACACCACCACCGGTGCTAGCAGGGACCTCCACACCACCACTGGTGCTAGCAGGGACCTCCACACCACCACTGGTGCTAGCAGGGACCTCCACACCACCACCAGTGCTAGCAGGGACCTCCACACCACTACTGGTGCTAGCAGGGACCTCCACACCACCACTGGTGCTAGCAGGCACCTCCACACCACCACCAGTGCTAGCAGGGACCTCCACGCCACCACTGGTGCTAGCAGAGATCTCCACACCACCACCAGTGCTAGCAGGGACCTCCACACCACCACCGGTGCTAGCAGGGACCTCCACACCACCACTGGTGCTAGCAGAGATCTCCACACCACGGCCACTGCTAGATGGGGACTTACCCACAACAAAGTTAGGATTCTCCACGTCACTGTTAGATGGAGCCCATAGCCCACAAAGTTAGGGGCCCTCCGCACCCCTGCCAGATTGGGGTCCATACCCTCAAAGTTTGGGCCCTCCACGTCACTCCTAGATGGGACCTAATGCCCATAAAATAGGGCCTTCCGCATCACTGCTAGATGGAGCCCAAAGCCCAGAAAGTGAGGGCCATCTGTGCCACTGCTAGATGGGGCCATAAGCTCATAAAGTAAGGGGTCCTATACGTCACTTCTATATGGAGCCCTAAGCCTACAAGTTAGGGTCTTTTGCTCCGCAATTTAATTTTTAATTGTGTTTGTTTAGTGTTGGTCTGCTTTCCTTACAATGTGCCCGCCGGTGTCTAGTGCAATGTTAAGATATGTTGCCCAAGACACTGCTTAGCGTATATTGCCCTAGCCACACTCACATCCTCCTTACACTCCTTCTCTCACCACACTCCCTCCCTCACCACACTCCCTCCCTCACCACACTCCCTCCCTCACCACACTCCCTCCCTCACCACACTCCCTCCCTCACCACACTCCCTCCCTCACCACACTCCCTCCCTCACCACACTCCCTCCCTCACCCACACTCCCTCCCTCACCACACTCCCTCCCTCACCCACACTCCCTCCCTCACCACACTCCCTCCCTCACCCACACTCCCTCCCTCACCACACTCCCTCCCTCACCACACTCCCTCCCTCACCCACACTCCCTCCCTCACCACACTCCCTCCCTCACCCACACTCCCTCCCTCACCCACACTCCCTCCCTCACCCACACTCCCTCCCTCACCACACTCCCTCCCTCACCACACTCCCTCCCTCACCACACTCCCTCCCTCACCACACTCCCTCCCTCACCACACTCCCTCTCTCACCACACTCCCTCCCTCACCCACACTCCCTCCCTCACCCACACTCCCTCCCTCACCACACTCCCTCTCTCACCACACTCCCTACCTCATCCACACTCCCTCCCTCACCACACTCCCTCCCTCACCACACTCCCTCTCTCACCACACTCCCTCTCTCACCACACTCCCTACCTCATCCACACTCCCTCCCTCACCACACTCCCTCCCTCACCCACACTCCCTCCCTCACCACACTCCCTCCCTCACCACACTCCCTCCCTCACCCACACTCCCTCCCTCACCACACTCCCTCCCTCACCACACTCCCTCCCTCACCACACTCCCTCCCTCACCACACTCCCTCCCTCACCACACTCCCTCTCTCACCACACTGACTCCCTCCCTCACCACACACCCTCAAAACCTCACTCCTACACCTCCTCCCTCTAAACACCCCCTCCCTCACATCACCTTCCCCCCTTGCTCTACCTTCCCTGAACAGCCATCTGTACAGCCGCTGGACGAGTTCCTCCCTGGAGGTGTCAAGAGAAGCTTAGGCTCTACTCCTCATTCACACTCGCCACTCCGAGGCGCCACTCCGAGGCACCACTCCGAGGCACAACTTCGAAGTGCCACTCCGAGGCACAACTTCGAAGTGCCACTCCGAGGCGCCACTCCGAAGCGCCAATCCGAGGCGCCATTCGGAGGCACCACTCCGAGGTACACATTCCAGTCGCCACTCTGAGGCACTGAGCACTGCTGTCAGAACTGGAACATAGAGAGATGAATCACTATGTTTGAGATTAAATGAATATACAAAATACTGAACTACTCTATAACATTAATGCATAGGATATTGTGGGAGACGCGTGGTTGAGGACGGTGAGGTCACCCCGTGTGTGTGTGATGAACAGCAGAGTCCCTCTTAGGAGGACGGTAGAAGGCACCTTCTTCAGAGATCTGAGTAGGACACGAGACTTGATCTTTACAGAGACGTCAACAGTGATGATGTTGGAAGCCATGAGGTGTGTGTGTGTGAGCGAGCAGAAGCAGGCAAACCATTAAATCACCCATCGCCGGTTGGGTAGGGCGGCTTGAGCACTGGTCTGCGGCTGTATAATCAAATATTGAAGCTTGTAACTTCAAAGTATATGGTAGCCGGTTGGTGTGAGGGATCGTGGATCCCAAGTCTAGTGCACGACAGTAGTCTGTATCCCTTCTTGGGTTTTTATTGTACATAGCAGATGTAAATGTATATTTTTATTGTTATATGTTTACTATAAAATATCTATTATACCTCAGCTTGTTCCAAAGATTTATTAACAAGTTTTATTGAATTCACAAAAAGATGCAGTATTTTGATATGTATTGATTTATATAGTATATTATAGGTGAACGATATTGTGCCATATGTTTCCATTAGCTGGTAAACTTTATGTAAAGCATTTTGACAAGATTCACTTTATACCCCTTTTACTCTCGCGGTCTCTTGCAGTTGTTTGTTTACGTGTGGGTGACGCAGCATCAGTAGGGCGGGCAGGGTTTGATAGCTCCTGTGACAGCTGTCTGTGTTCTCATCTGTGACAGCTGTGTCAGTGTTCTCATCTGTGACGGCTGTGTCAGTGTTCTCATCTGTGACAGCTGTGTCAGTGTTCTCATCTGTGACGGCTGTGTCAGTGTTCTCATCTGTGACGGCTGTGTCAGTGTTCTCATCTGTGACAGCTGTCTGTGTTCTCATCTGTGACGGCTGTGTCAGTGTTCTCATCTGTGACGGCTGTGTCAGTGTTCTCATCTGTGACGGCTGTCTCAGGGCTCTCGTCTATAATGCCTGTCTCAGTACTCTCATCTGTGACGTCTGTGTCCGTGCTTTTATTAAAAGAAATCTTATAGCAGATTACGTTAGACAATGTATTAAGAACGAGATGAAAACATCAGTCGCCACTCAGGCTCCGAGGCCACACGGGCACCGGGGCCACACTGCTCCCCTACGCCCTGATCTCTGGTAGGTTTCCTCACCTATTGATTCCGTACATGTTGAAGGCGCCTGACCCTCAGGCAGTGTTAATGTGTTGCTATAGGTAAGGCACAAGTAGGAAGTGGGTGAGGCATGAAGGTGGGACGCTGGTAGAGTGATTGTCGTCCTGCTCCACCCGTCACTTGTGGGGTACCTGGCCTCGCCTCCTGAGCATCTTGGTGCTGGTCCTCTAGAACCGAGTTTGACAGAAATTCATTTTGTCCAACAGAGAGAGACGTTTAATTGCCAGTCAGAGCAGTTGTCAGCCATGACACCATGGTAGTGTTTGCCCTACTGGCCTGAGGTTGGTGCAGCTCTCAGAACTCTCCTTCCAACGTGTGCATGTTACACACTCTTCACAGAAGCTATTGTAACTCATATTACAACGAACTAAACAGCAGAAACAACCATTTATATGAGTTTTATACAGTCGGCAACAACAACAATCCTGGCTAATTACCTCCTTGCTTTAGTTGCTGGAGATGACACCGTGGATGTGTGGGGGGTAGAAGGAAGAATGGCATTGTGATGTGCAGGGACGGCATGGTCACCACCACCACCAGCTGCCTTTACCATCATGACCAAAACCCACTTCCCTCCCCCTTCCTGCACCATCTTATTCACAGATTACAAGCTACATTCATTGCCCTCACCCATATTTATTGACCCATTCCCTATCGTATCCCTCCCTCACCCACTGATATAACACCCTTTTCCTGGTTCATCTTCCTATTTATGCCTCACCCTACTCGCTCTGCACCTTATTTATCCTTTACTTTTGTCATTCCTCATTCTAACCCTACTCATCACTTACAATACTTCTGTATCGTATTATTCCATCATTCTACTCATTCTTCACTATATTCTTACTTGACTCCACTCATACCTTTAGTCAATCACCCTCATTCTACTTGTCACCCTGACCATGCATCAACACTCAAGGTTTGCACTTATCATTACACAACAAACACAAAGAGTTGGCTTATATTTTCTCCTCCCTCAAGTCATTTCATCGTGCTTAATAATCTTTGACACCTGTTTGCCTCCCTGCCCCTTTTGCTCTCCCCCCACACCCCATTAGTTCTATATACACATTAGAATCCTTTTACCAGTGAGGGAGTTGCATCACTGGGCCGGATGGCGGAGTGTGGCCAGGTGCTGGAGGCTAAGATGAGCACTGAAGTACATGAGGCTCTCACAGCATCAGCATGATGGTGACCGCGACGACACCTCGCACAGCTACAACACCTCCACCTTCCAGCTTCTCGAAGTGACTGACCCAAGATGAGAGTAGCCAGTCATCTGTGCTTCTCCCGAAGTATGGATCTGCAGCATTGCACACTTAGAAGTGGTATTGTTCATCCTCTAGCAGGTTGGATGTATCCCATTCTATAATTTGCCATCATTGGTTCTCCTCTTTACCAGGGACGAGCACCCGCCTTCACGCCCAACAGCCTATACCACCCTCGTATACAGGAAACTTTCCGACTGGTGTCCTACGCCTTGTGTTACCTATGGTTCTTGCTGTCCTTGTCCTTCAGGTGTCCAACAAGGGAGTCTGGACACCTCAAATAATGTTTTATTGTGTTCTAGTTCGTCTTCCATTTGGATTATCTCCCCCTCCCTTACTCCTCCCTGCATCAAGATTCGCCACATTCTTTGTCGCTCTGTTGATGATGCATATCAAAATTTCTGTTGTCCAGAGGCTCATTCTACATTATGTTTTTTAAATGTCACGTCTTTGTTGTATCTGCCTCTTTGGTGTCAACGAATTGCTCCATTTACTAAAAGTGGTATTTTTATTCAGCCACTCTGAAAGTTAAAACATGTGTTTTAAACAATGACACACTACACCACCTATGAATTAATCGACTACGCATGCTGTTCTTTAGGTCGACTACAACAGCTGTTCTTTCAATCACACAACTATACCAGCCGTGTTTTAGAGACTGACCCAGTAAACTAGGTGCTCTCAGAAGATTAACCCAGCAAACTAGCTGCTATTAGAAGGTTGATCCAGCAAACCATATGCTCTCAGAATTTTCACTTAATAATGCAGCTGATTCTAAATGGAAATTGAAGTGAGTGGCACCTTCTAATCCAGCATATAGAGCAAGTAGTTGGTTCTTTAGCACTCCATATTTGACAAGTAGAGCATGGAGTGGGTATTTCTGCACTCAGTAAGGTCTTCACAGGTTAACTGTAGTAGCTGTGATCGAAAGGCTACTTACATGTATTCTAAATGTTGGTACCCCTTGTGCCATCTGTATTATCTGAAGGGTAGTACCGATCTGCTCTCTGCACAAGACAAAGCATTTTATCTTCCATACCATTGTCCCTTGCAGTAAGAAAATATAATCCACGTTTAGTCCTCCCTTCCCCTCATACCCGCCACGATACATTGCCAAAACCTGCCTATACCCTTTTAAGTGATGGCTATTCCATGTTCTGGTGTCCATCTACACTTGGACGCCCAAGGCCACATACTAGTTCCCTCACGCCATAGTTCAGTCCACCGATGGTCGCCTAGGCTTTCCTCACTTCTACTGTGTACTCCATCACTCACTACGTGTCTCTGCTATATAGGCCTATTATATCTTGGGGTTTCTTGCAGTCTTTAACCAGGGATCCCTTGTGGTTTTTAACCTCCCGTCTTTAACCAGGGGTCCTTCACAGTCAACCTTGCAGTCTTTAACCGAGGGTCCCTTGTAATCTTTAGCCAGGGGTCCTTTGTGAACTGTAGCCTATACCTGCTGGACCTCTTGCAATCTTATTAGTAGAGGTACCTTTTTATCTATAACAGGAGTCCTTAACACCGTAGTGGTGGAACCTTGTAATCTTTATATAGTACAGGTCCCTTACAGTCTTTACAGCAGGGTTGTCTTGCAGTCTTCATAGCAGAGGTCTCTCTCAATTTTATCAACAGAGTGGCCTGTGCAACCTTCACTAGTGTCATGTGCGAGTCCCTACCACAGGGGTCCTTCCTGATGTGCCACTGGAGGGATCCTTTTTAGTGTTATCATAAGAACACCTCGTGACGTTCCTAATGGTAATACGGCGCCCTCTGGGAGTACTCAAAGACCCCTGCATGGGTGTTGCTTCACGCCTAGCTCACTCCCTGCTCCACGTTCCCGTGCCCACTGGCTCATATTAGGTGTTTCCCCGACCAGTGGAGCCCTTTTCGTGTGGGTTTTCCAGTGCTAATGCGATTATCCAATCGTGTTTCTCACCCACAAACCCCGAAACAATGTTTACGTATCGTGTTTGCCCTTTCCCAGACCCAGATGGTAAACTAACGTGTTCCCCGAGAGATAGGTTCCCAGCCACTCAACATTGTGGTGTGGAACCCTTGCCGTGGTCCCCTATGTGTGCACCCTCGCCGCCGCGCTCATCATTACATATTTGCCACTCCATTAGATGTTCCCGCCCCGTGTACCCTTTTACGTGTGCTCTCCTCCCCTTCCCTCTTGCCATACTACATCCCCATCCTCTGCACACCATCACTCTTAATTCTCACCATTGGATCGTCACTCACCCACTTTATTATGGCTTTGCCAAAGTTCTTCTTGTGGCATCCAAAGAGATGCCTCACCTTCATGTACCCTCACATTTCCCCATTTTGAGTGTTACCACTACACTCTATGTGGACTCTTGCAGTGCCACTTCTCCAATTTGTACCCCTCTAAAAGTGTTGCCACTTCTCCCTTCCCTTCACTGCATTACTAATTTCAACTGTGGTTTATGTACATTGTTGCCGCTTATATTTAAGTGGCTCATAGTGTTGCTACTGCCTCCTTAATGTTACCACCTTTTCCCATTGGTTCCTGTACAGTGTGATGGCTCTACAGTGGTGCCACATCCTTTGTGGTTCCTCGAAAGTGGTGCCACTTTCTGAAATGTCTCTTTAAAAGGCTGCCATGTTCCAAAGTAATCCCTCTACAGTGTTGCCACCACCCCGGTGATCCCTTATAGTGTTGCCACCTCCTCCCCAGTGATCCCTCTACAGTGTTACCACCTCCTCAGTGATCCCTCTACAGCGTTGCCACCTCCTCCGCACTTGGCCGTGTGTGGGCGCGGTGTTGCTGTAGATCTTCCACGTTGTATGTTGTATTGTATAGTTTGTGGTGTGTGTGGTGTATGACACACATACTACAGGGTAGTTGAGTGTGTGTGAGGTCGAGCGTAACCCGTGAGTGGCTGGCTCGTCCCTGAGTGAGAGTGAGTGAGTACGCAAGCAAGCGTGTGCGCAATCGAGCGGCTCACCACAACACACTTGGTTACCACCAAGTGGCTCACCGCCCCATCTTGGTCTTCTCTATCTCTTGATGCAGGGTGAGTGAGGCACTCGTGTGTGTGGTGGTGGTGGGCCAGCGTGGTGCCCTGGTGTGAGTGGACGAGAGTGAGTGGCTGGGTGGAGCGTGTCCACCCTAGCTACCATGACAGCTACCGCGGGTCTTGTGCTACAGCTCACCTAATTGTACTCACCTAATTGTGCTTGCGGGGGTTGAGCTTTGGCTCTTTGGTCCCGCCTCTCAACTGTCAATCAACAGGTGTACAGATTCCTGAGCCTACTGGGCTCTATCATATCTACACTTGAAACTGTGTATGGAGTCAGCCTCCACCACATCACTTCCTAGTGCATTCCATTTATTAACTACTCTGACACTGAAAAAATTCTTTCTAACGTCTCTGTGGCTCATCTGGGTACTAAGTTTCCACCTGTGTCCCCTTGTTCGTGTCCCACCCGTGGTGAAGAGTTTCTCTTTGTCCGCCCTGTCAATTCCCCTGAGAATTTTGTAGGTGGTTATCATGTCTCCCCTTACTCTTCTGTTTTCCAGGGATGTGAGGTTCAGCTCCTTTAGCCTTTCCTCGTAGCTCAATCCTCTCAGTTCGGGACGAGCCTGGTGGCATACCGCTGAATCTTCTCTAACTTTGTCTTGTGTTTAACTAGGTATGGACTCCAGGCTGGAGCTGCATACTCCAGGATTGGTCTTACATAAGTGGTATACAGGGTTCTGAAAGATTCCTTACACAAATTTCTAAAGGCAGTTCTTATGTTGGCCAGTCTAGCATATGCCGCTGATGATATTCTTTTGATGTGGGCTTCTGGGACAGGTTCGGTGTGATATCAACCCCCAGATCTTTCTCTCTATTTGACTCTTGTAGGATTTCCCCTCCCAAATGATACCTTGTGTTCAGCCTCCTGCTCCCTTCTCCTAATTTCATCACCTTACACTTTCCCGAGATCACCTTACACTTTCCCGAGCACATGTGTCTGTGTGAGGAAGGAGGTGAGTGTTGTGTGTGTGGTGTGAGTGTGAGAGTGTTGTGCCAGCAGCAGCGGTGAGAGTTGAGGTTGCCAGCAGCAGCAGCAGCGTCAGTTGAAAGGAGAGGTGTGGCTGGTGATGAGGTAGTGCTGCTGGTGCTGGTGCTCTGGCCGCACTCGTCATATCCAGCCAGGGTCCACCGCATATCTGCCAGGCGGCCGTCCCGTCCACACGCAACTGCGGGCTGTGCCTCCTGGCCTGGGCCGCACTAGTGGTGGCCCACCCTGGCCCTTGTGGCCCGCACCGCGCACCAGAGGGTGGCCTGTGTGGCCTGTAGCAGCCGTGCGCGGCGCGGGCCGGGCCAACCCCTCGCGCTACCCGGGGCTCAGTTGTTCCTGGAACAATTGGGTGGCGCGTGGGGCTGTCGACAATCGCGTGTTGTTTGTGTCGCTGTGGCTTGTGGTGAAGGTCGCGGCGCGGCGCGGCGTGCGCAGGCATGCGCTCCCGGCGGACCCGCGGCCTGGTGGACCGCCCGGGCCCTCCGACACCGCTACTCTGCACCGCCCGCGCCACGACGCTAGGGGCACTACACCCCCACACATGTCAGTATTTATTCTGTTTAACCTGCAATAAAAGTCAAATCTATA
>WNGS01000543.1:465622-475758 GCA_020271785.1 Procambarus virginalis
GACTCTATGTTTATTTTTGGTGTCATTATTTTATGCTTTATTTTATTAATTTTAAATAATATATAGTAATATTATATATTATTTAAATCTACAATATAATAATTTCTACATTATTTTATATATAAGCAAATGTTCATGGGAAGTGTAAAGTAGAGTTGTCCCTATGTCATGTTGTAAACATGATGAGAGGTGTCAGTGGACATTGATGACCAGGACATGTAATCATGTTTTGGCTTGTGATTGGCATTTAAATTATAGTCAATAGCATATTAATCACCCAAAATTTCATTGAGCACTTGTCAAATACCATAATTCAGGTGAGGGAACAGTGAGAGCCATTAACTCATTACATTCTTCCAAGAATGCTCACATTCTTGGAATACTCGCCTCTACTTTGAACCAAAATCATACGGACTATAAAGTGTAATTTTCATATATGTTAACACTTCCAATTATTCTTATCGAGGAGTATCTTTCGGGAAAATGGTACAATTGTAGTGTGGTGTACAACCATGTTTGGTGAAGTGTTAGTCAGGTGTGTGCACTTGTTAAGAATCACTTGGCAGATTGTCTTTTGTCTTAAGTGGCAGCAACTCGGAAGCTAGAGTGCACAATCACGTTTCTATCTGTTCATGCAGGTTGTGTCTAATGTTCTGGACACCTTTATATTCCGGGTCTCTACAAGCCCTCACTTTACCTCACCCTCATGTATAGAGCGTGTTGTGACCCCGGCACGTGTGTGTGTGTGTGTGTGTGTGTGTGTGTGTGTGTGTGTGTGTGTACTCACCTAGTTGTACTCACCTAGTTGTGCTTGCGGGGGTTGAGCTCTGGCTCTTTGGTCCCGCCTCTCAACCGTCAATCAACAGGTGTACAGTTTCCTGAGCCTAATGGGCTCTATCATATCTACATTTGAAACTGTGTATGGAGTCAGCCTCCACCACATCGCTTCCTAATGCATTCCATTTGTCAACCACTCTGACACTAAAAAGTTCTTTCTAATATCTCTGTGGCTCATTTGGGCACTCAGCTTCCACCTGTGTCCCCTAGTGCGTGTGCCCCTTGTGTTAAACAGCCTGTCTTTATCAACCCTGTCGATTCCCCTGAGAATCTTGAATGTGGTGATCATGTCCCCCCTAACTCTTCTGTCTTCCAACGAAGTGAGGTTTAATTCCTGCAGTCGCTCCTCGTAGCTCATACCTCTCAGCTCGGGTACTAGTCTGGTGGCAAACCTTTGAACCTTTTCCAGTTTAGTCTTATGCTTGACTAGATAGGGACTCCATGCTGGAGCCGCATACTCCAGGATTGGTCTGACATATGTGGTATATAATGTTCTGAAAGATTCCTTACACAAGTTTCTAAAGGCCGTTCTTATGTTAGCCAACCTGGCATATGCTGCTGATGTTATCCTCTTGATATGAGCTTCAGGGGACAGGTCTGGCGTGATATCAACCCCCAGGTCTTTCTCTCTCTCTGACTCTTGAAGTATTTCATCTCCCAAATGATACCTTGTATCTGGTCTCCTGCTTCCTACCCCTATCTTCATTACATTACATTTGCTTGGGTTAAACTCTAACAGCCATTTGTTCGACCATTCCTGCAGCTTGTCCAGGTCTTCTTGAAGTCTCAAGCTGTCCTCCTCTGTCTTAATCCTTCTCATAATTTTGGCGTCGTCAGCAAACATTGAGAGGAATGAGTCTATACCCTCTGGGAGATCATTTACGTATATCAGAAACAGGATAGGTCCAAGTACAGAGCCCTGTGGGACTCCACTGGTGACTTCACGCCAGTCTGAGGTCTCACCCCTCACTGTAACTCTCTGTTTCCTATTGCTTAGGTACTCCCTTATCCACTGGAGCGCCCTACCTGTTACTCCTGCCTGTTCCTCCAGCTTATGCATCAACCTTTTATGGGGTACTTTTATGGTTTAGTGTGTGTGTGTGTGGTGTGTGTTGTGTGTGTGTGTGTGTGTGTGTGTGGTGTGTGTGTGTGTGTGTGTGTGTTGTGTGTGTGTGTGTGTGTGTGTGTGGTGTGTGTGTGGTGTGTGTGTGTGTGTGTTGTGTGTGTGTGTGTGGTGTGTGTGTGTGTGTGTGTGTGTGTGTGTGTGTGGTGTGTGTGTGTGTGTGTGTGTGTGTGTGTGTGTGTGTGGGTGTGTGTGTGTGTGTGTGTGTGTGTGTGTGTGTGTGTGTGTGTGTGTGTGTGTGTGTGTGTGTGTGTGTGTGTGTGTGTGTGTGTCGTTGTATACCGTATGTATGTTTGTGTTTTATATGTCTGTATGCACGGAAATAATACTAAAAACAAAACTTATATTGACCGTCAATCTTTCAGGACACATCCGCATCAAGCTGAACTCTGAACTTCCGGTGCAAGTAGATGGAGAACCATGGAACCAGGCACCGGGGGAGGTGGTAGTGCTCAAGTCAGCCCTCAAGGTACGGTGGTAGTGCTCAAGTCAGCCCTCAAGGTACGGTGGTAGTGCTCAGGTCTGTCCTTGGGGTACGGTGGTAGTGCTCAAGTCTGTCCTTGGGGTACGGTGGTAGTGCTCAAGTCAGCCCTCAAGGTACGGTGGTAGTGCTCAAGTCTGTCCTTGGGGTACGGTGGTAGTGCTCAAGTCTGTCCTTGGGGTACGGTGGTAGTGCTCAGGTCTGTCCTTGGGGTACGGTGGTAGTGCTCAGGTCTGTCCTTGGGGTACGGTGATAGTGCTCAAGTCTGTCCTGGGGTACGGTGGTAGTGCTCAGGTCTGTCCTTGGGGTACGGTGGTAGTGCTCAGGTCTGTCCTTGGGGTACGGTGGTAGTGCTCAAGTCTGTCCTTGGGTACGGTGGTAGTGCTCAAGTCAGCCCTCAAGGTACAGTGGTAGTGCTCAAGTCTGTCTTTGGGGTACGGTGGTAGTGCTCAAGTCTGTCCTTGGGGTACGGTGGTAGTGCTCAAGTCAGCCCTCAAGGTACGGTGGTAGTGCTCAGGTCTGTCCTTGGGGTACGGTGGTAGTGCTCAAGTCAGCCCTCAAGGTACGGTGGTAGTGCTCAAGTCTGTCCTTGGGGTACGGTGGTAGTGCTCAGTCTGTCTTTGGGGTACGGTGGTAGTGCTCAGGTCTGTCCTTGGGGTACGGTGGTAGTGCTCAGGTCTGTCTTTGGGGTACGGTGGTAGTGCTCAGATCTGTCCTTGTGGTACGGTGGTAGTGCTCAAGTCAGCCCTCAAGGTACGGTGGTAGTGCTCAAGTCTGTCTTTGGGGTACGGTGGTAGTGCTCAAGTCAGCCCTCAAGGTACGGTGGTAGTGCTCAAGTCTGTCTTTGGGTACGGTGGTAGTGCTCAGATCTGTCCTTGTGGTACGGTGGTAGTGCTCAAGTCAGCCCTCAAGGTACGGTGGTAGTGCTCAAGTCTGTCCTTGGGGTACGGTGGTAGTGCTCAAGTCAGCCCTCAAGGTACGGTGGTAGTGCTCAAGTCTGTCTTTGGGGTACGGTGGTAGTGCTCAAGTCTGTCCTTGGGGTACGGTGGTAGTGCTCAAGTCAGCCCTCAAGGTACGGTGGTAGTGCTCAAGTCTGTCCTTGGGGTACGGTGGTAGTGCTCAAGTCAGCCTCAAGGTACGGTGGTAGTGCTCAAGTCTGTCTTTGGGGTACGGTGGTAGTGCTCAAGTCTGTCCTTGGGGTACGGTGGTAGTGCTCAAGTCAGCCCTCAAGGTACGGTGGTAGTGCTCAAGTCTGTCCTTGGGGTACGGTGGTAGTGCTCAGGTCTGTCCTTGGGGTACGGTGGTAGTGCTCAAGTCTGTCCTTGGGGTACGGTGGTAGTGCTCAAGTCTGTCCTTGGGGTACAGTGGTAGTGCTCAAGTCAGCCCTCAAGGTACGGTGGTAGTGCTCAAGTCTGTCCTTGGGGTACGGTGGTAGTGCTCAAGTCTGTCCTTGGGGTACGGTGGTAGTGCTCAGGTCTGTCCTTGGGGTACGGTGGTAGTGCTCAGGTCTGTCCTTGGGGTACGGTGATAGTGCTCAAGTCTGTCCTTGGGGTACGGTGGTAGTGCTCAGGTATGTCCTTGGGGTACGGTGATAGTGCTCAAGTCTGTCCTTGGGGTACGGTGGTAGTGCTCAGGTCTGTCCTTGGGGTACGGTGATAGTGCTCAGGTCTGTCCTTGGGGTACGGTGATAGTGCTCAAGTCTGTCCTTGGGGTACGGTGGTAGTGTTCAGGTCTGTCCTTGGGGTACGGTGGTAGTGCTCAGGTCTGTCCTTGGGGTACGGTGGTAGTGCTCAAGTCTGTCCTTGGGGTACGGTAGTAGTGCTCAGGTCTGTCCTTGGGGTACGATGGTAGTGCTCAGGTCTGTCCTTGGGGTACGGTGGTAGTGCTCAGGTCTGTCCTTGGGGTACGGTGGTAGTGCTCAAGTCTGTCCTTGGGGTACGGTGGTAGTGCTCAGGTCTGTCCTTGGGGTACGGTGGTAGTGCTCAGGTCTGTCCTTGGGGTACGGTGGTAGTGCTCAGGTCTGTCCTTGGGGTACGGTGGTAGTGCTCAAGTCTGTCCTTGGGGTACGGTGGTAGTGCTCAGGTCTGTCCTTGGGGTACGGTGGTAGTGCTCAGGTCTGTCCTTGGGGTACAGTGGTAGTGCTCAGGTCTGTCCTTGGGGTACAGTGGTAGTGCTCAGGTCTGTCCTTGGGGTACGGTGGTAGTGCTCAGGTCTGTCCTTGGGGTACGGTGGTAGTGCTCAGGTATGTCCTTGGGGTACGGTGATAGTGCTCAAGTCTGTCCTTGGGGTACGGTGGTAGTGCTCAGGTCTGTCCTTGGGGTACGGTGGTAGTGCTCAGGTATGTCCTTGGGGTACGGTGATAGTGCTCAAGTCTGTCCTTGGGGTACGGTGGTAGTGCTCAGGTCTGTCCTTGGGGTACGGTGATAGTGCTCAGGTCTGTCCTTGGGGTACGGTGATAGTGCTCAAGTCTGTCCTTGGGGTACGGTGGTAGTGCTCAATTCTGTCCTTGGGGTACGGTGGTAGTGCTCAGGTCTGTCCTTGGGGTACGGTGGTAGTGCTCAGGTCTGTCCTTGGGGTACGATGGTAGTGCTCAGGTCTGTCCTTGGGGTACGGTGGTAGTGCTCAGGTCTGTCCTTGGGGTACGGTGGTAGTGCTCAAGTCTGTCCTTGGGGTACGGTGGTAGTGCTCAGGTCTGTCCTTGGGGTACGGTGGTAGTGCTCAGGTCTGTCCTTGGGGTACGGTGGTAGTGCTCAGGTCTGTCCTTGGGGTACGGTGGTAGTGCTCAAGTCTGTCCTTGGGGTACGGTGGTAGTGCTCAGGTCTGTCCTTGGGGTACGGTGGTAGTGCTCAGGTCTGTCCTTGGGGTACAGTGGTAGTGCTCAGGTCTGTCCTTGGGGTACAGTGGTAGTGCTCAGGTCTGTCCTTGGGGTACGGTGGTAGTGCTCAGGTCTGTCCTTGGGGTACGGTGGTAGTGCTCAGGTATGTCCTTGGGGTACGGTGATAGTGCTCAAGTCTGTCCTTGGGGTACGGTGGTAGTGCTCAGGTCTGTCCTTGAGTTCACTTGATGCTGAAGGTACACTTCAGCACTTGAAGTGTCTTGGAGGTACACCTGGTGCTCAAGTTGGTCTTGGAGGTACACTTGGTGCTCAAGTTGGTCTTGGAGGTACACTTGGTGCTCAAGTTGGTCTTGGAGGTACACTTGGTGCTCAAGTTGGTCTTGGAGGTACACTTGGTGCTCAAGTTGGTCTTGGAGGTGCACCTGGTGCTCAAGTTGATCTTGGAGGTACACTTGGTGCTCAGTTGATCTTGGAGGTACACTTGGTGCTCAAGTTGGTCTTGGAGGTGCACCTGGTGCTCAAGTTGATCTTGGAGGTACACTTGGTGCTCAAGTTGGTCTTGGAGGTACACTTGTGCTCAAGTTGGTCTTGGAGGTACACTTGGTGCTCAAGTTGGTCTTGGAGGTGCACCTGGTGCTCAAGTTGATCTTGGAGGTACACTTGGTGCTCAAGTTGATCTTGGAGGTACACTTGGTGCTCAAGTTGGTCTTGGAGGTGCACCTGGTGCTCAAGTTGATCTTGGAGGTACACTTGGTGCTCAAGTTGGTCTTGGAGGTGCACCTGGTGCTCAAGTTGGTCTTGGAGGTGCACTTGGTGCTCAAGTTGATCTTGGAGGTACACTTGGTGCTCAAGTTGACCTTGGAGGTGCACCTGGTGCTCAAGTTGGTCTTGGTTGATGGTGATGATCGATAGTGTTAATGGTTATGTTAATGGGCTAATAATAGTGATAATAATGTAGATTTTACTAAGAGTGAAGATGGCCACATGATGATGAAGATGATGATGATGATGATGATGATTGAGTTAGCAAAGCTTATGATATTAGCACCTGATGATGAATGATAGTGATGACGCTGAGCAGTTCTGATTGTGAGGCAGATAATGATATAGTGATGATAGTGGTGGTGAAGGTGATGAGATTATTGTGAAATAATGAATGAGTGATGATGCGTTGTTCTCATTGTGATGGTCAAAACTATATAGTGATAATGATGGTGAAGATGCACTGATAGTGAGGAGTGTTGTGAGAGTGATGAACGTTGTGATAGTGAGGACAGTGAGGAATGGAAGTCTGGGGGGAGGGGGGGGGGAGGGAGAGCAGAACACAACTACAAAATGTTACACTATCTGACAGTGTTAGGCAATCCTCCACCGTTACTAGCACAGGACCTGGCTTGTGTTACTAGCACAGGACCTGGCTTGTGCTACTAGCACAGGACCTGGCTTGTGCTACTGGTACAGGACCCGGCTTGTACTACTAGCACGGGACCTGGATTGTATCATAAACACGACCTGGCTTGCTTAACTACCACATGACCTGGCTTGTATCATTAGCACAGAACCTGGCTTATATCACTTCCATAGAACCTGGCTTGTATTTCTAACGCAGGACCTGGCTTGCTTCACTAACATGTCACCTGGCTTGCTTTGTAGTTATCATATGTTAAGAGAAAAATGATCTAGAAAGGGACACACACACACACACACACACACACACACACACACACACACACCACACACACACACACACACACACACCACACACACACACACACACCACACACACACACACACAACACACACCACACAACACACACACACACACGCACGCACACACACACACACACACACACACGAGCCCAATAGGCTCAGGAAACTGTACACCTGTTGATTGACGGTTGAGAGGTGGGACCAAAGAGCCAGAGCTCAACCCCCGCAAACACAACTAGGTGAGTACAACTAGGTGAGTACACACACACACACACACACGCACACACACACACACACACACACACACACACACACACACACACACACACACACACACACACACACACACACACACCACACACACACACACACACAACACACACACCACACACACACACACACACACACACACACACACACACACACACACACACACACACACACACACACACACACACACACACACACACACACACACACACACACACACCACACACACACACACACACACACACACACACACACACACACACACACACACACACACACACCACACACACACACACACACAGACTAGTGCACAAACTGGAGATGCAGGCAGGAGTGAAAGGGAAGGTACTCCACTGGATAAGAGAGTACCTAAGCAACAGGACACAGCAAGTCACCGTGAGAGGTGAGGTCTCGGAGTGGCGGGGAGTCACCAGTGGAGTCCCACAGTTATCAGTCCTTGGACTTATACTGTTTCTGATATACGTAAATGATCTTCCAGAAGGAATTGACTCGTTCCTCTCGATGTTTGCTGATGATGCGAAAATTATGAGGAGGATCAGGACAGAGGAGGATAGTATGAGGCTACAAGATGACCTAGACAAACTGAAGGAATGGTCCGACAAATGGCTACTAAAGTTCAACCCAAGTAAATGTAAGGTAATGAAACTAGGAGGAGGAACTAGGAGGCCAGCCACCGAATGTGAGATGAAGTCCTTCACGAAACGGACAGAGAGAAAGATCTGGGAGTTGATATCACGCCAAACCTGTCTCCTGAAGCCCACATCAAAAGAATAACATCAGCGGCCTATGCGAGGCTGGCTAACATCAGAACTGCTTTCAGAAACCTGTGTAAGAAATCCTTCAGAACCTTGTATACCACAAATGTAAGGCCAATCCTGGAGTATGCAGCCCCAGCATGGAGTCCGTACCTAGTCAAGCATAAGACGAAGCTGGAAAAAGTTCAGAGGTATGCCACTAGGTTAGTCCCAGAACTAAGAGGCATGAGTTATGAGGACAGACTACGTGAACTGCACCTCACGTCGCTGGAAGACAGAAGAGCTAGGGGGGACATGATCACCACATACAGAATTCTCAGGGGAATTGACAGGGTGGACAAGGATGGATTATTTAACAGGGTGTCACACGCACAAGGGGACACAGGTGGAAGCTGAGTACCCAAATGAGCCACAGGGACGTTAGAAAGAACTTTTTCAGTGTCAGAGTAGTTACTAAATGGAATGCATTAGGCAGTGATGTGGTGGAGGCTGACTCCATACACAGTTTCAAATGTAGATATGACAGAGCCCAATTGGCTCAGGAATCTGTACATCAGTTGATTGACGGTTGAGAGGCGGGACCAAAGAGCCAGACCGCAAACACAACTAGGTGAGTACACACACACACACACACACACACACACACACACACACACACACACACACAACCACACACACACACCACACACACACACACACACTCAACACCATCTGTCATATTAGTAATGACCTCGTGGAGGTAAACAACAGAAATTGATATATATATCTTGTCAGCGGCATGTGACGAGTCATACCAGAGATCTGTCACCTCTCATGCCAGAGGTTGTGTCATCTGTCATGACAGATGACTTATAGCATGACAGATGATATGACTTATGGCATGGCAGGTCACACGACCTCTGACACGATCGGTTAATTGAGAATTTTTTTATATTTACGTATGTCAATTACTGGAAAGATGGAGTAGGGATAATAATGATGTGCAGATAGTAGGTGTAGCCGCACATGTTACTGTAGTGAATGTTGCATCTTTTACTCTTGTTTATTTTGTAGGCAACAATGTTGAAGAAAAGTAAGATCAAGCGACGCAACACCGAGCCATCGCTGCATGCCTCCAACGGCGATAAGGACGCCCCCGACCCCTAGCCTCGACCCCATCCACCTCACCTCTCCCAACCACAACCACTCAATACATTCCACGCCCGCCTCTCTCCCTCTCTCTGTCTCTCTCTCCCTCTCCCTCTCTCTGTCTCTCTCTCGCTCTTAAACAAAGACACCCTTCACCTGAAACACTTTTATCAGGCTGACATCAACATGTAAATCTTTCTCCCGTCTTCTTTTTCTGTTAGGTTAGCGGCTGTGATATTTATTCTAGCATACCTAGTTTTTTTCGAGCCCTCTGCCTCTCTTTTTATTATTATTATTAGTATTATTGTTATTATTATCATTATTATTATTAAGACAAACAAATTTATCTTGTCAATGTATTGGTGTGAGATCATTGTTTACGTTTCACATATACAATAGTTTCAGTGATGGAGTGTGAGAGGATGTGTGTTGTGTGTTTATAGGTGACGGGCAGCAGCAGGGGCCCTTGAGGAACCCCGCTCCTCCCCACCACCACCATCCACTCTATGACACCTCGCTACCTCTTCTAAATTGATCTTTCATTTTCCTGTGTGTCAAATGGATTTACTTTTGTTCAAGATATTGTATTTTGTTCGAATCAAATAGACTTCTTTATGCTGCTCACGAAACAGATTTCCTTATATATGATAGAAAAAAGATCTCATCTATATTCTCTCCAAATATACTTTCTTGCATGGTGACTAAAATATATTTCACTTTGTAATGTTCTCCAGATAGACCTTCTTCCCATGTTCGCCAAAATATCTGACAAGTTCTACCCCATGCCAAAATAGGTTTCTTCCATTACATTATTTTTGTTATATAAGGTGTAGATTTTTGGCTTGATGTGAGGGGTCCCATGTGGCCAGTAACCTATAATGTGTTGTTCTCTTCTCCCTGCCTCTCTCCTTGTTCCTAAATTATCTCCTTCGTTGTGCTTATTTTGCCCTCTCTCCTATTTTGTTTCTTTTCGTG
>WNGS01000543.1:502122-526025 GCA_020271785.1 Procambarus virginalis
GGCGGGCCGGATGAAATTATGTGGCGGGCCGGATGTGGCCCGCGGGCCATAGTTTGGAGACCCCTGGTCTAGAGAATACAAATGTCATTTACTAAGCAGTATGATTTTCTCGGCGTTGCCTGTTCGAGATTTTCTTATCCAGCATGTCATTCTGTTTTGCAACGTGACAGTAATTTGAACTGTTTAGGGAGTGGAGGAGAGAGATGACGCTGTTGACCCTTGCTGGAGGTGTGCACTTGCAAGGCTCCCACCAGTCCTCGCTCATATCTCAAGTGCGCGCGCTGCCACATTAGTGGTGGTGTTCAGTAAAGATTACAGCGACACTTGCCTCCGTTTGGACTCTGGTGTGTTGAGACAACTGGAGGGAGAATTAGGGGGTCTATTTATATTTTGGGTTGTGGTGGTGGTTGGGGGGAGGAATTGGAGCCGGACAAGAAGCATGTGAATTAATTCAAAATGTAGATGTCTTGGATCAGTGGAACGCGATCTCGTAGAGCAGAAGTAAGAGTGGCGAGAATGATTAGTGGAGCAGCGTAGCGTGGGCCACTTCCATACCTTCAGTTCAGGTATGAACTGAAGGCTGTACTTCAGGAGTGGCCACGCCTATATTTGACGCAGGTGACGCCACACTATGCCGCCCAGTTCTGGTCGCCGTGTAACAGAGGGAGACGTCCATTCCCTCGAGAAAAACATCATAAGATAACAAGACTGATCTCTGGCGTTCGGGACGCCCGTGCGAGGAGAGGTCAAGTGAGCTGCGCCTGCATTCCCTGGCGAGGCGCAGCGCGAGGGAAGACATGGTCGAGGTCTTCAAGTAACAAGAGCCATCAAGAGGGAGGATATGAGCAAGATCTTGAACTACCAGACCAAGTCACAACCTATACCAATGGCTATAAGAACGAGATGTTAAGATTCGCGGAGGATATAGGGGAAGTATTGGTCTGGCAACAGGGTGGTAGACGACTGGAGTAGGTTACTGACCAACATAATAGTGACACGTAGTTTAAAAATAGGTTTCATAGCTACGGGGGGGGGGGTGGGGGGGGGGGGGGGGGGGGGGGGGGGGAAGACTGCACATTTTGATGTAGATGGGCGCCGCCCAGAGTGGACCAGCAGCCCCACTGCTGTGAGACATTTCTTATGTTCATATCTTAATAAATGCCTCAGAGACTGGTGTGGTGGGCACGTAGTGAGCTGCTCCCAGGTGGACGGGCACGTGGTGAGCTGCTCCCAGGTGGACGGGCACGTGGTGAGCTGCTCCCAGGTGGACGGGCACGCGGTAGCTGCTCCAGGTGGACGGGCACACGGTGAGCTGCTCACCACGGTGGACGGCGAAACACAAAGCGGTGAGCTGCTCTCACCAGGTGGACGGGCACACGGTGAGCTGCTTCACAGGTGGACGGGCCGCGTGTGAGCTGCTCCCAGGTGGACGGGCACAGTGGTGGAGCTGCTCCCAGGTGGACGGGCACGCGTGAGCTGCTCCCAGGTTGGACGGGCACGCAGTGAGCTGCTCCCAGGTGGACGGGCACACGGTGAGCTGCTCACAGGTGGACGGGCACGCGGTGAGCTGCTCCCAGGTGGACGGGCATCGTGGTGAGCTGCTCACAGGTGGACGGGCACGGGTGAGCTGCTCCCAGGCTGGACGGGCACGCGGTGAGCTGCTCCCAGGTGGAGCGGGGCATACACACGCACCACACAGTGGCTCATCAACCCGTTCACGGGATATAAAGGAGTGTGAACGTACTATTATGGTACGGATGAAACAATTTGTTATATTCGTTACATTTTGATGTTTTATATATATATATATAGTTTCTTTCACCCCTATGCACCTTTACCTAGCAGTAAAATAGGTACCTGGGTAGTTAGTCAGCTGTCACGTGGCTGCTTCGCTGGGGGTGGAGGTATATAATATATATATAATATAGATATATATATATATATATATGATATTAGATAATATATATATATAGATATCTATTATATATATATATATCATATTTATTATATATCTATTATATATTTTGTTTTTTGGAGTTTTTTTGTATTTTATATATATATATATATATATATATATAATATATAGTTAGTATACTTTTGGTAGCAGTCTTTCCTGTAGACATATGTTATTAAATATGACCGAAAAAGTAAGATTAATAATTCTAACACGAATTTTCTCAATTTCCTTATGTTTGTTTTTACTGATGACGGTAAATGAAAAATCAATTCTCCAAATTCATTCTTTATTTCTTAGTCTGACGCGACACTTGAGCGCGTTTCGTAAAACTTATTACATTTTTCAAGACTTTAGTTACACACACACACAGAACAACTATACTGAACAGAGTTTAAACAGCTTTTCATTTTTATACCTGCATTTGGGTGATGGGACATGTTACAATGGTTTGGGGTGAGGTGAGAAACAAACACAGAACACGAAACAATGGGTATAAGCTAAAGGGAAGAATAGATCTGTAACTGCAGAAGGCCTATTGGCCCATATTTCTTGATGTTTCTATATTGGAGCGGAGTCTTGAAGTGGGTAGAATATAGTTGTGCGTTAATTGACTGTTGATTGCTGGTGTTGACTTCTTGATGTGTAGTGCCTCGCAGATGTCAAGCCGCCTGTTTGTCGCTGTATCTATCAATGATTTCTGTGTTGTTTGTTAAGATTTCTCTGGTGATGGTTTGGTTGTGGGAAGAGATTATATGTTCCTTGATAGAGGCCTGTTGCTTATGCATCGTTAATCGCCTGGAAAGAGATGTTGTTGTCTTGCCTATATATTGAGTTCTTTGGGGCTTACAGTCCCCAAGTGGGCATTTGAAGGCATAGACGACATTGGTCTCTTTCAAAGCGTCTGCTTTGTGTCTGGAGAGTTTCTCATGAGTAGGTTGGCAGTTTTCATTAAAACAAATCCCTGTGTGGTGGCCTTGAAAAATAATTATCGTATGAATGGCATCGCAGAATTATTCAAAGCTGGGGCTGCTGACTGGTGGCGCTCAGCCCGAGTCAGTTTTCCTCTCTCTCGATAGTGTGACGCACAGATACTAGTACTGGTAGGTATGTGTTGTGCATTACAACCAATCAGTTGTGTATAACTGTATGTTGTGGGGATGGAGGGCGAGTGGGGCTTCGCTGCTTCTGTTTCAGGGAGCACAAACACTTTGGAAAATGTTTGTGTGAACAAACATTTTCAAAATGAAGTATGTGAAATCTAACTATCGAGCAAATTTGTCTGATGATCACTTGAAATCAATTCTTACAATTGGCTCATCTAATCTGGAACCTGATTTTAATGAAATTTTGAAGTCAAAACGACAGTATCATTCGTCACACTAATTTGGTTGCATAAAACTAAAGGCAGGAATCTATTTAGTTTACCCTAATTTTTTCAAAAAGATATGTTTTAATTTTTCCATGTTTATACTTTAATATTTGAGGAAATTAAATTACTGGCACTGATTTGTTTTTTTTTTTTTTTTTTTCATTTTTTATTCCTTCGGCCCGCATAAATATGGGAAATATATAATGTGGCCCTTACATTGAAAAGTTTGGAGACCCCTGCTCTAGACCACACGGTTCCCAAACTGGGGGACCATGGCGCCCCGGAACTTTTTGCAATATGTAGGGAGCCAAAAGTTGAGGTAGTGAGTGACCAGGTTATGATACCAGGGGATACCAGACGGGGCCCTTTACTGGGTGTAGGGGGCCATTGATAAGGGCGCTATATGAAAATGGGTAATGACCGAAAGAGTATTTGGGAACCACGGTTCTAGACTAAAATAGTTACACACCAACGTCCAATTTAAGGCAGTCAACCTGCTTGCCCACCAACCTGCTTGCCAGCCAACCTGCTTGTCAAGGTCTTCAGATCAATTTTGATCCATATCCATGTCCATGTCGGACATCGTGGAGCATTTTTAATCAGTCGCTGAATCGGTGATTTCCGGAACAGGTAGACTAGACTATTAATTCAGATTGACTTAATTATTCTGGAAATCACCGATCCTCACACTAACTAAAAACGCTTCTTGATTGACGCCTTGGAGATCAGAATTCGTGAACATCACGTCGTGAACCTCGATCAAAGTTTGAGGACCTAGGCAAGTTCTCCTCCAGATGAGGTTAATTACCTTAAAGAGAACAATTACACAAAAACATTTTGCTGTTTTTTTAATAACTAAGGTGAGTGCATTAAGTATTCCGCCTGGGAGACTACGGGCGTCGCCCGGGCAAGACGTGTTGGCACGTTTCCTTACCCTGATGCCGCTGTTCACCTAGCAGTAAATAGGTACCCGGGAGTCGGGCAACTGTTGTGGGTTGCATCCTGGTGAGGGTCACTTGCTGGCCCAGGTACTAGAGGGCCTTGTTAAGCCTAACATGGAGGGTTCTGGGAGTTCTACTTCCCAAGCCCGAGGCCAGGCTCAACTTGAGGTAACTTGGTCCAACAGGCTGTTGCTTGGAGCGGCCCGCACACTCACATATCCACTACAGCCCGGTTGGTCCGGCACTTCTTGCAGGAACTTATCTAAATGCTTCTTTAAGAGGTCCACTTACGTTCCGGCAATATTTGGTATCCGTACTTGGGGAATATTGAACAGCCGGTCTACCCGTCATGTTCAGACGGTCTGTGGCACCTCTACTCCTCACTAACAGCTGGTCTACCCCTCATGTTCAGACGGTCTGTGGCACCTCTACTCCTCACTAACAGCGGTCTACCCCTCATGTTCAGACTGTCTGTGGCACCTCTACTCCTCACTAACAGCCGGTCTACCCTCATGTTCAGACTGTCTGTGGCACCTCTACTCCTCACTAACAGCCGGTCTACCCCTCATGTTGAGACGGTCTGTGGCACCTCTACTCCTCACTAACAGCCGTCTCCCCTCATGTTGAGACGGTCTATGGCACCTCTACTCCTCACTGGTTCTATTCTGCATTTCCTTTCGGATCTTTACTGCAATATGTTGTTATTCCACCGTGCAAATGTGGGACTTGGCCCTCCAGTACCTTCCATATATATACCAGTATATAGCTGATACCTCTCACTGGAGATTACACCACAACCAACTCTGTAGACAAAGGCACGCGATCTCACACCAACAACCAGCTTTAACTGTCCTCAACACCCCCGCCCGAGACGATGGGCTCTCGACCTCTGTTGGTGCCAGATGCCCTCACTGACACCCTCAGTGAGTGGCTCTTACCACTCTTACCTCTTAGTGGCTCTTACCTGGTGGCTCCCCTCTGTTGGTGCCCCCCCCCCACCATTCCCACCAGGGCCAAGAGGCTCCGCCTCCCACCAGGGCCAAGAGGCTCCCCCCCCCCTCCCCCAGGGCCAAGCCAGTACCTTCTCACCGTGACCGGGTCATAACCTCATGAGAAACATATCTGGCCATAAAATACTGCGCGTGAGCACAGAGCCGTGGCGACACGTCTATGGCGGGGCTGCTGGAACACACACACTATACGTGGCCGCCAGGGTGACACGGCGCAGGCACGGATTGGGAAGACGCCAAAGGCAGGGTACAGTCATGCCCATGCAAACTGTGTACGAATTACGAAGGGTAGAACATGGTATACTAAAGCAGGGGGGGGGCAAGAGTGTGTTATGATGTTACACCATCACACTCAGTCTCCCCCACACCATCACCACACCCCCTCCCCCCATGGTGGGGGGAAGAGCGAGGGGATTCGCTGCTTTACAGTGAGTGAATCTTGCTAGAGAACACGGGAGACGTCCACGAGGCTAACCATAGCTCGTGCTTCTTGCCCAGCTCCTGTGCCAGGTAAGTTACGGGCTCACCATAGCCCGTGCTACTTGGAACTTGTTCCGAGTAGCTGAATCTATAACAACAACAACAACATGCTAGAGAAGCTCAGTCGTACGGAAAAGGTGGTGTAATACATTCTTAATAACCTGACACCTTAAGGTGGTTGTGAATAACACGTCGGAAAGGTCCAAGGCTGTGTCCCAACAGTTATAACCACTGACAAAATACTGTATTAATGATGGTGGAGACTGTAGAAGCTTCGTGCGGGCGTACTGCATGACGTCGTGCAGCTCGGGCGTCGTGCACCCCGGGCGTACTGCATGGCGTCGTTCAGCCCTGGCGTCGTGCACCCCGGGCGTACTGCATGGCGTCGTGCAGCCCGGGCGTACTGCATGGCGTCGTGCAGCCTTGGCGTACTGCATGGCGTCGTTCAGCCCTGGCGTACTGCATGGCGTCGTGCAGCCTTGGCGTACTGCATGGTGTCGCGCAGCCCGGGCGTACTGCATGGCGTCGCCCAGCCCGGGCTGTGCGATTTTATTAGCACTGCTGTGGGGTCTCTGGATTTGAAGGTTCTCATAATCCATCCTATCATTAACCTGGCCGCCGCGATATTTGCTCGGTTATGTTCACTAAATGTCAGGTCGTTTGGCATCATAATTCCCAGATCTTTTACATGTTGCTTTCCTTCTATGATTGTACCCTTTAGCCTGTGTTTCGTTAAATTCCTCGTTTCCACCATACCTAAGTACCTGGAACTTGTTGGATCAAGTTATTTGGTCCAACAAGTCGTACCAAGAGGCAAATTTCAGGTACCAATTTCAGGTACCTAAGTACCTGAAATTTATCACCGTTAAACCATGTTATTTTCAGTTGCAAGTCGAATACTTTATTTATATCTGACTGTAGTTTTTCAGTGTCTTCTACAGCGGCAATTTTCATGCTGAATTTTGTATCATCTGCAAAGGATGACACGAAGCTGTGACAGAGTATTTTTGTCTATATCCGAGATAAGAATGAGAATTAGCAGCGGGGCAAGGACTGTGCCCTGGGATACAGAGCAGTGGTACAAGGACTGTGCCCTGGGATACAGAGCAGTGGTACAAGGACTGTGCCCTGGGATACAGAGCAGTGGTACAAGGACTGTGCCCTGGGATACAGAGCAGTGGTACAAGGACTGTGCCCTGGGGTACAGAGCTTTTACTGCACTTGGGCTTGATCTTACTTGTTTGACCGTCACTCTGGATTCTGTTCGACAGAAAGTTGAAAATCCAAGGCCCCACTGTACCCCCGTTATTCCTACTGGAGTACGGTGGCGGACGATGAATAATGCATAACATTATTACATTATTCCCGAAGTTCGAGAAGGAAATGAGAGGGAGCAGCTCACTAGTCACGTGGGATGATGACCCAACCACACAGCAAGGGTGAAGTTACGGGCTCACCATAGCCCGTGCTACTTGGAACTTTGTTCCAGGTAGCGAATCTTAACAACAACAACAACACACAGAAAATGATGAAAAGAGGACGTTTCGGTCCGTCCTGAACCATTATCAACTGGTGTGAGTACGGCCACGACGGACACAAACGTCCTTGTGTTCTGATGTGTGCTGTCACCATATCTTCAACCATGTTACTGTAACTCATAAATATCCGACGTAACAGACGATATCATGATATAAACGACTACTTTTGTTATGCGATGATTAGTACTGGTATTCACACCTGTTGTGTACGACAAGCAGGCCAGTCTAAGATAGCCCCTAATTAGGAGAGGGAGAGGTAGAGAGGTAGGACGGGCGGACCTGAAGCTCAGAGCAGGTACATTTAAGCTATTTATACCACGAGCCTCCAGGCCCAGGGACATGTCAACATATTACACCACCAAACACCACATTCACTCCAACATCAACCACATACGGGCTACTCATGCCCGTGCCACCTCTTGTGCTGGCCTAATCTTCATCAATCAATCATGAGCCTCAACAGCTCCACACGTCGTAGGCCTAACATGCCACGGCTGACAAGTGTAGCCAATCACAGCACCACGACACACAACACTTCTCTACAACACTTCCAGATCAAAAGACGACACTCCACAAATACTGAAGTGTTAAGCCAATCGCTTTTAGGAACAAATCCACAAGGGCCGTGACGAGGATTCGAACCTGCCTCCAGGAGCATCCCAGACACTGCCTTAATCGACTGAGCTACGACAGGGTAAAAGATTCGAATCCTCGTCACGGCCCTTGTGGATTTGTTCATTTGATGCATCACGTTAGTGTGATCTCTGTGCGTAAATCGCTTTAGATAAGGAAACTCGCACTTTTGGGTTAGTCTCTGAAGTTTAGTTCCTGGTTGATACCTGGTTGATGGGGTTCTGGGAGTTCTTCTACTCCCCAAGCCCGGCCCGAGGCCAGGCTTGACTTGTGAGAGCTTGGTCCACCAGGCTGTTGCTTGGAGCGGCCCGGATTGTCTCAGGATTATCATCCTGAGACAATAATCTATATGTGCTATAGAAGACCTGCTATACACCCTAAAGCATGTAAACCTGCAGCCCATCAACAGTGTGACGTTTTGCTAACTGAATATCCGGTTTAGTTCCCGAGCCCATTATGGCCGTCTAAACTATTCCAATACACCTCACAGAACGGGTTTGGGGCAGACTTTTAGAAGATGTTTCATCATCTTGAGACCTACGCTCGCCCTGACGTCTTCGTCTGTACATTGTTATGAACACAATATTCCGAGTGTACTGAGGTGCTCAGGAAGGATATGCCAAGACAACAGGAGACAACTGGTGCAGGTCCTGGCTGACGCTGGGAGTCTGGAGGTGGGGCACGACACCCGTCCTCACACACCAGTAACAATATAATCATTATAGGATATAACAATTACCTATTATATTACTTATTACCTATAAATAGCCTATACACCAGCAGGAAGAGGCCTGGTGGGGCACCATGTGGAGGTGACGGGGGGAGAGAGGTGAGGGACAGGGAGCAGGGGAACACAGGTGACATCACCAGCTGTGCTTCCCACCACAGCCGTCACCGTCCCATGTGACATCAAGACAAAGAAAGCAGTGTGCATTATGCTGACGTTCTCAGTGATCCTGGCGAGGCTACACGCCCCTCAGCGTCACCACATCCGTCTCTCCCTCGCAGCTCTCCATTCTATTTATCATATAATCTTGCCCTCCGTCCACGAACACAACTTGGCAATTCACTTGACAGTATTGTGCTCAACTTGCGCACGCTGACATAACCAACAAAAGCTATTCGGGAATAATTTTAAACTACTGTAGCTTATTTCAGGTAGTTGGTACGCCCATTTGCAGGGAAGGAGAGGGGCCAAGCGCCATACATCTCCCAGTGAAGACCTGTGACCTTCAGCGGTGACCTACACGTCCCCAGAATGGCACTACTTTTTGTCTTGGCTTACACCCAGCCGACACTGTGCCAAGTTCCATCACATCCGGAGCACCTGTTACTGAGTTACACACACACACACACACACACACACACACACACACACACACACACACACACACACACACACACACACACACACACACACCACACAACACTTTGTCTACCTCGCGGTTAACCATAAAGTTACTCACACAACACACTGATAAATTAGCTGCTAGTACGAACGTCAGACAAAAGTTGTCATTTAAGTAGTGTTAAGAGATCGTTCCATTTCTCAGGGTAGGAGGAAGAGACCATTAGTATATTGATATAGAGCCAGACGTTGTGGCACGCAATACGCCCATCCTGCGGCCAGCGACTGACAAGAACAACTCAAACACGCAACACCGCATCACAAGGAAACTTGAGTAACTAAAAACAAGCGAGGGAGAAGTATGGAATAAATTTCAACACTCTTATCTTACCGTACAAGAGCCTTTCAAACCATCGTAGGAGACGGGCGAGTGTGTTGGGAGAGAATACGTTATGGTGTGGTGTGGGGTGGTGGTGGTGGTGGTGGTGGTGGCGGTGGTGGTGGTGGTGGTGACGGTGGTGAATAAGGCACTAAGGAGAGCAGCAAAACACCGTCCACCATATGATCAGACAATCCAGGAGCTCCATGAACTCCTGAACATACAGCCACTAAACATCAGACTGCAGCACCAAGCCATCAGGGTGTGGAACACCATCGAAATGTTAGAGGACCCAATGTTAGAAAGATTACTCCAAGATGAGAGGCCCCGCTCCCACAGGTAGTGGCCCAAGATGAGACGCCCACTCCCACAGCTGGTGGCCCAAGATGAGACGCCCCACTCCCACAGCTGGTGGTGGTGGTGGGGCGTCCAACTAACACTCACAGGATGGGTCTGGGGCCCACTACCACTCACAGGATGGGTCTGGGGCCCACTACCACTCACAGGATGGGTCTGGGGGCCCCACTACCACTCACAGGATGGGTCTGGGGGGCCCACTACCACTCACACGGGATGGGTCTGGGGCCCACTACCACTCACAGGATGGGTATGGGGGCCCACTACCACTCACAGGATGGGTATGGGGCCCACTACCACTCACAGGATGGGTATGGGGCCCACTACCACTCACAGGATGGGTATGGGGCCCACTTCTCATAATATCGTTTAACAAGTCTGCATGTTCTTTTAGTGATTTATTTGATAATTCCAAGTAATATCGTGGCTAATCAGACTGTAGTGGCAGTGTAATTGCAAAACAAAACCACATCTTAGAAATTGATTGGTTTAAGTTAGTAATTATCAAAGGGAGGCGTCAAGCCGGGATGAGTTATTGGTTTAAATGAATAACAACATTTTTAATTTTATTTTACATGGTAAAACTCAATCCTTAATAATTCCAGTTTAACAAACTCGATGGACATGTTATTCAAACGCCCTCCACAGTGGGTCGCCATCTTTAAAGCATGTGGCATGTGAAAGAACGTCATTTATTTTCCATTAATATTACACAACAACGAAAACAAACTGTCATTTCGTACCAAGAGTGTGGATGTGTACACAAGCATGAGGAGCGTGGCACCTGAGCGTGTGCCACACTCTCCCCAACACTGGCACTAGTACCCATTGCCGCCTACCATCACACACCAGCGGAACGTGACGTGAATCCTGGACGTTTCCGCTGACCTAGATTTCCTGTTTTGTAATTTTGGCCGGGAAGACTAGTATATTGGGCAGCGTCACTCCTGCTGAGTGGACGTTCCGCCAGAGTGGTTATCTTGAGGTGATCTTGAGATGATTGTCGGGGCTTAGCGTCCCAGCGGCCCGGTCCTCGACCAGGCCTCCATTTTGTTACACACCCCCCAGGAAGCAACCCGTAGCAGCTGTCTAATTCCTAGGTACCCGTTTACTGCTAAGCGAGCAGGGGTATCAGGGTGAAAGAAACTGTCCATTTGTTTCCGCATCCACCGGGGATCAAACCCGGAACCTCAGATCTACGAATCCGAGCGTTGTGCACTCAGCTGCCAGGCCCCTTTATTGAATATCTGTCTTTACTGAACAGTCGAACAAGTGATTAATATGTGCCTTGTCGTTCCTGGTACCTCGCCAGCCACCAAGTTGCTTATAATGCCACCCAGCCACAGTTACACCGCCCCATATATATCATTAATGTTATTGGGATGCCAGATTAAAAACAAAGTTTGGATTTCGATTCATACAAAGTGGTGTTCGGATCCTTGGGCCTGTGAGGCCCAAGGATTATTGGAGCCGGGTTCGAGTCATGGTTTTTTTTTTATTGTTTTCTACCACAGACGTGGCCACACATTTACAATGCTAACCAGCATATATACATTTTCTTCTGTCCTCCATGGACAGGGTTAGAGATGTGTTAAACATATATTTCAAGGGTTTATTGAACAATCAACCACTGAAGGTGAGTCGGTGCTTTTAAAATGCTAAGCTAACCTATATACGTAAATACATAGATACACAGATTTACGTATGCCTTACATAAAGTGTTCGATGTGTCTTCTACACAGTGTCATTAATGTACATTTACAAAGGTGAAATGTAATTCTGATCAGCTTCCATATATACTTTATACCCATACATATACACACACACACATATACATATATACACACATGCATTCACAGACGTTTGTCTCATTGACTCTGACAGGGTGAGATAGCTGATAAAGAAACTAGTGTGCAATTAAGCACTTAACCACTGAAGGTGATTAAGGTGCTTTTACAAGCTCAGGTTATATAGTTACATCATATACATTGTATAATTAATCTATTACATGGTCAATCTTGGATACAAGTCCAATATATCATCAAGTGTTCCAGTACTCATATAGTAATTACAGTGTTCAGCATACCTTAGCCCAGGAGGACGAAAGTCAGACAATATGGGACATTCTACAATATAATGTTCAAGGGAGTGCATGTTTTCTCTTTCACAAAGTTGACACATTGTGTACTCGACATTTGGGTTTTGAGAAAGCTGCCAGATACGTCTATATCCCAGGCGTATTCTGGTCACTATAACATCACATTGCCGGGTTCTTGTTCTATTAGTCCCATATGTGAATGTCTCCTCACGATATCTATCATAATATTTAATGCTACAACTTTCAGGTCTTTGTGAATTTGTTAGGTCGGTGAGATCTTCATTAGATATTTGTTTAAGTATTCTCTTTGTCACTGCTAATGAAATACCCATATCAATTTCGAGTCATGGTGTGTGGAGCCATGCACATGTGGTGTTTGTATCCGTGGGGCTGTGAGGCGTGGCTTACCCCACCCCATCAACAAAGTGGGTCACTCCCGCTGATGGCATCGATCCGGCGCCAGCAGCCTCCCCCAGTCTTGAGAGAGATGGGTTGGTCAACTGGGGTGACGACGGTGCAGGAGGAGCCTGGCGCCAGGCAGCCTCGCCCCTCCAGCTGCTGCTGCTGCTGCTGCTGCTGCTGCTGCTGCTGTCGTCGCCCGGACTGGCGCACGCGGCACCTTATTTACGATTATTAACCTCTAAGGCGCCGCGTCACCCCTGACGGTGAGATGGCAAGTAAGGCGCACGAGCTAGGCGCCTCGCCCTGCCCTGGGCCGCGGCACCATATATTCTTTTGAAAGGGTCACGTCAAAAAACTATTTTTCACTCAGAGTGTTAGTATGATAAAAGTAGGCGAGATAAGTTTAGAGTGATGGAGTGAGTGAGGACGGGTCGGGGTGTCGGCCAGAGATGACACCAGCGCCAGATTACTCCAGCGTACCAACACCCGGCCCTCCTGGCGCCAGCCTCGCTCTCCTTATCATGACAATACTTCACATAACCTTAGTTTCAAGTGAGAAACTGCCATCATCGCCTGCGACACTTGCTGCGGACGGAGACGCCCGGCGTCAGTGACGGAGGGGTGAGAGACTGTAGCAACACAACAAACAACAATGAGAAGCGTACCTCCTCACTAACCTCACTAACCTATGACGCTCATTAGCCAGAGAATACGTCAATATTTCGGTGCTCTAATGTCAATAAAGCACGGTTCAATGTGTAAAAAGTTCGGTGTAGGAAGTGTGAGGACAGTTCGACACTGCTGCACTGCCTACTGTGACTCAAGCCTAGCGCCTTCACCTCAGTAAGCCTTCACAGACTAAGCCCAGCTTACTGCACCCTCCAGCGCACATGACGCGCTCCACCTCAGCGACGGGGGAGCACGAGCGCCAGTGACTTCAATGTTCAGTGAAGTAAGGAGCGCCAATCAATATCTCGCCAAACATGAAATAAGTGTTGAGAAATCCTCCGAGGAGAATATATAGTATTCCCGTGTGTATGTGACAAGGAACACTAGCACGGAGACTCTGGAACACCTCACCAGGGGGAAGGTGATGTCACAATGTTACTTTCGTACCCCAGGCCTAACAAAGGTGCCGACCTCGTACACTCCTACAAGACTAACATTACCAGATGTGGTGTGGAGTGTACAATAGAGCCGGTGTTCTGTGCCGTAGGCACCATCAGAGAACACTGTGGACATCACATATCTGCGGCTATTCAATATCTTCCCAATATAAGCCATAGTCGGAATAAAATTGGACGTATTCAAGAAACAATTACACCGATTTCTGCAGGATGTGCGGACCCAGCTACATGGGCAAGGTTATGTGGTCCTGCGGGCCGCTGCAAGCAACAGCCTGTTGGACCAAGCTATACAATGTAAAGACTAACACAGTGCCAGACTTAGGGGAGTTGAACAACAACCACCCACTCCAGATAACCGGTCTAGGGTAGCTCCATAACAAGTCATTACAGCCAGCACCACCAGACGACCCAATTAACCCCAACAAATTAACAAGCACTAAATAACCCGGACTGAGAGCGTGGGTGTGGCCAGGCCTGTCAAGAGCAGCTTATCCTCTCATTACCAGGCCCGTCCGCTAGCCACTTGACACCCGTCAACCTAAACAAACTGACAGACTCCAGCTTGAGTTTGACACGTAAATATTAATCTTATTAATTCAGCTCTTTGAATTCCCTTTCGTGCCATCCTGAATGTGTTTCGGTGTTGTGTGTTGGTCGTATCAATGAACCGGTTCCATAATATCAGTAGCAAGTTACATAAACACCTCTACAATAACAAACTACCCCTACACCACCAAACTACCCCTACACCACCAAACCAACTACCACTACAAGATGTTGCCGCCAGTAGCATAACATGCCACGTCAAGAAAATATTGTTTTCAATGGCCAAGTAAAACCTTAGGAGAGCGAGTCATTAATTTTTATTATGTTAAGTGAGAGATGTCATTCATCACCATGAGGCTCATCACGCTCCCTAACAGGCGGGAGCTGCAGCCTCACGCTCCCTGACAGGCTCACGCTCCCTGACAGCCTCACGCTCCCTGACAGCCTCACGCTCCCTGACAGCCTCACGCTCCCTGACAGCCTCACGCTCCCTGACAGCCTCACGCTCCCTGACAGCCTCACGCTCCCTGACAGCCTCACGCTCCCTCATCCATCATACAGCGGGTGCTAACACCCTGGCTACCCCCTGGCTTTATCCCGCACATCATCTCCAACACCGCCCTCCCCACCCCTCCCATTCTCCCCTACATCAACCTTTCCTGTTTGCTTGCAGCGTCGGCGTTCGATCCCCGATGGTGCAAGGGGTTGGGCTCCGCTACTTCCCTTGGCCCTCATATACGTCACCATATTCCTTTCCAGTGCTAGAGTGGTGTCTCCTCATAATTACCTCTCCGCCATCTGGAGGCTGCACCACTCTACACACACAAGTCTCTCCCAGTCATTAGGTCAAAGGAAAGAGATGATACTACGGCTCAAACCAACCAACTGGCCTGCATATACCTTGCCAATTAATGTTTAAAAGACAAAGGCAGTGGAATTATATACTGTGACTCGCAGCGCGCACTCCTGGCATTATATGCACATAGTAGTGACACCCAGAAAACATTTAGTGATATTCGAGTGAATGTTTTAGCTGCTAAAGGAAATAGATTTGAAATTAAATTCCTTTGGATACCTTCATATGTTGGCATCTCAAAGCATGATACTGTTAATATGCTTGCAAACACAGCCTGTGGTTGACCAGTAGAAGAAATTAATATAGGTGTTTCACGAGGGCCAACAAAGAGAATGTTGGCCCATCTTGAGGTTATCTTGAGACAATTTCGGGGCTTTAGTGTCCCCGCGGCCCGGTCCTCGACCAGGCCTCCACCCCCAGGAAGCAGCCCGTGACAGCTGACTAACACCCAGGTACCTATTTTACTGCTAGGTAACAGGGGCATAGGGTGAAAGAAACTCTGCCCATTGTTTCTCGCCGGCGCCTGGGATCGAACCCAGGACCACAGGATCACAAGTCCAGCGTGCTGTCCGCTCGGCCGACCGGCTCCCCCTACTTTAACGAATGGATGATAAAAATGATTTATGAACATCTTACTGACCATACAAATTCACAGACCTGAAAGCTGTAGCATTAAACATTAAGATGTCTAATGCTACTGACGTAAATCTATGTATTTGCGTATTTAGGTTAGATTAGCATTGTAAAAGCACTACAATCACCTTCTATGGTTGATTGTTCAATAAATCACTGAACTATATGCTTAACACATCTCTAACCCTGTCCATGGAGGACAGAAGAAAATGTATATATGCTGCTTAGCATTGTGAATGTGTGGCCACGTCTGTGGTAGAAAAACCACTAGAACTTGTACGTAAAACAGTTTCTTACCGTTAAAACAGACTGTTAACGGCAAGACCCAACTGGTGAAGGGTTAAGTGGTAATAAAGGCCGTAGTGTTAATCATTCACGGTAACCTGTCCACAGTAACATCAGAAGGATTCTCAGCCAATCACAGCTTCCCTCACATACGTTACCACTTACCCATTATTCACCACTTACCCATTATTCTTTGCTCGTTACCCTTGTTAGGCAAGTGATGAATACGTTGCCTCTGGCCACCACAGTCCGCCTTACCTGCGAGGAGAGATGAATCAAATTAGGCACAGAAAGCACGGCCTCATCTTTATAATANTTAGCGAGCAGGCGAGGTTAGCGAGCAGGCGAGGTTAGCGAGCAGGCGAGGTTAGCGAGCAGGCGAGGCTAGCGAGCAGGCGAGGTTAGCGAGCAGGCGAGGTTAGTGAGCAGGCGAGCTAGCGAGCAGGCGAGGCTACGAGCAGGCGAGGTTAGCGAGCAGGCGAGGTTAGTGAGCCATGCGAGGTAGCGAGCAGGCGAGGCTAGCGAGCATGCGAGGCTAGCGAGCAGGCGAGGTTAGTGAGCAGGCGAGGCTAGTGAGCAGGCGAGGTTAGTGAGCAGGCGAGGTTAGTGAGCCAGGCGAGGTTAGTGAGCAGGCGAGGTTAGTGAGCCAGGCGAGGTTAGCGAGCAGGCGAGGCTAGCGAGCAGGCGAGGTTAGTGAGCAGGCGAGGTTAGTGAGCAGGCGAGGTTAGTGAGCAGGCGAGGTTAGTGAGCAGGCGAGGTTAGCGAGCAGGCGAGGTTAGCGAGCAGGCGAGGTTAGCGAGCAGGCGAGGTTAGTGAGCCAGGCGAGGTTAGTGAGCAGGCGAGGTTAGCGAGCAGGCGAGGTTAGCGAGCAGGCGAGGTTAGTGAGCCAGGCGAGGTTAGTGAGCCAGGCGAGGTTAGTGAGCCAGGCGAGGTTAGTGAGCCAGGCGAGGTTAGTGAGCCAGGCGAGGTTAGTGAGCCAGGCGAGGTTAGCGAGCAGGCGAGGTTAGCGAGCAGGCGAGGTTAGCGAGCAGGCGAGGTTAGCGAGCAGACGAGGCAGTGAGCCAGGCGAGGCAGTGAGGCAGGCGAGGCAGTGAGGCAGGCGAGGCAGTGAGCCAAGCGAGGCAGTGAGCCAGGCGAGGCAGTGAGCCAGGCGAGGCAGTGAGCCAGGCGAGGCAGCGAGGCAGGCGAGGCAGTGAGGCAGGCGAGGCAGTGAGGCAGTGAGGCAGGCGAGGCAGTGAGCAGACGAGGCAGTGAACCAGGCGAGGCAGTGAGGCAGGCGAGGCAGTGAGGCAGGCGAGGCAGTGAGGCAGGCGAGGCAGTGAGGCAGGCGAGGCAGTGAGCCAGGCGAGGCAGTGAGCCAGGCGAGGCAGTGAGCCAGGCGAGGCAGTGAGGCAGGCGAGGCAGTGAGCCAGGCGAGGCAGTGAGCCAGGCGAGGCAGTGAGCCAGGCGAGGCAGTGAGCCAGGCGAGGCAGTGAGGCAGGCGAGGCAGTGAGGCAGGCGAGGTAGTGAGCAGACGAGGCAGTGAGCCAGACGAGGCAGTGAGCAGACGAGGCAGTGAGCAGACGAGGCAGTGAGCAGACGAGGCAGAGAGCAGACGAGGCAGAGAGCAGACGAGGCAGTGAGCAGACGAGGCAGTGAGCAGACGAGGCAGTGAGCAGACGAGGCAGTGAGCCAGGCGAGGCAGTGAGCCAGGCGAGGCAGTGAACCAGACGAGGCAGTGAGCCAGGCGAGGCAGTGAGCCAGGCGAGGCAGTGAGCCAGGCGAGGCAGTGAGCCAGACGAGGCAGTGAGCCAGGCGAGGCAGTGAGCCAGACGAGGCAGTGAGCCAGGCGAGGCAGTGAGCCAGGCGAGGCAGTGAGCCAGGCGAGGCAGTGAGCCAGGCGAGGCAGTGAGCCAGGCGAGGCAGTGAGCCAGACGACCCATAGCTACTGTTGGATAACCACATTTATATTTTAAGTTTTAGTATGTTTATACATGTAAAAATAAAAAGTTATTTATTGATTTATATTTGAATTAGGAATTTATATACAGAAAATAAAATGGCACTTGGTTTATTTAATAGGCTTCTGGCGTAGGTGTGTCATCGGCTTATATAAACTTCAGCGTGAATGGCGGCTTTATCCTACTTGATCAAATGACCATCTTTAGTAATATTGTATTGACTCTCAGGAGTATGGCGTTCTTTTCTCCAAGGCGGCAACAGCTGCCTTGTCTTAAACACTCCACCATCCACACATTACTTGTAATTAATAACGGAAAAACTATATTTTTACATAATAAACTCCAAAGCTGTAATGCTAAACTAGCATTCAAAATTAATGCGCGTTGGCTATGATGATAGCGCTGGACACTGTGATGCTTCACGCTGAATTCGATGGTTCCTTTAGCTGCTGGCACCAACAGCCTACAGGAACGGACAAGCAGCCAGGAGGCAGGCAGTGTGACACCAGCCGCGGGAAGAGCGCCCCTGAACAAGGTAATCTTAAGCAGCTCACAAGTGTTCAAAAAAGTTCACGATCACGTTAGTCTAAGAGTCTACGTGCAGGTCCAAGGCTGCCTTGACTTACATTATGACCTTAAACAAGTCTCCCCTATGTCCGTAGAGTTGAATGCAAGCAATTTACAACTTTCAGGCCTGCCGGCATAAGATACCTGGAGCATTACACTCACTTTATTAACTACTATTCTTGAGGATGTCCTCATAATGCTCCCAACATTGACCAGTGTTTACTGTTCATATGGCCCTGTATGACGAACCTTCCTGGGCGTTGGGGAATTGATCATCACACAGTCGGCGCTTGACACAAACCATATAACTATTCATCAACATCTAAAATGCAGTGATTTCCATACTTTTTTTGTTCGGAGCGGCCCTTGAAATATTTGGTATGTACACGGACTCCCTACTTCGTGTCTCCCAGGGATCGTTATCCCTCAACAAACGGGTAACTGTGCAGAGTTCTACATTATACATCCCTTAATCTTTCCTCTCCGCGGTGTCGCCCCTTCCAGGCCCAAACTCACGTGTGGGAAATCAACAAGACACAGCCTGGGCGAAGTAATAACACGCCACTGGGCTCCCTTCCCCTAGTGTTATACTCCACCGTCCAGGACATCCTGGTGTGGCGGCCTGGTACCACCTACTGCCCGGGAACGTTGCCTACCAAAGCGGAGCAAATACTTGAATTCTTTCGAAATATTTGTTTAGCAAGGTTGTTTACAAAACCACCTTAGGTATATGAAGTTTGTGTTGGAAGACGAGACTAGTTGCGTTCGCTCGAGTGAAACTGTAGGCGCTGAAAATGCAGTATATGTGAGTTAGGTCATTGACCAGCATAAAGATACAGAGTGGCGGGAAACAAATTTACAGTGAAAGTCTCTTGGCATCGGTCCATGACCTGCGTCGGATTTCTGCGCCGTTTATCCTGCAGTTGTGATACAAGATAGGAATGTCCTCGCCCTGAGTGTAGCCAGGCGTGAGGTCCTTGTGTAACACGCAGAGTAAACATTCACACACCTACTGGGAATAAAACATTAAGGATAATGATCCTAGGGAAGAACTTGGTATCCTGGCGCCAATTGCGAGGTCCCCAGCTTGGCGGCGCCAGGGCTTGGCCCACCCTGGCGACGGACCCGCCCCTCCAGTGGTATTGATTGGCGCCAGACACGAGGGAAGGTTTGGCGCCCACTGCTACCCACTTCTTGTGACTTACGTTTGGCACCACCAACACTCCATTCAGAAATTTCCTCCGAGTCAACACACTTTTTAGGTCAAATTAAATAGAGATAATTATTCTGTGCAAATGTCACTTAGCTTCATCCTATCATTTACAGACTAATATATAATTAATATGTGTAAACAAATTATATAATATAGATTGTAACATGCGTGACAGAAAACCCTCTTCGGGTTTAAGGTTGATTCAAGTCGCATCGTACACAAGACTGTTCACCTGTGGAATTTAAACCCTAACTAAACCTAAGCCAACCTAACAGCCCAACATAAGTTCATCCAAACTCTATCCTAAACATACATCCCGTTTTGACAATGGGAAAGCGAGCGTTGTCGAACCGTCTCGAGTATGACTTGACGGAAGCCCTGAGGCCGACGGCACATCTGTCCTCACACCCTCAACACAAGCAACGCAAAGAAATATTTTCCAGTCTTGTTAATTAAAGTATTCCACGTCGCGTGGCACGATTTAGTTTAAGACCTCGCTAAACTCTTCACAACCAAACATTAGCTCAAACACTAACGTACCACGTTGACTATTATATATATATATATATATATATCGTACCTAGTAGCCAGAACGCACTTCTCAGCCTACTATGCAAGGCCAGATTTGCTTAATAGGCCAAGTTTTCATGAATTAATTGTTTTTCGACTACCTAACCTACCTAACCTAACCTATAAAGATAGGTTAGGTTAGGTAGGGTTGGTTAGGTTCGGTCATATATCTACATTAATTTTAACTCCAATAAAAAAATTTACCTCATACATAATGAAATGGGTAGCTTTATCATTTCATAAGAAAAAAATTAGAGAAAATATATTGATTCAGGAAAACTTGTCTTATTAGGCAAATCGGGCCTTGCATAATAGGCCAAAAAGTGAGTTCTGGCTACTAGGTACGACATATTATATATATATATATATATATATATATATATATATATATATATATATATATATATATATATATATATATATATATATATATATGCGAACAAGCCTGAATGGTCCCCAGGACTATATGCGAATGAAAACTCACACCCCAGAAGTGACTCGAACCCATACTCCCAGAGCAACGCAACTGGTATGTACAAGACGCCTTAAACCACTTGACCATCACGACCGGACATAATGAGGTGATAGCCGAAGCTATTTGAACCACCCCACCGCCGGCACTCGGATGGTTATCTTGGGCATAGCATTTTACCAAATCACCTCATTCTTTGGGGCACACGTGAGGAACACAAATGCGAACAAGCCTGAATGGTCCCCAGGACTATATGCGAATGAAAACTCACACCCCAGAAGTGACTCGAACCCATACTCCCAGGAGCAACGCAACTGGTATGTACAAGACGCCTTAAACCACTTGACCATCACGACCGGACATAATGAGGTGATAGCCGAAGCTATTTGAACCACCCCACCGCCGGCACTCGGATGGTTATCTTGGCGGTGGGGTGGTTCAAATAGCTTCGGCTATCACCTCATTATGTCCGGTCGTGATGGTCAAGTGGTTTAAGGCGTCTTGTACATACCAGTTGCGTTGCTCCTGGGAGTATGGGTTCGAGTCACTTCTGGGGTGTGAGTTTTCATTCGCATATAGTCCTGGGGACCATTCAGGCTTGTTCGCATTTGTGTTCCTCACGTGTGCCCCAAAGAATGAGGTGATTTGGTAAAATGCTATGCCCAAGATAACCATCCGAGTGCCGGCGGTGGGGTGGTTCAAATAGCTTCGGCTATCACCTCATTATGTCCGGTCGTGATGGTCAAGTGGTTTAAGGCGTCTTGTACATACCAGTTGCGTTGCTCCTGGGAGTATGGGTTCGAGTCACTTCTGGGGTGTGAGTTTCATTCGCATATAGTCCTGGGGACCATTCAGGCTTGTTCGCATTTGTGTTCCTCACGTGTGCCCCAAAGAATGAGGTGATTTGGTAAAATGCTATGCCCAAGATAACCATCCGAGTGCCGGCGGTGGGGTGGTTCAAATAGCTTCGGCTATCACCTCATTATGTCCGGTCGTGATGGTCAAGTGGTTTAAGGCGTCTTGTACATACCAGTTGCGTTGCTCCTGGGAGTATGGGTTCGAGTCACTTCTGGGGTGTGAGTTTTCATTCATATATATATATATAACATCAAAATGTAACGAATATAACAAATGTGTTCTCCTTGTACCATAATAGTACGTTCACACTCCTTTATATCCGTGAACGACTTTATGAGCCACTGTGTGGTGCGTTGTATGCCCCGTCCACCTGGGAGCAGCTCACCACGTGCCCGTCCACCTGTGAGCAGCTCACCGCGTGCCCGTCCACCTGGGAGCAGCTCACCGCGTGCCCGTCCACCTGGGAGCAGCTCACCACGTGCCCGTCCACCTGGGAGCAGCTCACCGCGTGCCCGTCCACCTGTGAGCAGCTCACCGCGTGCCCGTCCACCTGTGAGCAGCTCACCGCGTGCCCGTCCACCTGGGAGCAGCTCACCACGTGCCCGTCCACCTGTGAGCAGCTCACCGCGTGCCCGTCCACCTGTGAGCAGCTCACCGCGTGCCCGTCCACCTGGGAGCAGCTCACCGCGTGCCCGTCCACCTGGGAGCAGCTCACCGCGTGCCCGTCCACCTGGGAGCAGCTCACCGCGTGCCCGTCCACCTGGGAGCAGCTCACCGCGTGCCCGTCCACCTGGGAGCAGCTCACCGCGTGCCCGTCCACCTGGGAGCAGCTCACCGCGTGCCCGTCCACCTGGGAGCAGCTCACCGCGTGCCCGTCCACCTGGGAGCAGCTCACCGCGTGCCCGTCCACCTGTGAGCAGCTCACCACGTGCCCGTCCACCTGTGAGCAGCTCACCGCGTGCCCGTCCACCTGTGAGCAGCTCACCACGTGCCCGTCCACCTGTGAGCAGCTCACCGCGTGCCCACCACACCAGTCTCTGAGGCATTTATTAAAGATATGAACATAAGAAATGTCTCACAGCAGTGGGGCTGCTGGTCCACTCTGGGCGGCGCCCATCTACATCAAATGGGCAGTCTTTCCTTACGTAGCTATGGAACCTATTTTTAAAACTACGTGTTACTATTATGTTGGTCAGTAACCTACTCCAGTCGTCTACCACCCTGTTGCCAGACCAATACTTCCCCTATATCCTCCGCGAATCTTAACATCTCGTTCTTATAGCCATTGGTATAGGTTGTGACTTGGTCTGGTAGTTTCAAGATCTTGCTCATATCCTCCCTCTTGATGGCTCTTGTTGCTTGAAGACCTCGACCATGTCTTCCCTCGCGCTGCGCCTCGCCAGGGAATGCAGGCGCAGCCCACTTGACCTCTCCTCGCACGGGCGTCCCGAACGCCAGAGATCAGTCTTGTTATCTTATGATGTTTTTCTCGAGGGAATGGACGTCTCCCTCTGTTACACGGCGACCAGAACTGGGCGGCATAGTGTGGCGTCACCTGCGTCAAATATAGGCGTGGCCACTCCTGAAGTACAGCCTTCAGTTCATACCTAAACTGAAGGTATGGAAGTGGCCCATGCTACGCTGCTCCACTAATCATTCTCGCCACTCTTACTTCTGCTCTACGAGATCGCGTTCCACTGATCCAAGACATCTACATTTTGAATTAATTCACATGCTTCTTGTCCGGCTCCAATTCCTCCCCCCAACCACCACCACAACCCAAAATATAAATAGACCCCCTAATTCTCCCTCCAGTTGTCTCAACACACCAGAGTCCAAACGGAGGCAAGTGTCGCTGTAATCTTTACTGAACACCACCACTAATGTGGCAGCGCGCGCACTTGAGATATGAGCGAGGACTGGTGGGAGCCTTGCAAGTGCACACCTCCAGCAAGGGTCAACAGCGTCATCTCTCTCCTCCACTCCCTAAACAGTTCAAATTACTGTCACGTTGCAAAACAGAATGACATGCTGGATAAGAAAATCTCGAACAGGCAACGCCGAGAAAATCATACTGTTTAGTAAATGACATTTGTATTCTCTAGACCACTGAAACGAGTTTGTGTGGATATAAATAGGAGCTGCTTCGTATGGACCAATGGGCCTTCTGCGGTTTCCTTGATACTTATGTTCTTATCTTGTCTTCCTAACTGAGGTTTCCAATTTCTCCTGTCACATTTCTTCCCAGACCCACTCGGCTCTACACTTTGCGTGCAAACATTCCTGCTTCTGTCAGTCACAAGGCCAAGTACTTAAACTGATCA
>WNGS01000543.1:555862-569001 GCA_020271785.1 Procambarus virginalis
CGAGCAGCCGCGTCCAACAGCCTGGTTGATCAGTCCAGCACCATGAAGGCTGGTTCGACGCCGGGCCGCGGGGACGCTATAGCCCCGCAAAGCACCTCAATAACTTAGTAACCCATACTGTCAGCCTTCACCACTCTTCTCTCCCATGTTGTGGCCTAATGGGTTGATCTCTCTTTGCTGCTGGGAAAACGTGCCCACCACTTGGGCTACGACAGTAAGCGACGGTCTCACTTCATGCAGGTCGGCGTTCAATCCCCACTGTCCAAGTGGTTGGTACCATTCCTTCCCCGTCCCATCCCAAATCTTTTATCCTGACCCCCTTCCCAGTTGATATATAGTCGCAATGTTTGGCGCTGTCCCCTGATAGTTCTTTCCCTTGCATGCTGCTGCTCCAGTCGACGGCGTCCCCCTGCAGCTCGTGGGGGTGTGGCGGTCACGACCAATGCCATAATTACCTAAGTTATTACGGGGTGAGAGCTACGCTCATAGTGTCCCGATCTTCCAGCACTCTTTGCATTATGACGCTTTGAAACTACTGGTGGTTTTGGCCTCTAGCACCACCTAACTTGGCTTGTTAAAAAATTAACTCTGCATTTGTTTCCGAATCCGCCGAGGATTGAACCCGGATCCTTACGACTATGACCCCTAGGGTTGCTGTGCCACTCACCGTCAGGCCAATTATAAATATTTTATAAAATAAATGTAGAACAGAACATTATAGTTTATAATAACGTTAATATCGTGAAGCAAGTGAAATGATGATATGGTAAATCATTTTGGGCAATGCGGTGACTTCAACCATCATCCTAGTGTCTCCCAGACACTAGGATGCTGGGTCACTGTTCAGCTAGATTCCAGAACGGGAGGTTGTGTCTCTGGGGCTGCTAAATCGGCAGATTTAGATCTTAAGTGGCAAGTTAACCTAGGAGAGAGGTAACAGGATCTGGACCATATGTGAGGCGCCAAGGAGACCTTTCTAGATAGTGTCGTATGATATCGTCGACGAAGGGACATGCTTGAGGTAGAAGAGACTCGAATAGCAATAGCCTAATTCATGGAGGGAGCTGCAAGTACCTCATTTAGATCTTGTTGATTAACGCTATATGGACTTGAACCGTCGAAGCCTAGTGACAGTCGCGACCAGTGAGCAGTCGGACGTGGTAAGCACAGTGCTGCGTTGATTTGTCTGTGTAAGAGTGCAAAGTGGGTGTTGACAATGTGACCCAGGAAACTGGAGTTATTTATTTAACTGTGGCCAAGGAATAGGCCGTGAACAATCGTGCATCGATGTTATAACATGTCTTAGTTCCAGTGAGTGAGCAAGTGTGGCAAAATTAATATTCTCTGGCTACATTATAAAGACTGTGAATCTAGTGGACAGAATGTGACTGCACCCTATATCGAAAAACGCGACCCGGCCAGAGAAGATCGACCGTCGTACTATCTTCGTCCCACGGTGTGAATCAGTGCACTGGTCACTGACATAAGCTCTCGGGAAAAGGGTACATCACGCAGAGCGACAGGAGCCAAGGAAGATACAGTGCAGACACAGTGTTGGACGGCCCGCGAGGTATGTCCCCCTGGTGTGTACGAGAAGTAACGGTGCCCCGTCTCTGTTACCCAATGAAGGAAGAGAATACGTTTCGAGGCCCAGGTAGCAGCCAAGGAGTGGTGATGAACATTCCGTGACCTGGCGACACACATGGGAGCTACAAACCACTGGAGATATCATCATTTCCTAGTTAGTAATTCGGCCCTCCCCTTCTCCTTGTTGAATAGGTGTTCCTGAGGGTAACGTGTAGGAATTTATTATTAATGTATATGTTATACATTCATGTGGCAGGATACAGTAAGACTCTGACAGGAAGACCACATGTGAATAATTAACTAGCATTAATGAAGGTCAAGAGCGGCCATTGACTGCAGACTTGATTGAGGTTGTACAAGACAATGAATTATGTATTTATGTTCGTTCTTTTGATATTTAATATTCTTTTAGTTTTAAACGCTGTTTTACATGTACCTTCGTTATGTATTATGCCCTATTCCTATAATGTGAAAGCCTGACAATAGGTACTGACCCAATTGAGTTCAGGAATGAAAATTTAATATAATCGGGGAACGTAGCCTCATGTTTCAAAAGGACTATAGCAGAGAAATTGAAGTGATTTTCTTCCCTGCTGGCGCAGGTAATATTCCCGATGATACAATAGCTGGATAACCAGGTTGTTCCGAGATAACCACCCCCCCTCTACCTCCCGCTCTCATGGGGAAGAAAGTAGCCTAGTGAGTTCCCAGAGTGCTGCGAGGGTCCCTGTGTTTCGGGGGCTGTGTACACAGGGAGTAATTCGCTTCATACACGAGGCAAGTGAGTACAGAGCCCACAGTGAAGGATACAGTGATGGGAGTGTCACTGGTGGAGCTCGACGAGGCTCTGTCTTGCCCCCATGGCTATACACACTGAGAGGCAGGGCACGTCTCTCAGCGGACATATTCAGCGGCGTAGCATTGCAAAGCTGTTTATATATTTTCATTGGTCATAATAACCTGGCTGGCCATAGAGCAGTTGAGTTGGTTGCCTGGCTCTGAGACCCGAATCCCCCCGACAAGCACAAGGAAAATCATTTGAGGACAAGGAACCACGATACCGGGACGATACCTGCTGCACCGTCCCTTGATTCATCGTCCCCAATACACGGGTCTAAGTTACCTATCCCAGTCGATAAACAGGATAGTCTTCTCGGACCCTGGATCAACCTTTAAGACGGGTCAAACCAGAGTGTTACAGTATTTCCTTTACTGTCTGGTTAGAGCGAGACTGTCCAGCGAGACAGTCCAGCAGGCCGTCCAGACCGTGGCAGAGTCCAGTCTCTCCTCGCGGCCAGACATACACAGCATCTAAAGCAGGCTGCAGGACAGGGGATGAATGGTGTTGAAACTCTCGTAACTTTGCAATAGTATCCGAAAGTTAAGCTGTCGTGAAGACGGCAGAATTACCGATTCTTTCAACATTTTGACAAAATGTTCAGTGCCGTATCGACGTCTCCAGGCGAGGAGAGACCCGAACTACAGCAGTGTTAGGCTTCTTCCCCGCCCACTGATCCTGGCTCATATCTCCCCGTTGCATAGAAAGCGTTAATTTTACGGTGGTTTCATTTTTAGTAATACGTCACATTGACAACATAAACATGAGCTCTACATGGAAACAGTGCATTACAAGTTGTTCTTGCAATAAATCCAGCTGTACTACTAGAAGAGACATGAACCTCACAGTGCTGACAAGGGGAGATAGCGTGACTGTGGCGACGGTTATCTTAGGCCCGAACACTCGCCTCCAGACTAGTCTTAATATTCAATACTGATGTCTTAGCTCCTCGCCAGATGTTTGGACTCGCTTGCCAGGGGGCTTAACTACGAGTATTACAGGACATGTTGTTATAGGCAGCCTCCAGCCTCACTTGGACGACCAGCCTCCAGCCTGCCTAGGACGACCAGCCACCAGCCTGCCTAGGACGACCAGCCTCCAGCCTGCCTAGGACGACCAGCCTCCAGCCTGCCTAGGACGACCAGCCTCCAGCCTGCCTAGGACGACCAGCCACCAGCCTGCCTAGGACGACCAGCCTCCAGCCTGCCTAGGACGACCAGCCACCAGCCTGCCTAGGACGACCAGCCTCCAGCCTGCCTAGGACGACCAGCCTCCAGCCTGCCTAGGACGACCAGCCTCCAGCCTGCCTAGGACGACCAGCCACCAGCCTGCCTAGGACGACCAGCCTCCAGCCTGCCTAGGACGACCAGCCTCCAGCCTGCCTAGGACGACCAGCCTCCAGCCTGCCTAGGACGACCAGCCTCCAGCCTGCCTAGGACGACCAGCCTCCAGCCTGCCTAGGACGACCAGCCTCCAGCCTGCCTAGGACGACCAGCCTCCAGCCTGCCTAGGACGACCAGCCACCAGCCTCCCTAGGACGACCAGCCTCCAGCCTGCCTAGGACGACCAGCCACCAGCCTGCCTAGGACGACCAGCCTCCAGCCTGCCTAGGACGACCAGCCACCAGCCTGCCTAGGACGACCAGCCACCAGCCTGCCTAGGACGACCAGCCTCCAGCCTCCCTAGGACGACCAGCCTCCAGCCTCCCTAGGACGACCAGCCTCCAGCCTGCCTAGGACGACCAGCCTCCAGCCTCCCTAGGACGACCAGCCTCCAGCCTCCCTAGGACGACCAGCCACCAGCCTGCCTAGGACGACCAGCCTCCAGCCTCCCTAGGACGACCAGCCTCCAGCCTGCCTAGGACGACCAGCCTCCAGCCTGCCTAGGACGACCAGCCTCCAGCCTGCCTAGGACGACCAGCCTCCAGCCTGCCTAGGACGACCAGCCTCCAGCCTGCCTAGGACGACCAGCCTCCAGCCTGCCTAGGACGACCAGCCTCCAGCCTGCCTAGGACGACCAGCCTCCAGCCTGCCTAGGACGACCAGCCTCCAGCCTGCCTAGGACGACCAGCCTCCAGCCTGCCTAGGACGACCAGCCACCACCCTCCCTAGGACGACCAGCCTCCAGCCTCCCTAGGACGACCAGCCTCCAGCCTGCCTAGGACGACCAGCCTCCCTAGGACGACCAGCCTCCACCCTCCCTAGGACGACCAGCCTCCAGCCTGTCTAGGACGACCAGCCTCCACCCTCCCTAGGACATCCAGCCACCAGCCTGCCTAGGACGACCAGCCTCCCTAGGACGACCAGCCTCCAGCCTTCCTAGGACGACCAGCCTCCAGCCTGCCTAGGACGACCAGCCTCCAGCCTTCCTAGGACGACTAGCCTCCAGCCTGCCTAGGACGACCAGCCTCCAGCCTGCCTAGGACGACCAGCCTCCACCCTCCCTAGGACGACCAGCCTCCACCCTCCCTAGGACGACCAGCCTGCCTAGGACGACCAGCCTGCCTAGGACGACCAGCCTCCAGCCTGCCTAGGACGACCAGCCTCCAGCCTGCCTAGGACGACCAGCCACCAGCCTCCCTAGGACGACCAGCCTGCCTAGGACGACCAGCCTCCCTAGGACGACCAGCCACCAGCCTGCCTAGGACGACCAGCCTGCCTAGGACGACCAGCCTGCCTAGGACGACCAGCCTGCCTAGGACGACCAGCCTCCAGCCTGCCTAGGACGACCAGCCTCCAGCCTGCCTAAGATAAGTTTTGCCTAGGCCCAATTCTGCCGTTTCATTTCCTGTTGACCTGGGAGGAGGAAAGAGAAGGAGAGGGTTACCATGGAAGCCGGAAGAACACAAGTGGAAACTTCAAGTTCATATGAGCCACAGACACAAGAACTGTTTAATTACGAGGGAAGTGAGCAAGTGGGAGGCGGTGGAGGAAAAGGAGCTGGAAGGGGAGACAGCGGTGGAAGGGGAGACAGTGGTGGAAGGGGAGACAGCGGTGGAAGGGGTCGAGCCATATAGTAAAATAAATGTAAGTATGCCAACAGCAGACGACCGATGACTCCCAGGCCAGGGCCCAAGAGCTAGAGGCCAGCTCCCCCCCCCCACACAGCAAGTATGAAGAGGACAGGAGTACAGAAGCACTGGGTACCATCTCCACACGCCACAGGATTTACCATCATCAGATTTAGGAAGCCGGTGGCTGGACAGAAGACTGGACGCGTGATCCTGTGGTCCCGGGTTCGATCCCGGGCGCCGGAGAGAAACGATGGGCAGAGTTTCTTTCACCCTGATGCCCCTGTTACCTAGCAGTAAATAGGTACCTGGGAGTTAGTCAGCTGTCACGTGCTGCTTCATGGGGGTGGAGGCCTGGTCGAGGACCGTGCCGCGGGGACACTAAAGCCCCGAAATCATCTCAAGATAACCTCAAGATCAGGATAAGAGCCTAACAAGAAAGGCTACTGAAACAAGCCTATTAGTCCAAGGCCTACAGCTCCTATTTACATCCGCCTAANAGTGCCAGGTGGCTCCTAGGAGTGCCAGGTGGCTCCTAGGAGTGCCAGGTGGCTCCTAGGAGTGCCAGGTGGCTCCTAGGAGTGCCAGGTGGCTCCTAGGAGTGCTAGGGTGTATCACCAAGCACGGCAAATTAAGGAAATTACCACAAATATTTACCACAGGTGAAAAGAGAATATTCAGGTGAACACAGGCTATCGCAAGCGAACACACGTGAACACGGGTAAACACACGTTTAAAGCAGGCGAGCGCAGGGGAAGACAGGCGAACACAAGTGAATACAAGTGACCACAGATGAACCCAGCTGAACAAAGGTGAACACAGGTAAATACAAAGAAATCGTTAAGCTCATCCCTGGCCCTCAGCAGGTGGCCAGCGCCCGTGGGAGCCGCCACCTGGTGCCACACGTGGTGTAACCAGTCACCCCTGCAGGACCACTCTTGTGATATGGTGCCAGGTGGCTGCTGGGGTGTGCCAGGTGGCTGCTGGGGTGTGCCAGTGGCTGCTGGGGTGCCAGGTGGCTGCTAGGGTGTGCCAGGTGGCTGCTAGGGTGTGCCAGGTGGCTGCTGGGGGGTATCAGACACCCCCAGCAACCCCCCTGACACCAATAGCACATCACATTTTGACGTAAAAATCCCCTACGACCAAAAGCTGGTGTACTCAAATCATATTGGCTTGCAAAATTGACTCAACGTGTCCCGTTTTCCGTCCTTGGGTCCTCGGTTGGGTTAGGTTCGGGCAATTTAGTACACCAGTTTAGTGACGTTGTTAACGCTGAAGAGGACGGACTGGTCAGTCACCATGGCCTCAGACGCAGTAACTGGCTGCCACAACTCCCTAACAAAAACCTCACGCTGTGTCGGAAAACCCGACACCATTTACTAATATTAAATACAATAAGCAGATAATATTGCTGCTGTTGTATACACAAGTTAACCCATAGAAAATGTAGCACAGTGGAATTTTCCATCAATAGAAAACGAGATATCATTGCCACATAGCGCTATAAATTCACCAGGTATTCTGTTGGAATATTATTCTTAAATACAGTAGTCTTTAGACTTATAACATCATAAAAACATCTCACTTGAATTAACTTAATTTTCAGTACCAAAATGAAGTAAATGTGACCCTTCTACCACATATTGACATCTGGACAAGGAGAGCCAAGGCGTCAGTGGTGAAGGTCAGCCATTGTTGTTAGACCAAAGTCGCTGGAGCATATTGAGCTCCTATAATTCTCCTTTGGACGAAGTGTTATGAAGATCAAATTAGTGCTTCTACCATCATCAACACGCAGTCATCATCTAAACAAGGGAAGTGTCTTTCCAAAATCTTATCCAAGTCATTCCTGGCCAGAAATATTAGATATGATTAATTCCGGTTAGGACACGAGGCAACGACTCAATACAGGTAATTAATCCTTGGTCCTTATCTAATAATATAACAAATGTTTCCTCTGATATAGCTGTCATTTATAGGATTCCGGCTTTACAGCAAGTGTCCTTTTACCAGGTATGGAAGAGGAAGCAATAATTAATCTTGGTACATCAGTACAGGGATGGTGGATGCTAGCCTCACAAGAGGAATATTAGGTGTCATCATTCATGTTCATACCTGGTGGACTAAGCCTACTGTACAATAAGATAAGGCCTCATAATTTATTTACTAATATATGTAGTTTAATGCTGTAGTTTGATTGGATGTATATATATAAATTTAATATAAACTCCCCCTAATGTGTAAGAAGTCGATTTGTGAGAATATTGCAGAAATACAGTCCGCTAAACATCATACAAATTGCTATCGAAATATATAAATTAACAAATATAAATTCTATATAAATTCATGTAAATTAATAAATATAAATCTCTCAGATCGGCTCCCACACGATGTAAACAAATCAACAAAAGTCTCGCCATGTAAACAAATCAACCAAGCGTCGCGTGACGAGTTACGGAAGACGCGGAAGGAAACAAACAATAATAATAAAAAGCAACACGCGAGTAAAAATGCAGTTGTGTTTATTGAACATTTCTACGTTAGCAAGAAAGTGCTGAGGGTTCTCCACGGTTGTTGTAGCGGGCGCTGAATTAGCAATGGGCCTCTTACTTAGGTCCTCGCTGGCCCACATCTCCCATGGTTATTTGATGACTAATTTAAGTGTGTTGAGGCCGGGAGGGGGAGCTAGGAAGGGAGAAGGTGGAGAGGAGGAAATGGGGGTGAGGGAAGGAGGGAAGTGGAGGTTGACATGAGGAGGCAGGGAAGAGGGAGGTAGAAGAGGGGGAACGAGGGGGGGAGGGAGAAGGCAGGATGTTACGGTCTGCTTGAGCCAGTAACCACAATCTTTCTGCGTAATGTGCTTTAGAAGCTCTTCTATGTTCCCACCCCACGTCAATGTTAAGTTCTCAAGAACTGGCAGTAGCAAGTAACAGTGCAGGAAATAAAGAGACTAAACAAGACGCAATTACATCTTCACCATCCTATTATCTAAGTATAACTACACTTATATACACAGTGTCGCTTTCACCCAGGACACTTGAATTATCTGCAGTGTTCTCCAAATCCCGGTGAGTCCACTATCTTCAAGTACACGTTGTCCACGCTCAATGGTAATCACCGGCAAGTTTCACCTTCCTGAACATGGGCCACTTTCACACACCATAGCGTCACGATGTCCCAATACCCCACATCTGCCCTCCAGAAACACTGGCAGAGGGCTTCAGCAACAATTACAACCGGAGCCGGTCGGCCGAGCGGACAGCACACGAGACTTTTGATCCTGTGGTCCTGGGTTCGATCCCAGGCGCCGGCGAGAAACAATGGGCAGAGTTTCTTTCACCCTATGCCCCTGTTACCTAGCAGTAAAATAGGTACCTGGGTGTTAGTCAGCTGTCACGGGCTGTTTCCTGGGGGTGGAGGCCTGGTCGAGGACCGGACCGCTGGGACACTAAAAAAAAGCCCCGAAATCATCTCAAGATAACCTCAAGATAACACGCTGACAGGTGTCTCAAATAATCACGTACAGTGGTAGCTAACACCCTGGCAGAAGTCTCAAGCAACACACTAGCAGCACTTCTCAGCATACGAACCCAACTGTCGTCTTGTAACTCCTCTTGGCCTAATCCCGGGTACGTCAGTCCCACACAACACTGCACAAGTACAACAGCTAACACACTGCTACTACCGACGGCGGCCACTTGTCCTCTCACAGGACCACGTCAGGAGTTCGGGACTGCTTTAGGTGAACTGATTTCCACAATGCAATAGACTCTTCACGTCACCTCTGTGAAAATAGACGTCATTAGCCAGACAGAAAGTATATTGGAAGAACATAGGATGGCAACCTTTCACCAGGGAACTGTGAAATGTAATCGGATGCACAATTTAGATGGCGTTGATACCATTACGTCACTCACAAGAGGTCATAAACAGGAGCTTTCCACAGACGCCACACCTCCGCCAACAGATGGCGTTGTCTGCATCTCACCTAATGCATTGGAGTTGGCGTGCAGGTCGCTAGATGGTGCCGAAATTCCCTGTCCTCACTCCAGGAACGGTGTTGATACAGTAACACAGGAGGAGGGGGGGGAGGTATAAAGTATACAGTAGTCCAAGCCGACAATAACCAGTGGCCTAACAAATCCGAACTCCGTTGGAAATATAATTATTCGGTGATGATAAGGATAAACTTCTATAAAAATGAAAAAAGACGAATTTTGTTTTCAATTGGATGACACAACGAAGGAACGTAACGCTTATTACTATTGGTCATCAAAACATAGGAAAACCTAAGCCTAATTTAGTAATTTATGTGGTTAGTATGTTACTTCACACACACACACACACACACACACACACACACACACACACACACACACACACACACACACACACACACACACACACACGCACACACGCACACACGCACACACGCACGCACACGCACACGCCACCAACACCAATGTACTTTTTTTAAGTACATAGGTATGACATCGACCAAGGTGATGAACGTTCGACCTGTCATCTTCAATCCGGTGCCCCCCAAAATCACATGAGACAAGCCCATGACATCACCCTAACAAGAGAAATGTAGAATAAAATCACTTGCATAATAGACAAAGCCCAGGATGTAAGAAGCTTACAAATTCTTGAAGCAATCCACATAAAAATAGAACAACCTACCATAAATACCCAAATTACAGAACTATTCACTGTACCCACCATGAGAGTAAGAACAAGACCGGAACATGAAGATGCCAACATAGAAGACACTGCTCAATATAATAGGCCTACTACACCTGATTTATCTTTGTGTGTGCTTCGTCCCCTATTTTCGCCTTTTTTCTTTTACGCCTTACCTTTTCCTTTATTCTTGTCCCATTTGTATAGATCTAATTGTCTTCACCTGACCCCTTACTGGAATAAATCTAACACACCTTGTATTTTCTTATTACGGGCTCACCATAGCCCGTGCTACATGGACATTTCGTTTTGAGTAGCTAAATCTAAAACAACAATGTATTTTATCACTTGAGAATGAACCATGTAGGTTTGAAACGTTGTGTGAATTTTATGATAAGTGTAATACATTCTACAGTTATCTATGTCTTTTTCTTCACCTCGAACGAAGATGACCTTTGGAGAACTCCTCTCCCAATTAAACCAAGACGCTAGAACACTAGTCAGTGGGACAGAAGCACGAAACAAGAAAATAATCAATACAGAATATGCAGTCAAATTCAATAAACATTATATATAGCAGTGTGGAAAAACATGTGAAAAAGAGAGACTGCTAAACGCGTTGTCGGCTCAATTCGCCTTCATCAGAGCATTTTAGAATTAAATATAGGTATATATTTATCAAGTATATCAAGTATAGGAATATACTGCCATAAGACCGTGATGAGCACTGAACCTGCAGGGCAGGAGTCCCGCTCTTGCGTGGACGGTAAGCTGCACCTCTCGCCATACCCGCATGGGTTATATGTGGCTGTGGTCGCCCTTCTCTATTTTACGGGCTATTCATACCCGTGCCACCTCTTGGGTGGCTTAATCTTTATCAATCAATCAACCTTCTCTATTACCTTACCCTCCTCAGTCTCCGAGAACGCTAAGTTGTACCTTAAGCAAATGTTTAAAACTACGGAGAGAGAGAACTGTTCAACCTAAGTACTGTAGAAGATTCGTGTCATTACCACTGAACCAACCGTTTTGCTCATAGTCAATAACACAAGAGAGGTTTATCGAGGTGATATTATTCAGCTGGACTCGACCACCGTCGGAGGAAGATGCTTAACCACGACAGATAATCAATAAGAGTACGATAAGAGGGACTGGCCCAAACCTCACCGACACAGCTGAAACCTTTGGCAGCCTTTGAGGAGCCGGTGGCAGGTGCCAGGGGTGTGGGCGAGCCCCTACCATTATCTGATGTAACTCACAAGTTAAAGTAACAAAATTGTCCGCGCTGCTTCACTAAACATCGATGGAATCTGACAAGGTATGAAGTTCACCTCTAAATTATTCTACCAGGTGATGCGTACCTGCGGTATCGATGGCGGCTGGTCAATACCAGCATATGTATTCTTTGTAGTCAGGATACATGTGTGTGTATACTGTGTAGTCACGATACATGTGTGTTGCACTCTCGCCTAGGTGTAGATATGTTGCGTCAGGATGTGTGACGTCAGTATACATCTGCGTTACACTGTGACGTCAGCATATATCCGTTACACTGTGACGTCAGCATACATCTGTGTTACTCTGTGACGTCAGCATACATCTCTGCTACACTGTGACGTCAGCATACATATGCTACACTGTGACGTCAGCATACATCTGTGCTACACTGAGACGTCAGCATACATCTGTATTACACTGTGACATCAGCATACACCTGTGCTACACTGTGACGTCAGCATACACCTGTGCTACACTGTGACGTCAGCATGCATCTCTGCCACACTGTGACGTCAGCATACATCTGTGCTACACCGTGACGTCAGCATACATCTGTGCTACACTGTGACGTCAGCATACATCTGTGCTACACTGAGACGTCAGCATACATCTGTATTACACTGTGACATCAGCATACACCTGTGCTACACTGTGACGTCAGCATACACCTGTGCTACACTGTGACGTCAGCATACACCTGTGCTACACTGTGACGTCAGCATACACCTGTGCTACACTGTGACGTCAGCATACACCTGTGCTACACTGTGACGTCAGCATACACCTGTGCTACACTGTGACGTCAGCATACACCTGTGCTACACTGTGACGTCAGCATACACCTGTGCTACACTGTGACGTCAGCATACACCTGTTTTACACTGTGACGTCAGCATACACATGTGTTTCACTGTGACGTCAGCATACACCTGTGCTACACTGTGACGTCAGCATACATCTGTGTTACACTGTGACGTCAGCATACATCTGTGTTACACTGTGACGTCAGCATACATCTGTGTTACACTGTGACGTCAGCATACATCTGTGTTACACTGTGACGTCAGCATACATCTGTGTTACACTGTGACGTCAGCATACATCTGTGTTACACTGTGACGTCAGCATACATGCTGACACATTATGGTGACGCTGACATATTACTGTTAATTGTAACACCTTGTAACAAGTTGTAACATCTTTCTAATACGTTAAAAAAAGTGTATAAAACTAAGTAATAACTTTGTAAGAAGATGTAAGAAGATAACAATAGGACCGTTTCCGGCGTGGGTTTACAGGTATATGATGTGGGAGCCACAAGACAAATGTTCGCTTCAGTAAATTAAGGATTTCTGGCATCGATTCTGGGACGCAGGTGATTTTCTGGAGGCAAGTTAGTTACCGCGGCGTCCGCTGAACGACCTGGCCTTGTAAGCAAGCTGCTGTGATAATGGCTCTCTCTATCTATTTTATATTTGGACGACTTCGCTACTGGAGGCCAGTGTTAGACCTCCAGACGGGCCAAGTATCTGGGCACCGTTCCTTCTCCCAGATCCTTGTCTACGTATCCTTCCAAGTGCTACATAGTCTTAGTAGCTTCTCGGATAGTTACCGTACCTGTGCTTAGTCCCAGCATGGGTGTGAACTGTGGCCGGCGGCGCCAGTCCCGTGTACACTATTCTTAAAGGATAACGTAAGGGTCCCGCCCGTCCCACCTCCAGGCATGTGACTATAAGCACAGAG
>WNGS01000543.1:572880-588862 GCA_020271785.1 Procambarus virginalis
GCCAGCTGCACTACCTGGATACAGCTGTACGGCCAGCTGCACCTACCTCGTATACAGCTATATGGCCGCTGCACCTACCTGGATACAGCTGTAATAGCCAGCTGCACTACAGGATACAGCTGTACAAGCCAGCGCACCTTATATCGGAGTACGGAGCCCTAGGGAAGCTGCTCTACCCCTGACAATTGATACTTCGTCTAAACGTACAATAACAGTCTATGTCATATTTATGTATGCCGTTTTAAATCAGTGCCGTGTCACATTGGCCTGCACCCAAACAGAGCAGAGTCCTATAGATCTATATCGCACAATACTTAGTCTTCGTCAAGGTGGGTCAGTCAGACGTTTCTGTAATTATAAGTCCAGCAGCCCGTAGCGTCCTCCTAACGTTTCCCAACGTCAAGAAAACGGTTCATTTAAAGTGTCGTCTCCTAACCTGCCAGAGGGGCCAAAACAGAAAACGGGACAGTACGTCACTTTCGCCAGCCGCTTCCATTTTCTAGCACGACAATTTCTGGCCTTATGTAACACATACGAGCGAAAAGCGACGTTCTTCGTAGGAGGAACAGGTTGGTTCCGATACGACCAAGCATGCGCTGCACTTTTGACTGAGAATGTATGGGAAGTGTCGTAGGACTTAAGGCCGTCGTAGAGGGTTGCACAATCACACGTCGATAATTCACCCAAGAAGAGTATAGCGGGTTGCTGGTTCTCGGAAACACTCGGGGAAACAGGTGACATGAGTTCTCAAGAACGAGGCAGCCGAAAATAACTTGGAAAAAGAGTGTAAATGCATATTAGAAAATAATTCATGCAGGGGAGAGTAAAGTTTATCTGTGACGTGCGGATTAGAAATCTTGGAATAGATATTGATTACGTTATGGAAGAGAGTTTACCTAGTGTCACCGAGGGACTCTTAAGACAGCACAAGACCCGACCGTCAAGACCACACCACTACAACACTTTCCATCGAAAACACTGAAGCACCAGCCCCACCAGGAAGCACCAGCTCCGCCAGGAAGCACCAGCTCCGCCAGGAAGCACCAGCTCCGCCAGGAAGCACCAGCTCCGCCAGGAAGCACCAGCTCCGCCAGGAAGCACCAGCCCCGCCAGGAAGCACCAGCTCCGCCAGGAAGCACCAGCCCCACCAGGAAGCACCAGCCCCCACCAGGAAGCACCAGCCCCCACCAGGAAGCACCAGCCCCACCAGGAAGCACCAGCCCCACCAGGAAGCACCAGCCCCACCAGGAAGCACCAGCTCCGTCAGGAAGCACCAGCCCCACCAGGAAGCACCAGCCCCACCAGGAAGCACCAGCCCCCACCAGGAAGCACCAGCCCCACCAGGAAGCACCAGCCCCACCAGGAAGCACCAGCCCCACCAGGAAGCACCAGCCCCACCAGGAAGCACCAGCCCCACCAGGAAGCACCAGCCCCACCAGGAAGCACCAGCCCCACCAGGAAGCACCAGCCCCACCAGGAAGCACCAGCCCCACCAGGAAGCACCAGCCCCACCAGGAAGCACCAGCCCCACCAGGAAGCACCAGCCCCACCAGGAAGCACCAGCCCCACCAGGAAGCACCAGCCCCCACCAGGCAGCACCAGCCCCACCAGGAAGCACCAGCCCCACCAGGAAGCACCAGCCCCACCAGGAAGCACCAGCCCCACCAGGAAGCACCAGCCCCGCCAGGAAGCACCTGCCCCACCAGGAAGCACCAGCCCCGCCAGGAAGCACCAGCCCCGCCAGGAAGCACCAGCTCCGCCAGGAAGCACCTGCCCCGCCAGGAAGCACCAGCCCCGCCAGGAAGCACCAGCCCCACCAGGAAGCACCAGCCCCGCCAGGAAGCACCTGCCCCACCAGGAAGCACCAGCCCCGCCAGGAAGCACCAGCCCCGCCAGGAAGCACCAGCTCCGCCAGGAAGCACCTGCCCCGCCAGGAAGCACCAGCCCCGCCAGGAAGCACCAGCCCCACCAGGAAGCACCAGCCCCGCCAGGAAGCACCAGCCCCGCCAGGAAGCACCAGCCCCGCCAGGAAGCACCTGCCCCACCAGGAAGCACCAGCCCCGCCAGGAAGCACCAGCCCCACCAGGAAGCACCCGCTCCTGACATAACTCCGGCCTCTGTTGACTGTACTTCAATACGTCACGAGACCTTTCACAGGCTGGCCACTTATTCAGTAGGCGTCGTGCCCGCCTCCGGGAGGTGAGACGCGTCGCCTTCACTACCACACTCGTCCAACGCTGCCACAAGTGCCTGTGCATTATCACTGACGGCGTGTAAACACGTCACCATCGTCGACACAGCCGTCATATGGTCAGTGCCGTGGGCCTTGCTACGCGACCTTCACCATCTTCACAACCACTTCACAGGTGGTGGGGGCCCACCTGGCTTGTATAGTAGCAATGAGAACACGGATATAGGAGACAACATTGATACAGAGAGAACACGTTGACCAAACCACACACTAGAAGGTGAAGGGACGACGACGTTTCGGTCCGTCCTGGACCATTCTCAAGTCGATTGTGTCGTCAAGTCGTCCTGGACCATTCTTGGGAATGGTCCAGGACGGACTGAAACGTCGTCGTCCCTTCACTTTCTAGTATGTGGTTTAGTCAACATATTTCAGCCACGTTATTGTGACTTCTCGTCCGCAGAGAGAACATGGATACAGAGAGAGAACACAGACTAATATAGAGAACAAGGATTAAGACAGAACAGGGATAGACACAGAAAAACACACATTTAAAAACAAAACAGTGAGAACACTGGTAATGACAGAGAACATGGATAAAGGCAAGAGAGAACACTGGTAATGACAGAGAACATGGATAAAGGCAAGAGAGAACACTGGTAATGACAGAGAACATGGATAAAGGCAAGAGAGAACACTGGTAATGACAGAGAACATGGATAAAGGCAAGAGAGAACATAGATAATGACAAAGAACATGGATAAAGACAGTAAGAACACGGAAAATAATGAGTAGGGAAGATGGTTATGGTGACGAAGCTCGCACGTGATGAAGCTCGCACGTGATGAAGATGGGAACTACGTGAGTATGTAGCGGAAAGGGGCATATAAAGGGGGAAAGAAGATGGGGAAGATGGAGGAAGGGGGCGAAATGGAAGAGACAAGAGACCCGGGAACTGCCGGGTTACCCATTATATCTATATGATAAGAGAGTGTCTGCCTGTTTGTGTGTCAGTCTGTCCCAAGGCTGGAGGCCAAATGTTTGGGCTAGTCTCATTAAACTCTGATAGGATTAAGTGATTTTATGGTGCGTCATAAAGGGGGGGGGGAAGGTCAGGGTCAGAGTCTGACCCCACCCCCCTACCCTTGAAGGGGGGGGGGTGGGGTCGGCGTATATACCCCCCTTCATGAGGTCAGTGGCTATGGAATGGGATAGCGTAGAGATTAGCATTTTTTGAAATCTTGGTGTAAATGGTAATTGACTTTCAAAACGTGTGTTCAGATGATAGACTTTAATTTTGAACACAACCTATTGGTTACGGTGACAAGGAAAGGGTCTGTTTGGGCAGAGGTAAGAGACGGAAGGACTTTGGTCAACAGACTGAAAGCTTTTTTTTTTTTATTATTATTATTTTTATTATTTTCTACCACAGACGTGGCCACACATTTACAATGCTAACCAGCATATATACATTTTCTTCTGTCCTCCATGACTGAAGGCGTGTGGGGATGGGGGAGGGCGTGTGGGGGCAGGGATGGTGGAGGGCGTGTGGGGGCAGGGATGGTGGAGGGCGTGTGGGGGCAGGGATGGTGGGGATGGTGGAGGGCGTGTGGGGGCAGGGAGAGAGGAAACAGGAAAAGGTCATGTGTGGGGCCAACCTTTTCCTCAGAGAGAAGATCTGCTCGGATGGATTGGGAACAACTACATAATTAGTACTATAATCTACTCTCTGTCCATGTTAAGGTTAACTTCAGGTTACTTTATGTTAAGATGTGGATAGGTTAGATTTCATTACGGTTGGTTACGATAATACAATGTATTGTTATGATAATGTGAAGTATGGAATTCAAAAACTATCTGAGTGTGCCCACGAATTTCGTTTACAGAAAACCAATTCTTCAAAGTAAACGTTTTTAGCATACACTTTTCATATTTTAAACCAACGATTTTTGTTACAATAAAGTTATAACTTGTGAATAATCTCTGTTGAGGGCAAAGGTTCGTTTGCCAGTTTACACGTAGACTATTATAGGAACCGTAATATATCTCAGATCATCCCAAATATCTCGATAAAGTATCCCGGAGGTTTGAGGGTGGATGTGGTTTCTCATGGTAACGGCTTTGGTCTGAGGACGTGCTCGTGTGGGAATAAAGATATTCGAGAGTATGGGAGGGCATGGCTAGGGTTTGTGATGGGATATGGAGAGTGTGAGAGTGGTGACATGGGGAAGGTGTGTAAGCGGGAGAATGGTTACCAGGGCGACCGGGCACTGCCGGCTTATATGGGGAAGAGGGCCAGTAACTGGTGGCTGCTGGGGGGGTCAGGTGGCCCCCTAGGAGTGCCAGGTGGCTCCTAGGAGTGCCAGGTGGCTCCTAGGAGTGCCAGGTGGCTCCTAGGAGTGCCAGGTGGCTCCTAGGAGTGCAGGTGGCTCTAGGAGTGCCAGGTGGCTCCTAGGAGTGCAAGGTGGCTCCTAGGAGTGCAGGTGGCTCCTGGGATTGCTAGGGTGTATCACCAAGCACGGCAAATTAAGGAAGTTACCAACAAATATTTACACAGGTGAACAGAGAATATTTCAGGTGAAAACAGGCTATCGCAAGCGAACACACGTGAACACGGGTAAACACACGTTAAAGCAGGCGATCGCAGGGGAAGAAAGGCGAACACAGTGAATACAAGGACCACAGATGAACCCAGCTGAACAAAGGTGAACACAGGTAAATACAAAGAAATCGTTAAGCTCATCCCTGGCCCTCAGCAGGTGGCCAGCGCCGTGGGAGCCGCCACTGGTGCCACACGTGGTGTAACAGTCACCCTGCAGGACCACACTTGTGATATGGTGCCAGGTGGCTGCTGGGGTGTGCCAGGTGGGTGCTGGGGTGGCCAGGTGGCTGCTGGGGATATCAGACACCACCCAGCAACCCCCTTGACATCAATAGCACATCACATTTTGACGTAAAAATCCCCTACGACCAAAAGCTGGTGTACTCAAATCATATTGGCTTACAAAATGACTCAACGTGTCGCGTTTTCCGTCCTTGGGTCCTCGGTTGGGTTAGGTTCGGGCAATTTAGTACACCAGTTTAGTGACGTTGTTAACGCTGAAGAGGACGGACTGGTCAGTCACCATGGCCTCAGACGCAGTAACTGGCTCTGCAACTCCCTAACAAAAACCTCACGCTGTGTCGGAAAACCCGACACCATTTACTAATATTAAATACAATAAGCAGATAATATTGCTGCTGTTGTATACACAAGTTAACCCATAGAAAATGTAGCACAGTGGAATTTTCCATCAATAGAAAACGAGATATCATTGCCACATAGCGCTATAAATTCACCAGGTATTCTGTTGGAATATTATTCTTAAATACTGTAGTCTTTAGACTTATAACATCATAAAAACATCTCACTTGAATTAACTTAATTTTCAGTACCAAAATGAAGTAAATGTGACCCTTCTACCACATATTGACATCTGGACAAGGAGAGCCAAGGCGTCAGTGGTGAGGGAGGTCAGCCATTGTTGTTAGACCAAAGTCGCTGGAGCATATTGAGCTCCTATAATTCTCCTTTGGACGAAGTGTTATGGAGATCAAATTAGTGCTTCTACCATCATCAACACGCAGTCATCATCTAAACAAGGGAAGTGTCTTTCCAAAATCTTATCCAAGTCATTCCTGGCCAGAAATATTAGTTATGATTAATTCCGGTTAGGACACGAGGCAACGACTCAATACAGGTAATTAATCCTTGGTCCTTATCTAATAATATAACAAATGTTTCCTCTGATATACCTGTCATTTATAGGATTCCGGCTTTACAGAAAGTGTCCTTTTACCAGGTATAGAAGAGGAAGCAATAATTAATCTTGGTACATCAGTACAGGGATGGTGGATGCTAGCCTCACAAGAGGAATATTAGTTGTCATTATTCATGTTCATACCTGGTGGACTAAGCCTACTGTACAATAAGATAAGGCCTCATAATTTATTTACTAATATATGTAGTTTAATACTGTAGTTTAATTGGATGCATATATATAAATTTAATATAAACTCCCCCTAATGTGTAAGAAGTCGATTTGTGAGAATATTGCAGAAATACAGTCCGCTAAGCATCATACAAATTGCTATCGAAATATATAAATTAACATAAATATAAATTCTATATAAATTCTTGTAAATTAAATAAATATAAATCTCACAGGTCGGTTCCCACACAATGTAAACAAATCAACAAAAGTCTCGCCATGTAAACAAATCAACCAAAGCGTCGCGTGACGAGTTACAGAAGACGCGGAAGGAGACAAACAATAATAATAAAAAGCAACACGCGAGTAAAAATGCAGTTGTGTTTATTGAACATTTCTAGGTTAGCAAGAAAGTGCTGAGGGTTCTCCACGGGTTGTTGTAGCGGGCGCTGAATTAGCAATGGGCCTCTTACTTAGGTCCTCGCTGGCCCACATCTCCCATGGTTATTTGATGACTAATTTAAGTGTGTTGAGGCCAGGAGGGGGAGCTAGGAAGGGGGAAGGGGAGGAAGGTGGAGAGGAGGAAATGGGGGTGAGGGAGAAGGAGGGAAGTGGAGGTTGAAATGAGGAGGCAGGGAAGAGGGAGGTAGAAGAGGGGGAACGAGGGGGGGGGGGAGAAGGCAGGATGTTACGGTCTGCTTGAGCCAGTAACCACAATCTTTCTGCGTAATGTGCTTTAGAAGCTCTTCTATGTTCCCACCCCACGTCAATGTTAAGTTCTCAAGAACTGGCAGTAGCAAGTAACAGTGCAGGAAATAAGGAGACTAAACAAGACGCAATTACATCTTCACCATCATATTATCTAAGTATAACAACACTTATATACACAGTGTCGCTTTCACCCAGGACACTTGAATTATCTGCAGTGTTCTCCAAATCCCGGTGAGTCCACTATCTTCAAGTACACGTTGTCCACACTCAATGGTAATCACCGGCAAGTTTCACCTTCCTGAACATGGGCCACTTTCACACACCATAGCGTCACGATGTCCCAATACCCCACATCTGCCCTCCAGAAACACACTGGCAGAGGGCTTCAGCAACAATTACAACCGGAGCCGGTCGGCCGAACGGACAGCACACGAGACTTTTGATCCTGTGGTCCTGGGTTCGATCCCAGGCGCCGGCGAGAAACAATGGGCAGAGTTTCTTTCACCCTATGCCCCTGTTACCTAGCAGTAAAATAGGTACCTGGGTGTTAGTCAGCTGTCACGGGCTGTTTCCTGGGGGTGGAGGCCTGGTCGAGGAACGGGCCGCGGGGACACTAAAAAAAAGCCCCGAAATCATCTCAAGATAACCTCAAGATAACACGCTGACAGGTGTCTCAAATAATCACGTACAGTGGTAGCTAACACCCTGGCAGAAGTCTCAAGCAACACACTAGCAGCACTTCTCAGCAGACGAACCCAACTGTCGTCTTGTAACTCCTCTTGGCCTAATGACAGGTACGTCAGTCCCACACAACACTGCACAAGTACAACAGCTAACACACTGCTACTACCGACGGCGGCCACTTGGTCTTTCACAGGACCACGTCAGGAGTTCGGGACTGCTTGAGGTGAACCGATTTCCACAACGCAATAGACTCTTCACGTCACCTTTGTGAAAATAGACGTCATTAGCCAGACAGAAAGTATATTGGAAGAACATAGGATGGCAACCTTTCACCAGGAAACTGTGAAATGTAATCGGATGCACAATTTAGATGGCGTTGATACCATTACGTCACTCACCAGAGGTCATCCTCATCGACCTCACCTCTGACTCAGGTATGAAACAGGAGCTTTCCACAGACGCCACACCTCCGCCAACAGATGGCGTTGTCTGCATCTCGCCTAATGCCTTGGAGTTGGCGTGCAGGTCGCTAGATAGTGCCGAAATTCCCTGTCGTCACTCCAGCAACGGTGTTGATACAGTAACACAGGGGGAGGGGAGGAGTGGCGGGAGGGGGTATAAAGTATACAGTAGTCCAAGCCGACAATAACCAGTGGCCTAACAAATCCGAACTCCGTTGGAAATATAATTATTCGGTGATGATAAACTTCTATAAAAATGAAAAAAGACGAATTTTGTTTTCAATTGGATGACACAACGAAGGAACGTAACGCTTATTACTATTGGTCATCAAAACATAGGAAAACCTAAGCCTAATTTAGTAATTTATGTGGTTAGTATGTTACTTCACACACACACACTCACACACACACACACACACACACACACACACACACACACACACACACACACACACACACACACACACACACCACCAACACCAATGTACTTTTTTTTAAGTACATAGGTATGACATCGGCCAGGTGATGAACGTTTGACCTGTCATCTTCAATCCGGTGCCCCCAAAAATCACATGAGACAAGCCCATGACATCCCCTAACAAGCCCATGACATCACCCTAACAAGCCCATGACATCACCCTAACAAGCCCATGACATCACCCTAACAAGCCATGACATCACCCTAACAAGCCCATGACATCGCCCTAACAAGAGGAATGTAGAATAAAAACACTTGCATAATAGACAAAGCCCAGGATGTAAAAAGATTACAAATTCTTGAAGCAATCCATATAAAAATAGAACAACCTACCATAAATACCCAAATTACAGAACTATTCACTGTACCCACCATGAGAGTAAGAACAAGACCGGAACATGAAGATGCCAACATAGAAGACACTGCTCAATATAATAGGCCTACTACACCTGATTAATCTTTGTGTGTGCTTCGTCCCCTATTTTCGCCTTTTTTCTTTTACGCCTTACCTTTTCCTTTATTCTTGTCCCATTTGTATAGATCTAATTGTCTTCACCTGACCCCTTACTGGAATAAATCTAACACACCTTTATTTTCTTATTACGGGCTCACCATAGCCCGTGCTACATGGACATTTCGTTTTGAGTAGCTAAATCTAAAACAACAATGTATTTTATCACTTGAGAATGAACCATGTAGGTTTGAAACGTTGTGTGAATTTTATGATAAGTGTAATACATTCTACAGTTATCTATGTCTTTTTCTTCACCTCGAACGAAGATGACCTTTGGAGAACTCCTCTTCCAATTAAACCAAGACGCTAGAACACTAGTCAGTGGGACAGAAGCACTAAACAAGAAAATAATCAATACAGAATATGCAGTCAAATTCAATAAACATTATATATAGCAGTGTGGAAAAACATGTGAAAAAGAGAGACTGCTAAACGCGTTGTCGGCTCAATTCGCCTTCATCAGAGCATTTTAGAATTAAATATAGGTATATATTTATCAAGTATATCAAGTATAGGAATATACTGCCATAAGACCGTGATGAGCACTGAACCTGCAGGGCAGGAGTCCCGCTCTTGCGTGGACGGTAAGCTGCACCTCTCGCCATACCCGCATGGGTTATATGTGGCTGTGGTCGCCCTTCTCTATTTTACGGGCTATTCATACCCGTGCCACCTCTTGGGTGGCTTAATCTTTATCAATCAATCAACCTTCTCTATTACCTTACCCTCCTCAGTCTCCGAGAACGCTAAGTTGTACCTTAAGCAAATGTTTAAAACTACGGAGAGAGAGAACTGTTCAACCTAAGTACTGTAGAAGATTCGTGTCATTACCACTGAACCAACCGTTTTGCTCATAGTCAATAACACAAGAGAGGTTTATCGAGGTGATATTATTCAGCTGGACTCGACCACCGTCGGAGGAAGATGCTTAACCACGACAGATAATCAATAAGAGTACGATAAGAGGGACTGGCCCAAACCTCACCGACACAGCTGACACCTTTGGCAGCCTTTGAGGAGCCGGTGGCAGGTGCCAGGGGTGTGGGCGAGCCCCTACCATTATCTGATGTAACTCACAAGTTAAAGTAACAAAATTGTCCGCGCTGCTTCACTAAACATCGATGGAATCTGACAAGGTATGAAGTTCACCTCTAAATTATTCTACCAGGTGATGCGTACCTGCGGTATCGATGACGGCTGGTCAATACCAGCATATGTATTCTTTGTAGTCAGGATACATGTGTGTGTATACTGTGTAGTCACGATACATGTGTGTTGCACTCTCGCCTAGGTGTACATATGTTGCGTCAGGATGTGTGACGTCAGTATACATCTGCGTTACACTGTGACGTCAGCATACATCCGTTACACTGTGACGTCAGCATACATCTGTGCTACACTGTGACGTCAGCATACATCTGTGCTACACTGTGACGTCAGCATACATCTGTGCTACACTGTGACGTCAGCATACATCTGTGCTACACTGTGACGTCAGCATACATCTGTGCTACACTGAGACGTCAGCATACACCTGTGCTACACTGTGACGTCAGCATACACCTGTGCTACACTGTGACGTCAGCATACATCTCTGCTACACTGTGACGTCAGCATACATCTCTGCTACACTGTGACGTCAGCATACATCTGTGCTACACTGTGACGTCAGCATACATCTGTGCTACACTGTGACGTCAGCATACATCTGTGCTACACTGTGACATCAGCATACACCTGTGCTACACTGTGACGTCAGCATACACCTGTGCTACACTGTGACGTCAGCATACACCTGTGCTACACTGTGACGTCAGCATACACCTGTGCTACACTGTGACGTCAGCATACACCTGTGCTACACTGTGACGTCAGCATACACCTGTGCTACACTGTGACGTAGCATACATCTGTGTTACACTGTGACGTCAGCATACATCTGTGTTACACTGACGTCAGCATACATCTGTGTTACACTGTGACGTCAGCATACATCTGTGTTACACTGTGACGTCAGCATACATCTGTGTTACACTGTGACGTCAGCATACATCTGTGTTACACTGTGACGTCAGCATACATCTGTGTTACACTGTGACGTCAGCATACATCTGTGTTACACTGTGACGTCAGCATACATGCTGACACATTATTGGTGACGCTGACATATTACTGTTAAGTTGTAACACCTTGTAACAAGTTGTAACATCTTTCTAATACGTTATAAAAAGTGTATAAAACTAAGTAATAACTTTGTAAGAAGATGTAAGAAGATAACAATAGGGACCGTTCCGGCGTGGGTTTACAGGTATATGATGTGGGAGCCACAAGACAAATGTTCGCTTCAGTAAATTAAGGATTTCTGGCATCGATTCTGGGACGCAGGTGATTTTCTGGAGGCAAGTTAGTTACCGCGGCGTCCGCTGAACGACCTGGCCTTGTAAGCAAGCTGCTGTGATAATGGCTCTCTCTATCTATTTTATATTTGGACGACTTCGCTACTTGGAGGCCAGTGTTAGACCTCCAGACGGGCCAAGTATCTGGGCACCGTTCCTTCTCCCAGATCCTTGTCTACGTATCCTTCCAAGTGCTACATAGTCTTAGTAGCTTCTCTGGATAGTTACCTTACCTGTGCTTAGTCCCAGCATGGGTGTGAACTGTGGCCGGCGGCGCCAGTCCCGTGTACACTATTCTTAAAGGATAACGTAAGGGTCCCGCCCGTCCCACCTCCAGGCATGTTGACTATAAGCACAGAGGTGACCATCAGTTCCGTACACAACATCTCTACTTAAGGAGAGGAGGTGATGACGAGCGGTCACCTCTTAACTGTCTTAAACATAATGTTTCGTTCCCAGTGAACAGACGGTTTGTCTGTGCTATATCACAATTAAGTTCAACGTGTGCAAAATTGATGGACAGACATTCATAAAAATGGAAATCATTTACTTGATCACACACACACATACACACACACGCGCGCACATAAGATTAAGCGACAAAAATTAAGCAAGAAAGAGAAGGGTGGGCGGACTGCATTTTTTTGGACTGTCGGAAAGCCTTTGACATAGTACCCCATAAAAGGCTGATGCATAAGCTGGAGAAACAGGCAGGAGTAACTGGTAGGGCGCTCCAGTGGATAAGGGAGTACCTAGCAATAGAAAGCAGAGAGTTACAGTGAGGGGCGAAACCTCAGATTGGCGCGAAGTCACCAATGGAGTCCCACAGGGCTCTGTACTCGGACCAATCATGTTTCTGATATACGTAAATGATCTCCCAGAGGGTACAGACTCATTCCTCTCAATGTTTGCTGACGACGCCAAAATTATGAGAAGGATTAAGACAGAGGAGGACAGCTTGAGACTTCAAGAAGACCTGGACAAGCTGCAGGAATGGTCGAACAAATGGTTGTTAGAGTTTAACCCAAGCAAATGTAATGTAATGAAGGTAGGGGTAGGAAGCAGGAGACCAGATACAAGGAATCATTTGGGAGACAAAATACTTCAGGAGTCTGAGAGAGAGAAAGACCTGGGAGTTGATATCACGCCAGACCTGTCCCGTGAAGCTCATATCAAGAGGATAACATCAGCAGCACATGCCAGGTTGGCTAACATAAGAACGGCATTTAGAAACTTGTGCAAGGAATCTTTCAGAACATTATATACCACATATGTCAGACCAATCCTGGAGTATGCAGCCCAGCATGGAGTCCATATCTAGTCAAGCATAAGACTAATCTGGAAAAGGTTCAAAGGTTTGCCACCAGACTAGTACCCGAACTGAGAGGTATGAGTTACTAGGAGAGACTACGGGAATTAAACCTCACTTCGTTGGAAGACAGAAGAGTTAGGGGGACATGATCACCACATTCAAGATTCTCAGGGAATCGACAGGGTAGATAAAGACAGGTTATTAACACAAGGGGCACACGCACTAGGGGACACAGGTGGAAACTGAGCGCCCAAATGAGCCTCAGAGATATTAGAAAGAACTTTTTTAGTGTCAGAGTGGTTGACAAATGGAATGCATTAGGAAGTGATGTGGTGGAGGCTGACTCCATACACAGTTTCAAGTGTAGATATGATAGAGCCCAATAGGCTCAGGAACCTGTACACCTGTTGATTGACGGTTGAGAGGTTGCCCTGTGATTACCCCTCCACTGTCTGGGAGGCTGGCACCCTGGCACCGCTAGTCTTCCTCGTGATGTTTATTGTACTCCTTCTATGTCTCTCTCTCTCTTCCTGCTTCCTCTATGTCTCTCTCTCTCTTCCTGCTTCCTCTGTCTCTCTCTTCCTGCTTCCTCTGTCTCTCTCTTCCTGCTTCCTCTGTCTCTCTCTTCCTGCTTCCTCTATGTTTCTCTCTCCCTGCTTCCTCTGTCTCTCACTCTTCCTGCTTCCTCTACGTCTCTCCCTCCCTGCTTCCTCTGTCTTCACACACAGTGCCGGCCAGGAGTGCACACACACACACACACACACACACACACACACACACACACACACACACACACACACACACAACACACACTGAGTGAATGGTCCAACAAATGGCTGTTGAAGTTCAACCCAAGTAAATGCAAAGTAATGAAACTAGGCAGTGGATACAGGAGACCAGACACAGGATACAGAATAGGGGATGAAGTACTTAATGAAACAGACAGAGAGAAAGATCTAGGAGTTGATATCACACCAAACCTGTCTCCTGAAGCCCACATAAAGAGAATAACGTCTGCGGCATATGCGAGGCTGGCTAACATCAGAACAGCGTTCAGGAACCTGTGTAAGGAATCATTCAGAATCTTGTACACCACATATGTAAGACCAATCCTGGAGTATGCAGCCCCAGCATGGAGCCCGTACCTTGTCAAGCACAAGACGAAGCTGGAAAAGTCCAAAGGTATGCCACTAGACTAGTCCAGAACTAAGAGGCATGAGTTATGAGGAAAGGCTGCGGGAATGCAACTTACGACACTGGAAGACAGAAGAGTAAGACGGGACATGATCACAACCTACAAAATCCTCAGGGGAATTGACCGGGTAAACAAGGATGAACTATTCAACACTGGAGGGGCGCGAACAAGGGGACACAGGTGGAAGCTGAGTACCCAAATGAGCCACAGAGACATTAGAAAGAACTTTTTCAGTGTCAGAGTAGTTAGTAAATGGAATGCACTAGGCAGTGATGTGGTGGAGGCTGACTCCATACACAGTTTCAAATGTAGATATGATAGAGCCCAGTAGGCTCAGGAAAACGTACACCAGTTGATTGACAGTTGAGAGGCGGGACCAAGAGCCAAAGCTCAACCCTCGCAAGCACAATTAGGTGAGTACAATTAGGTGAGTACACACACCGGTTGCCTGCCTTTGCGCCAACAATAAACTTGAACCTTAAGTGCCGTTTAACTAGCACTCCTAAAGTTTGTGGCATGCTTCAGTCCTATAATAGACAAAGAATACTAACAAACAGCGTGTTAGAGAGGTGAGAGAAGCCTCATATCAACCTCACCACTACCAAGAGCATCGTTTCCGCCTCATAAGTGCCTCACAGTGTGTAGTCTACAGTGGATAACTCACAAGAATCACGGATCACAAGTTTCTAGAGTGTGGCTACATAGTACAAAATAAACCAAACTGTTTAGGGATGGTTAGGACTTGGGGCAAGAACCCGACACTCGTGTTAGTTAAAGTCTTAAGCTAATATATATCTAGTCTTAATTAAGTGCAAGGCTGTTAAATATTAGTCCTAGATGCTTGATGTGATTTATTATTAATGATACAACAATAGATGCTCTTGGAATCCGTCAGGTGGAGATAGCTGCTTGTATTAATAAATCATTATTTGGGTCCTGGTAAGTACAGTTGGGTTGTTCTTGACTCACAATCGGGAATTCCGGGTTCGAATCCTGGGAGGGACGGAAATGATTGGGCACGTTTCCTAACACTTAAGGCCTCTGTTCACCTAGCATTAAGTACGTACTCCATAGTTATGAAACTGTTGTTTCCTATCACCTAATGCATCTGTCCACCAAGCAGTAAATAGTACCGAGCAGCTAGTCAGCTTGTTGTGGGGGGGGGGGTTGCCTCCTGGGGGGAGGGTCAGTAGTTCCACTTTGCGGGGAACCTCGATATAGGCCTGGGGCCAGATTCACGAAGCAGTTACGCAAGCACTTACGAACCTGTACATCTTTTCTCAATCTTTGGCGGCTTTGTTTACAATTATTAAACAGTTAATGAGCACCTAAGCACCAGGAGGCTGTTATAACAATAACAACAGTTGATTGGCAAGTTTTCATGCTTGTAAACTGTTTAATACATTTAACCAAACCGTCATAGATTGAGGAAAGATGTACACGTCGTAAGTACTTGCGTAACTGCTTCGTGAATCTTGCCCTGTCCTTTAACAAAATTATAATTATTATAATCATTAAGACCATTTGGTCTCACGTTAGACCACCGTTTCGGTCCGTCCTGGACTATTCTCAAATCGATTGTGGAGTCAACAATTGACTTGAGAATGGCCCAGGATGGACCGAAACGTCGTCGTCCCTTCACTTTCTAGTGAGTGGTTTGGTCAACGTGGACATAATATTTGTTTAGAAACTTAATATCAATTCGCTTCCTTCTTTCTTAGGATTATATAGATTAGACGTTTTAGGGGGAAATATATTACTTCACATAATTATTGGGACTGTTTTTTTATTCTTATCAAAATGTTTATGAAAACATTTGCCCCATGGGTGTCAGTGGGGCTGGGTGTCAGTGGGGCTGGGTGTCAGTGGGGCTGGGTGTCAGTGGGGCTGGGTGTCAGTGGGGATGGGTGTCAGTGGGGCTGGGTGTCAGTGGGGCTGGGTGTTCAGTGGGGGCTGGGTGTCAGTGGGGGCTGGGGTGTCAGTGGGGCTGGGGGGGGGTTGTACAGTGGGGCTGGGGGTGTCAGTGGGGCTGGGTGTCAGTGGGGTGGGGTGTCAGTGGGGCTGGGTGTCAG
>WNGS01000543.1:618588-643588 GCA_020271785.1 Procambarus virginalis
AGGGTCATCTGTTTCTTAATCATCCTGCATGTCATAAAATACACAGTGTGTCAAGCTGACTACTCCCACTCAAACATTTTCTGGGAAGTTTGGATTTCTCATATGAAATAGGCTTTTTCAATATCCATTAAGGTGAGGTTTCCTCGAAGAAATCATTCATGTTTCTTGGAACCAGTCATCCAAAAATTAAGGTAATTAGAGTATAGCAACTGTTGACTGAACGTTCAAGAATGAAGTTGACCAGACCACACACTAGATGAAGGGTCGACGACGTTTCGGTCCGTCCTGGACCATTCTCAAGTCGATTAGCCTCGTTATTGTGACTCATCGCCTGCACGTTCAAGACTGAACTCTTGGACCAAACACTTCCTATGTTGTACTATTAGCGTTGTAGAGGACACCAGACAGAAAGGCAACAACTAAACCTAAACTTCCCTAAGCCTACCATAGTACATTTATGTACTGTATATGGCCTAAGATGACATACATTAGACGTTAAGTTGTGTATGTGGGTGTACACCAGGTTAGGTTGGGCTCGACACCTACTGGTACACCTGTCACCGACCAATTTGGAGTATTCCAGTAGTACAAAACGTTAACTTTTTGGGTCGAATTGTCCATTGTTGGACGTTCGACCAATTGTTGCTGTAATTACTACCGTTTCAGGAGGATGGACTGGTTTCTTGCCCTTCCCTTCCCATCCACTACCTCCCATGGCATGGGTATGAGGTGCATAATATAATAATAATAATTAATAATTCATTGAGTCGGATGACAGGCAGCCAGTTTATATAAACAGTACATGTTAGGCTTATATCGAAGTTCCCCTAAGATCGAATAACTGACCCCCCCCCCCCCCGAAGATGCAACCACACAACAAGCTAACTCCTGGGTACCGGTTTGCTGCTAGGGGAACAGATGCATTAGGTGATAGGAAATGCGCCAATTTTGTATTGCCATAAGGTGATAGGAAACGACTGAGAGTCGAGGACGCACCTGACTGTACTTCCAGACCCTCATATATAACCCCCTTTATATAATCAATACACGACATCTCCCGTCCACGAGGCTAACCATAGCCCGTGCTTCTTGCCCCGCTCCTGCGCCAGGTAAGTTACGGGCTCACCATAGCCCGTGCTACTTGGAACTTGTTCCGAGTAGCTGAATCTATAACAACAATCAATACACTCATTACGGGAGACATCTCCCGTCACACAGGGTGCACTCGCACCTCCAGAGATCTCCAGAATCAGCTAATGATACTGGTAATGGCTCCAAAGGGCCACCACTTACGGGCTATTCATGCCCGTGCCACCTCTTGGTGGTTTAATCTTCATCAATCGATCAATACACTCGGTTTTGATAGCCAGCGTCGTCTCGTTAAGTCAGCCAGGCTGGGGAAACCTGAACACTTTTAGAGAAATTAACTTGACAATCATGTGAAATATTAGGCCTTACCTAAGGGTAATGGACACATTAGATACAGGCGTCAGGGGCCTGACGGCTGAGGGGACAGCGCTCGGGATTCGTAATCCTAAGATTCCGGGTTCGATCCCCGGCGGAGGCGGACACAAATGCGCAGTGTCTTTCACCCTGATGCTCCTGTTCACGCTAGCAGTAAATAGGTACCTGGGAGTTAGACAGCTACTACGGGCTGCTTCCTGGGGATGTGTAACAAAAAGGAGGCCGGGTCGAGGACCGGGCCGCGGGGACGCTACGTCCCGAAATCATCTCAAGATAACCTCAAGATAAGATAGCCATGTGAAGTGTTACATTACCTGGATACAGCACAAAATTACGATAAATGAACTGATCGTTCAGTTCCCGTTACGTCATCTATATGCACGGTGTAGTAGGTTCACCTAGTATTAAATTGCTACCTGGGAGTTAGGCATCTGTTGTGGGTTGCATCCTGGAAAAGGCGAGTAGTTGATCTTAAGGGACCTCGAAATGCCTATTAAGTACAGGCATCCTGTTCCCGGCGCCGGGAATGATAAGGCCTAGCGTGCGTCAGCATATTTCAAACAATTCTCAAGTTACGCTTAAACGCATTTTCAGTATTGCCAGTTTTTTATAACTTTTTGGGTCAGCGATGCCCATTCTGTTCTCCCTTCCACAAACATTTAATTCATTCTGTTGGGGGGACAGGAAGGTTGTATGTAATATATATATATATATATATATATATATATATATATATATATATATATATGCGAACAAGCCTGAATGGTCCCCAGGACTATTCCTGGGGAATAGTTTTCATTCATATATATATATATATATATATATATATATATATATATATATATATATATATATATTATTCGCTCTTCGAATAATATATATACATCTCAATCCCAATCTTTGCTGTCACACACTTCGCTCCCACAATCTATCCATACTCTTTACTTATCTAAAAAAAAAAAAGTTTCTAGCTCTAATCCGAGAATTCTGAAAGCAATATCTTTCAGAGTTTGTCTTTAAGACCAGTTACAAAAATCAACACCATTTACACAACTTATAAATCCATAAATTTTCCTTAACTAATATATCCATTATAAACAAAAATCCATTTAAACGAAAGAGCATCCAAGTTATTAACCACAAAAGAGCTTATAATTGGTTTGTTATTTACGAGTTGCTTGCTAAGTAATGTGTTGTATCTTCAGGACCTGTGTGACGCCTTCATCTCCGCGCACCAGTACACCTTCTACCTCTCCTACGCCCCCAGATCCTCATGGCTCTCACCATCTCCGCTTTTGACGAGGGCTACACCAAGGTGGCTGTCTGCCTCAATGATATGGGTAGGTTCCATCTCCTCCCCCACCAAGGTGGCTGTCTGCCTCAATGATATGGGTAGGTTCCATCTCCTTCCCCACCAAGGTGGCTGTCTGCCTCAATGATATGGGTAGGTTACATCTCCTCCCCCACCAAGGTGGCTGTCTGCCTCAATGATATGGGTAGGTGCCATCTCCTCCCCCACCAAGGTGGCTCTCTACCTCAATGTTATGGGTAGGTTCCATCTCCTTCCCCACCAAGGTGGCTCTCTACCTCAATGTTATGGGTAGGTTCCATCTCCTCCCCCACCAAGGTGGCTGTCTGCCTCAGTGATATGGGTAGGTTCCATCTGCCCCCCCCCACCAAGGTGGCTGTCTGCCTCAATGATATGGGTAGGTTCCATCTCCTCCCCCACCAAGGTGGCTGTCTGCCTCAATGATATGGGTAGGTGCCATCTCCTCCCCCACCAAGGTGGCTGTCTGCCTCAATGATATGGGTAGGTTCCATCTCCTCCCCCACCAAGGTGGCTCTCTACCTCAATGTTATGGGTAGGTTCCATCTCCTTCCCCACCAAGGTGGCTCTCTACCTCAATGTTATGGGTAGGTTCCATCTCCTCCCCCACCAAGGTGGCTGTCTGCCTCAGTGATATGGGTAGGTTCCATCTGCCCCCCCCCCCCCACCAAGGTGGCTGTCTGCCTCAATGATATGGGTAGGTTCCATCTCCTCCCCCACCAAGGTGGCTGTCTGCCTCAATGATATGGGTAGGTTCCATCTGCCCCCCACCAAGGTGGCTGTCGGCCTCAATGATATGGGTAGGTCCTACCGGCTCCTCCTCCCTTGCACAACGCTCCGACCTCTCCAACTCACTCTGCTCAAGCCTAGACCTAATCATACTTAATTCGTAATCACTTACAAGTCAGAAACAAAAATATAAACATGAAGCTTGTTTGTTTCCAATAACCCGGATTGTCAACAACCATCCAGCACATTCCTAGTTCACACACTTTGACACCAGACGACCTACTTGGTCGTCTATCCTGTAACTACACCGCCTCGTCCTCATCATCATAAAAACAAAATTGAAGCCCTAATGGACATCTTCAAGCAGATTATAACTGATAAATGTATGACATACAGTATAGATATTTGAGTCCAGGTGCTGTACACGGCACTTTAATTGTTTCAACGCTGGACCACGGCTGTAATGAGCTGTTGTAACCCGCGGGTCTTGTCTCTCCTGCGTCCAAGGTCCCGTGTCGCAAGTGTTGTGTCCTAGTTCAACTGTTCGAGGTTCTTCACAGGACTGTAGTGTTATATTTGAGCTTTTGTGAATTTAGGGTTGTATATATTAAATAAGTATATGAATAATAAATATATATAGCATGTAACTTATGAAGCTATCGTTAGAACTTTTGACAAATATGGAAAGTACATTCAAGCGAGCTTAAAATGTTAATAAACCCCAAGTAAATACCAAGAGTAAGATATATATATCTTCCCCCTACAGAGAATTACCGGACTGAGGAGACCTACCAGAACCACCTGATCATCAAGCTGTCAGTGGTGAGTCTCTCCCACACATCATCCCTCCTCCTATATGCTTCATTTACCAACATATCAGCGCTTCAAAACTGTGTAACTAAGACTATGAACTAAACAAATACAGGTTAAGAATGACTAGGATGGCGGTACTGATTGTCAACCTTGTGTTGCAGTTCCGCTTCGTCAACTCCTTCCTGTCGCTCTTCTACATCGCCTTCTACCTCCAGGATATGGAACGTCTCAAGGAGGTGAGGCATCAACAACAACACACTCTTCTATTTGTTGCTTTTCCCTTCATATTAAGATTTTGGGGAGCATTTGTGACGAGTTGTGCATTTCCATATATAATTTAAGGTTTGAGTAATGTAATTCCAAAAAAAGTTAATGTATCTCAAACTTCACTGAATATATAGAGCGGCTGCATTATTGAAATTTGTGTTCCATTTGGCGTCAAACAACTGTTTCAATAACTGTGATGCTTTATGTAGTGACATGCTTGGTCTTGTTACACTAACATTAACAATGGCTGTGGTCTCATAAGACTGATGCTTTATGTAGTGACATGCTTGGTCTTGTTACACTAACATTAACAATGGCTGTGGTCTCATAACACTGGTAACCACAGCCATGGTATGGTAACAGCCTCAAAGGTAGGCAGTCAGCATAGAAGACTGGCCCTAGGCTGGCCCCAGGCTGGCCCCAGGCTGGCCCCAGGCTGGTCCCTGGCTGGTCCCTGGCTGGCCCCAGGCTGGCCCCAGGCTGGCCCCTGGCTGGTCCCAGGCTGGTCCCAGCCTGGCCCGAGCCTGGCCCCAGGCTGGCCCCAGGCTGGCCCCAGCCTGGCCCCAGCCTGGCCCCAGCCTGGCCCCAGCCTGGCCCCAGCCTGGCCCCAGCCTGGCCCCTGGCTGGCCCCAGGCTGGCTCCAGGCGGACCCCAAATAAGGCTGCGAAAGAACAATATTAATCGACTACATGTAATAGTTCAAATTTATCTTGGTTTAAGCCTGACCTCTTCGGGAATGCAAATGATATAATTTAGTAAAGACAAATTTTGACCAGTATTTATGAACATGGGATAAACTGCACAAGGGAGCCAACGTTTGGCTTGGTATAGGGTTGAAGACCAAAGTCAACTGCAAGGTTCACCGCTAGGTGGATACACCCTCAGGGGCCTCCTGCTGCTGGTCAACCTCCCACACTCTGGTCCTCGGCCCTCAACACCACGTTACTCAAGACACACTGTATCACTCGTCCTGTTGTTTTAGATTTAGCTATTCAAAACGAAATGTCCATGTAGCACGGGCTATGGTGAGCCCGTAATTGAGTTCGGTTATTCGCGATATCCTTGTTACTCTGATATTTGGGTCAAAGTATTAAATTGAGGTGGGGTTTCCTAGTTTTTCCCTGTTTCTTCTTCGCTTCTGTTTTAGTCTTGTTTTAATAACATTATCTTGGTGGCGGATGTAAGTGCAGAATGCTCACTAGTGAGTCATATTCCTCAACGGCTTTTCTAATCATTGTAGTCGCGGTGGAATGTGCATCTAATACAGCTGCTGTCGTTGGATTAATGTTGAGTTTGATGCGCAGGGCTTCAGTAGCTTCACATTCCAGTAAGTAGTGCAATAGTGGCGCCTCTGCTTCTGTTCCACAGATATAACACTCTTTAACTATTAACTATTACCTCTCAGCAGTACTTGTAATCAAGTCTGAGTCTGTGTATGGCTACTGCAATGTCTCTGGATATCTTTTTGCCAGGCTTGAAAGAGTAGTACCCAGTGGCTTGTTCGAGCCATATCGCAGTGGATCTTCCTTCCGCTACTTTGGCGACTTTTGATAGTTGGGAGTATTTTCTTATTGATTTGCTCTTTAATCTGTGAAAAATTCTTTCACAGTTTTTCACTCGTGCCGTGGTGACAAGACTTTATGCACCATACTTGTGAGGTGTGTGTCAAGTTAGCATCAACATCAGAGACCACCAGTACCTCTACACAGGCACCAACCCGATTGATTGATGAAGATTAAGCCACCCAAAAGGTGGCACGGGCATGAATAGCCCGTAAGTGGTGGCCCTTTTGAGCCATTACTAGTATCAAGAGATGATACTGGAGATCTGTGGAGGTGCGACTGCACCCTGCGTGACGGGAGATACGTCTCCCGGACCAAATGGTGACCAAATGGGGGTAGGCACTAACCCTCAGGTCACCCTCCTAAGTAGTGGAGTGAGCAGAGTTCCTGCAGCTCACCTGTCCTACAGCCTGATGTACCTGACTGGTGCATCAGGCCCCAACGCAGCCCTGGACCGGTAACTTCTCGGTACACATTCACGGACTTGGGTTACTCTGTCCTCAACCCAATGGCAACCCTTATAAAACTTTACTCCCTCGGGGTCTCGTGTATGAGCACTAAATCCCGGAAGAGGATATGTGCCCCTTCTGATCACCCAGTTATCCTAGAAAACACCGTCTTGGTGTCGGCGCCATTACTGTGGGTATGAAATGGTAGCTCTCACTTCTACAGGCCTGAGTACGGAGCCACACTCACAGAACAACCCGTCCTCCTAATATAACGTCGTATTTTGACGTATACTCAACGTAGGGGCAAAAATTGTCGCACTAGAAAATGGTAGCGGCTCGCGAAATTGACACACACTCCCGTTTTCTGTTGGTGGGTCCTCTGGTAGGTTATGATAAGTGCACTTTATTACGCCACTATTATTTTTGACGTTGGGAAACCTTAGGACGGGCTGCACAGAAAGACCTGCACCAGGTTATGCAAAATCAGCTCAATGCACGGCCAGACAGCTTCAACAAATACAACATATATTAAACTTGCTCTCATATATAAATACATTTAATAATTCCAGCTAAGAAACGACAAAACAAATAATAAAGAAGTAGCCTCAAAATACTGAACAACAAGAAACGATTAGTTGTATCTCCAATAGGCTTCTCCACCACTACCCCGAGTCTAGAATTTTTATGTTGCTTTAATTCGCTCGTTTTAAGACCTACAAACAGAATTAATTACTCTGATAATCACTAACAAGAAATAACTCTAACAAGACATATCACATAATCATATATCATGTGTCAACACAATTAGCATCACAGACTGCACTCCATATCCTAATGCTGCACTCCACATATCCTAACGCTGCACTCCACATATCCTAATGCTGCACTCCACATATCCTAACGCTGCACTCCACATATCCTAATGCTGCACTCCACATATCCTAATGCTGCACTCCACATATCCTAATGCTGCACTCCACATATCCTAATGCTGCACTCCACATATCCTAATGCTGCACTCCACATATCCTAACGCTGCACTCCACATATCCTAACGCTGCACTCCACATATCCTAACGCTGCACTCCACATATCCTAATGCTGCACTCCACATATCCTAATGCTGCACTCCACATATCCTAATGCTGCACTCCACATATCCTAATGCTGCACTCCACATATCCTAATGCTGCACTCCACATATCCTAATGCTGTGGTAAAATTGCCTTGATTGATATATGAGAAGAAGTACTACTTAGGACTTGTACTGTACTAAATTAAAAATTACTGTATGCAAAAATTAATGCAACTAAAATCCTTAGCTGGGGTTGTAAATCCTAGCTCCTCTAGCCCTAATGACAGACTGTGGGCTGTAAGGGGCAGGTGAGTCCTTAAGGGTGAATGGAGAAGTTGACTGGAGTTCTACAATCCACCTGCAGACAATTCAACACATCAGCTTGTCTTGTTTATATAAGGATAAGATTAAATAACTCAGTTTAGTAACTGAACACTGGTTCTGTTTAAATCAAGGATCCAAACATGTACATAGTCCAGCCTTGCTCTATAATTACAACAACCAGTATTCACATACTAATAAACACAACAATTTGTATTATAGAAGTATGATATATGTAAATATGCAATTAAAGGACCTTGAATTTGGTCCAAGTACTGGTATTTAGGTATAAGAATTTATATTAAACATGATAAACTTATATGATAAATTAAAAATAACTTGGTTAACATAATGTATATGATCAATTATACAAATACATATATATTCAATTTATATGAACATATTCAGTCAAGCATTGACTGACCTTCAATGAATGCATGCCCAGATAGCATTGAAAAGATTCAGTTGCTGAAAGATTAATCAAAACTTACTGAAATTTGGGGCATTGCTCCACGGTGTAACGACAGACTTATTGCATAGATTAAGGTTATACAAGCATGCAATTGGCCAATCAACACACTACAGTAACACTCAATATACTTATGTTTTATCCAATCTGAGTGCCGGGTGCCATCTGACAAGTTGCCAGACTGGATAACCTCTCTTGTAGAGCTTAGGCAATTTATTTTTATGTCACAGCTTATTATAATAATTATATAATTATATATTATATAGACTAAATTATATAGATTATAATATAATTAGATATAATATTTAAAGATTATAGCTAGTACTTGTTAGAACCATTGATTCTTATTGAGGATTTTACATAATCCTCACCTGAAATTGACTGATGTTCAATAGTTTATTAATTAAGTTCTTCTCGAAGCTTCTAGATCCTTGAGAAAATATGCACAGAGTCACGTGGGCACTTTTGGACCCAAATGGCATACGGGATCATGGTAGCATTGTCATGTAGGATCCAGTTGATGTAGAATTGTAATGATTCCGAAGTGATTCTGATATGGTTTTGATATGATATAGAAATAATACATTTCTTGGATAATAATGTTGATAAAGTGGGAAAAATTTCCCACAAATGCTACACTCCACATATCCTAATGCTGAATTTAACATATCCTAATGTTGCACTCCACATATCCTAATGCTGCACTCCACGTATCCTAATACTGCACCCGTGTTTACAATTCAGAGCCCACTGGGGCTCTTGCTACCACGACCGCCAACGTTATGACCTAGTCTGTGAGATACTTGTCCCTGCACTCCAGCCTGGGTCACGTCGCGCAGCTGGTCTTGGCACCTCACCATCCTAACGTTTCCTCGTGGCGACTGTACACTGCTTTATGTCCATATATAGCAAGTCCTGTCAGCCACCAATGTGCTAGATACATTTGCCGGGTCCACCTCCAGTTCCAAGACCACCATGTATTTATTGGCGCTAAATGTGTGGCGCGCCACTCCACTGGGATTTCATTATTCTCAACATCTCACGCCATTCTTGATTTTATTACCGATCTACTTAGACCGAGACCGAGCGTCGATGAGAGCCCCGAAGCCTCGGACTTAATTCTCGGGGCGACGATTCTCGCCAAATCTCAGCACGATTTTGTTTTTTAGTCTGGTGCAAGTAAAATAGTAGTCCGAGAACACCAACTGCTGCAGAAATGTGGCCAGGTTCGTCACTCAAAGCCACGCCCGTCTAAGTCTTTAAATTCGTAGCAAATTCTTTTTTAATTCGTTGCATAGGTCGCCTGTACCTCGGTAAGCCTCTAGACTCTTCCTTAGAAGTCCGGCTTCCTTAATAACAACAACTTTCGTTTAAATATGGAATGCCTTGCAATATACATCCGTCCTCTACAAGCACTGGGAGACATGTGAGTCGCAAACTCCCATCGAGAGCCTCCAACCTCCCTCCTCTGAGGTCACGTCGTGAACCCAGGTTCACGTGACCTCACCCAATCCTGATTGGGTGAGCGTCGTAAAGAGGGACTAATGAGCTCATGTGCCAACATCCGGTGACCCCAGAGCTAAGGCTCGTTATCTTGAGGTTATCTTGAGATGATTTCGGGGCATTTTAGTATCCCCGCGGCCCGGTCCTCGACCAGGCCTCCACCCCCAGGAAGCAGCCCGTGACAGCTGACTAACACCCAGGTACCTATTTTACTGCTAGGTAACAGGGGCATAGGGTGAAAGAAACTCTGCCCATTGTTTTTCGCCGGCGCCTGGGATCGAACCCAGGACCACAGGATCACAAGTCCAGCGTGCTGTCCGCTCGGCCGACCGGCTCCCCATCGGCAATATAAACATCGGCTCGGCAATATAAACCGCGAAAAGAATCCTATGCGCTACGGACTCACTATAGCTCGTGCTACATGGACATTTCGTTCCGAGTAGCTAAATTTAAAAACAACAACATCCTACGCGACAACACCAACAAAAAAAAAAATGAAAAATCAGTATTTTTTTTATTTTAAAATATAGAGCAAATAAAATCATAGACATTCTGGTCCACAGGACAATATTCATGTTCACGGGGCAATATTCTCACCCATGGACTGAAGGCCATCCTTTTCTTCAATGAATGAAGATCCGCTTTCATTTAGATTTCAAGTTTTAGAACCCTGTCATGTCTCCTAATAAGCACTTTATTTTCTACAAGAAATTAAATCACATCAATGATTTGTAAACTATTTCTTGATCCAAACCCGATTCGTCATTTTTTGTCTCAACATCCACCTCTTCTGGTGTTTATACCATGTATTTCCCTTCTAATTTCCCTAAAAGGTGGGAGAATTTTTTTACTGATAGACAAATTCCTATTTTTCGCTACTCCCCCAGCAACTGGCGGCGCTGTTGCTGACGCGGCAGGTGGTGGGGAACATCAAGGAGTCCTGCATCCCTTACCTGCTTGAGCAGTTCAAGTTGGCTAAGCTCAGTTTCGACTTGTATGGCGCCCTCTCCCCTTCAGAGGAGATCAAGCACCAGGACTGGCCACAGGAGAACCCGCCCCAACCTGCAGGAGAAACACAGGTACTTCAGTCCCAGGTGGCGACCACCTGTGAAATACGACACCGGCACCTCCCCTAAGCCCTTGTATAACAAGGGCTAAGCACTATAAACCATAAACACTATATATCAAGTGTTTGCTCATATATTCCACACCCTGAATATGTATTTTCATCAGTCTGGTGTTCTCCCGACACCCTGACCTTGAGAGCCGTGTTTTCTTCTGTGTAAGGTTCACTACGTGTATACAGTACAGGGGTGTCCCATAGGTCTGGAACCATGTCCCTCAAATCTGGAACTATCACACTTCACCCAATTCTCCGCGTGTTTACTGGTTGTTCGTCTGCGTTTCTGAATCACTCATAATGGTGGGCACATTAAACACATTCTGTGTATAAAATAATACAAAATAAGTCAGTTTCATAATGTTGCCCTGTAGTTTGAGACCTCTGGATCACCCTGTATACCACATGATGGTTGGAGACTTTCTGAACACCCTGTACACTCCATTATGGAAGAGCGGTGTACTTCCTTACTATAATATTGACAGGAGACAGAAGTACCACATATACTTCTGGCCGCTAAGGTGCCACAGCTATTAAAGCTCAGATGTCCGTTGCCCACTACCTGATGCAGTTGATGTAGACAACTTGTATTGTTGCAGATACCGGAGGAAGGAGGGATCCCCTTGTGTCCCAGCAGCGCCAACAGCAGCAGAGACTCGCCGGCGCCAGGTGGAGATGCAGCGGGGAGCGGCGACCCCTTCCTCTCCCGCGGAGGCAGTAAGAACCGCATCGTCAGCCAGGCAGAAGTGGAGTGTAACATGTCCAGAGTAAGTCGTCCTCCGTCAGTCTAGACAAAGTTACAGCACCACAATTATTTAAAGTGGCTCTTTGTCGTACGTTGTTGTCCATAACATTGTTGTGACGCATGCGGTCGTGTCAACCACTTCTGGAAGGTTGTGTGTCATCTTCCTCTCTTGTGTCACATCAAATCACAGTGGAAATTAGACAAAGTTCGCAGATAACGCTTCTAAGTTACTAAATTTGTTTCATTCTTAACATTAATCATTTCATGGCGTTATAAATTCATCTCATACCTCACTCGTCTTCTTGCTTATGAAGAACTCTCCTGACGCCAGACCAAACCCCTTGAAAGAGAAATGTCGTCTATGCTTCCACATGCCCACTTGGGGACTGTCAGCCCCAACGAATTCAATAATTATATATATATATATATATATATATATATATATATATATATATATATATATATATATATCTTTGGACAACACCCACCAGTGGGACTCGAACCCAGAAAGCACAACTACCTTCCAGTAGCTGCCATAACTAGTACGCCTTAACCCACTACACCACATCACACCCTTAAAAGAAGTAGAGATTTCAAGGTATATATACACCTCAAATATCCCCACCTCCCAAGAGCACTAGACGAGTGAGGGGTTACTATATGCGTTTTTCATCAAGCCACTGTTAATGTGGCTTGACGAGTTCTCCGAGTTCTCCCACATTAACAGTGGCTTGATGAAAAACGCATATAGTAACCCCTCACTCGTCTAGTGCTCTTGGGAGGTGGGGATATTTGAGGTGTATATATACCTTGAAATCTCTACTTCTTTTAAGGGTCTGATGTGGTGTAGTGGGTTAAGGCGTACTAGTTATGGCAGATACTGGAAGGTAGTTGTGCTTTCTGGGTTCGAGTCCCACTGGTGGGTGTTGTCCAAAGATTGTTAATCTTCACTTGTGGTTTATGCAAGTATAGGCTCATATATATATATATATATATATATATATATATATATATATATATATATATATATATATATATATATAAAATCATGGGTATCAAACACATTTCTTCATTTACAGTAGTAATCAGAGCGTGTCATTGCAGTACGAGGGGACCTTTGAGGACTACCTGGAGATGTTCATTCAGTTCGGCTACGTCACCCTCTTCTCTTCGGCCTTCCCGCTCGCCGCCATGTGCGCCTTCCTCAACAACCTCATCGAGATCCGGTCCGACGCCTTCAAGCTCTGTTGCGTCTTCCAGAGACCCTTCGGCAACCGTGCCCAGAGCATCGGTGTGTGGCAGGTGGGTACTGATTGGTGCAATATCAGTGATTCTAAACCTTTCTCAACATAATTATAATTATTGTGCATTTACTTTAATTTTAATTAAGCAAGAGTTAGGATGCTTGCCTTTCTGCCTTATTCGAAATGGGGTGGAAACTATTTAGCATTATTTGTGATAAAAAAAAAGTACGAGAATTTGAGATCCCCTGTCACTTCTGTGGCCCTGGTGGCTACTCCATCAGAGAGCGTCCTACACTCTCGTCGTTTAGACGAAATAACCAACACCAAGAACTACGTTTTTAAAATTTAATTCAGATCGAAATAAATTTGTTTTTGAGAAATGAGGCTTGTGATTCACTGGTTGACGAGAGCGTCTTCTCTCACAGGACGCCATGGAGCTGATGGGCGTGCTGGGGATCATGGTCAACTGCATGCTGATAGGTCTGTCGGGCCAGGTGCACCGCATGTTTCCAGAGATGTCCACGGCACACACTGTTCTGCTCATCATTGTCCTTGAGGTGCGTCTAACCCCCACCTTCCCCGACACCTCTCACACACCCACTATATAATATCTTCTTGTTAACCCAAATCATAAATATTCCAGCCACTCCCCTCCGGCCATAACGAGGGTATGAATTATTTCAGCACGCCATGATTGCGCTCAAGTACGGCATCAGCTACGCTATCCCGGACATCCCTGAGTGGATCGCTACGGAGATGGCCAAGGTAGAGTTCCAGCGACGGGAAGCTCTGCGTCGTTTCTCCACCTCCAACTCACCCCCTACTCGCGAGGACTCGCAACCTTCTTCCCCTAGGTAAGACACATGGTTTGTCACGGCCTGGCCTTCAGCACTATTGTTTAGGGATGGGTTTGGTAAGAATCGAGACATTTTTTTTAACTCTTACTTTTTTCTTTACTTCAAGACTCCCAGGCCTCCTTACCCCCTGAGAACCCTTGACATTCATCTTTGTCTGATTATTGAAGTCACTATAATGCCATTCTGTCTTAACCCCAGCAGGTTTGGGCATTCGATAACGTCAACTGAGTATGTGGATCGAAGTGCCCAGACGGACATTATGTATTGCAGGCGGAGGTCCTTCAGAACATCGCCTACCAGCACCATAGACGAAGACGAGGTCCTTTCTCCAGCCGAGTCCAGCAGTCAGAGAGGGAGTCTCAGCGAAGGGACGGTTGAGATGGGGGAGTACGACGAGAAGAGGGACGAGATGAGGTACCGTGAGCTGGAGGAAGCGAGAATACGACCCATCGTACGTTTGGGACGCAGCATCTCTGCTTGCGAACGAGTCCACCACCGTGTTCCGCGCATCGCCAGAATAGTGAATCAAGCGAGTAATGAGTCTAACGATTCTGAAGATGATTTAGTGACGAAGCAGTTTGATAGCCTGCCAATGCTTTCAGCTCCAGCAACTATTGATAAAAAAAACAGATTATTTCGGTTTTCACCTGAGAGTGAAAGTGTTATTGCACAGATGAAGACCAGGTCACGACTCCTGGAGAAGCCAGACCACACTCACGGAGGCCAATATGCTCAAATTACAAGGTCAGTGGAGTGCGTGTCGGATCCCTCAGGACACGGACGCTACACTGATGACTCCACAGGACACATCAGTGAGGAGGGCACCCCTGAGAACAGCACGTCCAGTCGGACACCCACACCTCCCGTCGAGGAACCCAAGCGAGCAACCCACGCCCCTCCAACTCCTCAGGCAGAGCTCCCGCCCCCTAAACCTGTTGCCGAGGAGCCTAAGGAACCATTGGTTCGAAGGAAACCGCCCATGAAATTCTTGAAGCGTGCGCAGAGTTTGTCGTACGTTTTTAAACGCAGCACAAAACCAGAGAAGAAGAAGAGAGTTGTCCGCGACGACTATGCGGCGCTGATGGGATCAAGAGAAATCCAAGGAGAGATGGCACTGGTGCCCCTGGAGAAGCTGGTGTCTATTGACGACATCCAGATGCAGCCCTCGCTCTCATCCTACAATGTTTACGGGGAATAGCCCGGCCTCGACCATCACCGTAACTTACCTCTAGGGTTAATCTCAATTATAAGCCTAAGTGTATGTGCTAGGCCTGCCTGGCTCGCTAGTGCACGCTCAGAGTACATGGGGAAACAGATAACAAAGACCTATTGGTCCAATGCAAAGAAAGAAAGGACAAGAGAAAGTGTGTGTGTGTGTGTGTGTGTGTGTGTGTGTGTGTGTGTGTGTGTGTGTGTGTGTGTGTGTGTGTGTGTAAGCGTTATCCTGTCTGACATAAGAGTGCAGTTCACATCCTGTGCTGCTCACGTACTTCATGTAATTGATATTCATGTCTAAATCTTAGATGGAAAAGTAGAGTAATCAAGAGATAGATTCCGTTTTCTATGTTATGGATAGATAATGCCTCTCAGATTACTTGAGCTTGTAACACGAGTAAATGCGAGCGTGCGTGCCATTAAATGTGTGTGCGTGTGTGTGTACGTGGATGATGTGACATGTACGCACCACACAGTGCCTGTGTATCTGTCGCCTCTGTTGTTGCCTTAAATAGTTCTGTTGCTCTTTAACATTAGTAGTGTACAGATCATTGTTTAGGTGTGGGTTCGTGAATATACATGACGTGTGTGTGTGTGTGTGTGTGTGTGTGTAACCACGGCTGTCTCCGTATGCATGGGTAAGCTTCAATAGCTTGCTAAAGCTTGTATATGTTTCTAATATTCCATGTATGGTTTGGAGTAGGGTGCAAGACCATGTGTACATATTGAACACAAAAATATATATATATATGATGATAACACCAATAATATATGTGCTCGTCGATCTTCGCTAACACTTCCGTCATCTTCGTCGATCTTTGCTAACACTTCCGTCATCTTCGTCGATCTTCGCTAACACTTCCGTCATCTCCGTCGATCTTCGCTAACACTTCCGTCATCTCCGTCGATCTTCGCTAACACTTCCGTCATCTCCGTCGATCTTCGCTAACACTTCTCATCGTCGATCTTCGCTAACACTTCCGTCATCTTCGTCGATCTTCGCTAACACTTCCGTCATCTCCGTCGATCTTCGCTAACACTTCCGTCATCTCCGTCGATCTTCGCTAACACTTCCGTCATCTCCGTCGATCTTCGCTAACACTTCCGTCATCTCCGTCGATCTTCGCTAACACTTCCGTCATCTTTGTCGATCTTCGCTGACATTTCTGTCATCTTCGTCGATCGTCGCTAACACTTCCGTCATCTTCGTCGATCTTCGCTGACATTTCGGTCACCTCCGTCAATCTTCGCTAACATTTCTGTCATCTTCGTCGATCTTCGCTAAGACTTCTGTCATGTGTCAAGCATATGACTCGGCCAAGGTCTACACAATAAACTAAGTACTCTACACGCTCTGTTTTCTACGAGCTTCTCCTGACTTTGGTGAGAGGGGTCCCACATGTATACACGATGCTATAGATGACGGACAAGTTTAGGCTATTCAAGCGACTCAAAAATGCAAGTTGGGATGATGGCATTTACCTCCTCATTAACCTTTCATATTTTTCACGTGTGGTATGTTTTTAGGGCGACAAAAAAAATTAAAAAAAGGTGCAACTTACGTTTATAAAAAACGAAAACCTCCCCAAAAACACTATGCCGAGTGTAAAATAAAAGGTGTGTACAAATTGTTTTTTAATAGACATTTACACTCAAGGTAAATGGAGGCACTGAGGTGCTGCCTCTTGCCGGCACCTTCGCTGCCATCTTAGCTCCCTCAAGTGCAGAACAATGTTTCTATTAGTTTAAAATTATTTATTTACCTTCAAAGAAATCTAATGTTGTACGCAAATCAATGGAAATTGTTGACTGAAAACCTAATACAAAATAGAAAAGTAAATACGTTGTTTTATTGAGCCCGGTGAGAGTTATTGTGGTGTTACAGAGCTGTCTTGAGCCCTACTTGGGGGAGGGAACGGCTGTCTTGAGCCCTACTTGTGTGAGCCGTCTGAGTTGTACTGTGAGGCGAGACGGGCGTTTCAGCCATATTGTTGGGGGAGGGGGGGGGGGGGGGAAGGCCGTCTTAGCACTTGTGTGGGTGGATGGCCGCCGTGAACTATGATGAGGGAGGGAAGACAGTCTTGACCATTGTTTGAGTCGGGGGGGGGGGGGGTTGACCATTGTGTGAGAGGGGGGTCTTGACCATTGTGTGAGTCAGGTGGGGGGGGGGTAGGGGTCTTGAGCTCGTGTTGGTTGGGTTTGGGTCATCTGTCTACCACAACCTATGTCGATGTATTTCGTCCTCTCGAACATCGCATTTTGACCTATAACTCCCCAACGACCAAAATATGATGTACTATAAATCACAGCGGCTCGCAAACCTGACGGGCTTTCCTGGGTTTAGGTTAGGTTCGGCCAATTTTGATACATCATTTTTGTGACTTGTGACAACTAGAGAGACCGTGATGGATGAAGATGTGGACACTGGTAAATGTTCTGGCTATAATGACCAAATTATTGACATACATACACAGTTGCATGTTATAATGACTGTCAATAATGATCATTATCATTCCTTATTATTTGATATTTGATTTGTTGAGTAGGGAAAAACTGGACTTACAAGTAGGTTAACACAAGAACAATAAGCCTATTCAACAGTAAAAATTACAACCATTAACATTTAATTGGCCTCTGCAATATATTTTTTCAAGCACAGTGTGTTTCCTTTCACTTACAATAATGGTGGCCAGGTACACAAGGCTTGTAACCTGACTGCGTGCAACCCGTCCTCGCAAATTCGTATAGTCAATATTGACTTATTAAATATGTGCATAGGTGACATTCTAATCATAATAGTTTCCCTTGAAAAGCTTCATAGAAAACACCGACCTTACCTAACCTACTTAGTATGTTAAAATAAGCATCTTATAGCTTCGTAATTACAATTGTTACTTAACCTATTATAGGTATAGGTTAGGTAATAATTGTAATTACGAAGCAATAAGAGGCTTATCTTAACGTACTAAGTAGGTTAGGTAAGGTCGGTGTTTTCTATGAAGCTTTTCAAGGGAAACTATTATGTTAAGTATGTCACCTATGCACATATTTAATAAGTCAATATTGACTATACGAATTTGCGAGGACGGGTTGCTGCGTGAGGCAGGAGGGTTATGCTGCTCCTCATTTATGGTGAGAGCTGCCCGGAGGAAGGCAGTAGCAGCACAGGGAGCAGGGAGTATTATGTCAGTATAGCTCAGATCAACACGTAGTCCACAGGGAGCAGGCAGTTTTCACTTCAGACTAACCTCTAATCAGGATACGCGTTATAAAGAAGCACGAGTTCATTTCATATACCATTACAAAACCTGTCTTGACGTATTCCCTGAAAGAACCATAACATCTATTAACTACCGTCACCCCACCACTGACTGAACAAATTTTGTATTGAATAAACAACTGGTTTCCTATATTGAATTAACGAGAAATTCCCATTATTGTGACTAGGTCCTGTATGTGTTAAACCTTAGGCTGCTAAAAACGCTAATAAGCATTTTTCGGTACGACGATGTACCTTTGGGTTGGGTTATTGGTTCTCAAGCACGCTACTGTGATTTATTCTCTGCAAGAAGTACTTTGATATGTCCATAAACAGTGAGGAAGTGACAGTGAGTATAACCTAGTTCCTCTTATGAACGTTTGAGAGCAGTAAATAAAGATATCTACAACTACAATAACCTATCATTTCAAGTATTACAGTGTAATTTAATTCAGTTGTTTTCAAGGATAAGGACTTATGAAAATGTAAGAAGTGTAGCCGAGTAAAACAGGTAAAGGATACAGCGCAGACCAGTGGCATGCAGTTGTTTATTATTATTATTATTAATTATAACACAGATACATCACATTAACGTGATATATCAAAGAACAAATCCACAGTAGCCTTGATGAGGGTTCGAAGCTATGCACTGAGTGTTCCCAGACGCGCTCTAGTTAACTGTACCACTGATGTACTAGAGCACGTCTGGAAACATGGCTGTGGATTTGTTCATTATTATTATTATTTTATTTTCAATTTTTGACACATGAACTGCATTATCTCCATTACACATGTGTCATAGTTTTATAAAATGCATGTGCATGTGTTATATGGCTTTTTTCTTCATTACAGGAAGAGAGCTTGCATGCAACCAGTAGAGGCTTATAGTGAGTAGTGATGATGGCATAAGACTGTGTAGCAATAAGTGGTGAAGGTGGTATTTACCAAATATGGAACCTCTCACAAGCGGCAAGTGTTGAAGTGAAGGAACTGATTATGATAAAAGTATAATTTACCAGACAACTGGCATGCAACTGAAGGGAACATCCCGAGCAACAACCACCACTAATCAACGTGCAAGAGAGACATATGGACGGAAACAATGTAAATAGGGAGTTAACTGAAAGGGTTTTATAATGTGAGTGTAATAAGCCTTATCACAAGTGTTGGTATTCAGTCACCAGTAACATCTCAACACTGAGGAAGTTGTCACCTCCGCAGACATCCTCGTTTCTAAAATGTTTAAAGGAATACAAATCTGATAAAAAAATTACGAAATGTCTTATCTATTAGAGCACAAAAGATGAAACGTACCCCAAGTATGTAAGTTAAAAGTAAAAATTAAATAGAGACTTCAGAGTGCGACCAACATCTAAGTAATGCCAGACTTTTGATCTTACTGCCGTTCAGGCCAATCACCTTAAACGTTAATAAAAAAATTTAACCGCGAAGCCTCTCATACCAAAAGCATATAAGCAAAAATTATTTCGCTCTTGGCGTTCTCTGTACAGAATTGAAAAAAAGTCCCATAGTCAAGGGTCATGTTTCAAGAGCGGGATAAAGTGCAGCACTCCGGTTGTGGTCTGAGAGGTCACAGAGGAATAAATTCCAGCATTTATACATGAAAATTAAATAATCTTTCATACATGTTTTATATGTGTGTAAATCGTGAAGACATTAACACGTGATGATCAATGTGACAGTGTCAGACCATGAAGGAAGGATTAAACAGGAATTTCCTGTCTTAATCCTTTCTTCGTTGTCTGTTAAGAAATAGACCACGTAAAAAGTTTTATTTTTAAAATAAATGTTTTTATATTTATAACCGAGTTAAGTAAACAATATACTGTATTGTAATTTTGTGTAAAATAAGATAAAGGCCTTTCAACACCACAATACGTAATCATGACATTCATACAATATACTTTTTAGATTTAGAAACACAATTTTGTCACTGATTTATAAAACAATCATTACGGAAAAGCAGGTCTTCGACGAAGTGAAGACCTGCGGCGAACAATGTTAATAAACTTTGTGTACTTCACAACTGGGGACAAGGAAAATCTTGAGAATGGCTCAATCGTTCCAAAAATATATATATATATATCTGATCCCAAACAAGATTGTACAGTTTTCCGTAGATAACACTAGCATCCAGGATGCAAGTCTTGGTGGTAAACATCTCCACTACATGAGGATGTTGAGATGGGAAGTCTGGTAACACACGTGGCTGTCGCAAGTCTGGCACCGCAAGTCTGGTCCGGCGTGCACTAGTGGCAGCAAATAAAAGTCTTGGCCAATGTCAAAACTAAAGTCTGAGAAGTGAGATCCCGTAATTTTGTTCCGGTGATGTTGTGATACAAGGGGAATAAATATATTTTTGGGAATTATATTTTCTTGAGGATTTCCTATATTTTTGCAACATTATTAGTTCGTCCTCCAAATATATCTATTTATCCCCCCCCCATTACATTACTAAACAAATTAACAAATAAGCCTTACACCCAGGTAAAATATTGAGACAAAAAACTAGGGAAGAAATAACAAATAAACACCAATGTTGTAAAAAGTTAAACAAGACGGCCATCTTGACAAAAACAAAACAATAATCACCCATCACAGTCTTAAAGAGGACATCAACAAGGCAGCCATCTTGACATATATACAATAGCTATGTTTCAACTACTACAACGCTGTTAGGAAATTATTTTTTCTGACTAACAGAAATCAGAATGGTCAACAAATCTAAGGAAAAATGCATAGACTAAGTTTGACCCACAAGGGAAATTGACACTACAGTTGTTGGTATATACAATGTGGGTCAATGCTGTTATCACATGCAATATGGTTTAATGCTGTTGGTACTTAAAATGTGGCTCAATGCAGTTGCAACAAAATATGGGTAAATGAAGTTTGCAACATAGAATATGGCTCAATGCAGTTGCAACATTAAATATGGCTCAATCCAGTTGCTACATAAATATGTTTCAATGTTGTTGGCACATCTAATATGGCCAAAGATATTTAAAAACAATACAAACACGAGAAGGTATTCATGTGATCAACAAGTATCTTGAGATGAAAGGGAAATAATTACAATGAATTTGGTATTTAAGAGCATAAGTTGACCGGTAAAGTGCAAAAGGTCTATTGACCCTCTCGAGGCTGCTCCTATATATACCCCCGCCCCCACAATCTCACTCCTGTGACACAGAGACTATCTATATCTGAAGAATGTATGTCTGTCCGAGGTTGGAGGCCAGACGCTTCGGGCTAGCCTCACCCAACTATGCAGAGCCAATGGTCTGGGGGTACAGAACGGACATAGGCTGATCAGGGTCGGATTGTGTTAAATATTTTAAGGAATAACAACATTTATAGAGTTCCATCCGAATTTTACAGAATAAAGTGGGAAATAGTTAACGTTTCCCATAGAATTTTACAGTATTTCAGAATCAACTGTCTGGGAGAGATGTGTTAGTGTTTGTTAATAATAAATTTCTTGGGACAAGGGAAAAGGTGGGAAGTAAAGGTGGAAGCAAGGGTGGGAGGAAGAGGAGGAGGACGAAGTGGAGAACCAAGGGATAGATAGATATAGGGTGAAGAGGGAGAAGCATAGAAAGAGAGAGGTGAGAGACCCGGGTGCTGCCTGGTACTCCTGTGTATATATATGACCCCGCACTTCGCCCAGATGACATCACCATATTCCCCTGGAAGAGGGACAGACAGCTGGTGTGGAACTACACATGTGTATCTACCCTGGCTGACACCTGCTACGTGCCCGTCTAACAATGCTCGAGAATAGCACAATATCCCACTAAATCCCCCACTCCGTACATTGGCACAGAACATGCGGATAAGGAAAGTACCATGTTACCACCACGACTGGAGATTATGCCTATCTTGAGGATATCTTGAGATGATTTCGAGACTTAGCGTCCCCGCGGCCCGGTCCTCGACCAGGTCTCCTTTTTGCCTAATCTCCCAACCCGTCCTCGCAAATTCGTATAGTCAATATTGACTTATTAAATACGTACATAGGTGACATACTAAACATAATAGTTTACCTTGAAAAGCTTCATAGAAAACACCGACCTTACCTAACCTTGTTAGTATGTTAAGATAAGCATCTTATTGCTTCGTAATTACAATTATTACTTAACCTATACCTATAATAGGTTAAGTAACAATTGTAACCTATACCTATAATAGGTTAAGTAATAATTGTAATTACGAAGCAATAAGATGCTTATCTTAACATACTAACAAGGTTAGGTAAGGTCGGTGTTTTCTATGAAGCTTTTCAAGGTAAACTATTATGTTTAGTATGTCACCTATGCACGTATTTAATAAGTCAATATTGACTATACGAATTTGCAAGGACGGGTTGATCTCCAGTCAATTTACAAGATAGTAACATACAATTAAAACAAAGGTTAATCACACAGATTCACTTAAGTACACCACGTGGCTCGCTCTGAAGGCCACAGAGACAAGGGCAAAGAATTAGCTATGTAATACCATCGTACAAGTCCCTCGCAACTCGGGAAAACTAACAATAAAACGCTATTCACTTCTCACTAACATACAACACAATAAAAACTATGTCCTACTTAAACAAATGAAACAAAAAGACAACCTAACAGCCTATCGGCTAGGTGGATGACAGTACCATCCTCCACCTTGCACTGGGAACAACTGAGGCTGAGGGAGATATATATCTGAGGGAGATATATATGAGATATATGCTACTTGGAACAAAAAGTTCCAAGTAGCACGGGCTATGGTGAGCCCGTACTTACCTGGCACAGGAGCGGGGCTGTACTGAAGGAGAGATACTCCCTCCTTACACGGAGGAAGGTGCCGTGTTCGAACATGAATTTCATTCCGACGCTTAGTTACCTAGTAATTAACTACTATACTATCTTTTCCTAATTCGTTTGCTTAGAACTGTTAGGCAGATCTAAGCTGGTGATTAATTGAACAATAATTTAAACAAAGGCAACAGTTATTACTAGTACAGCATAATTAACATAGTACAGCATCCCCTGCCAAGTGGTAGGCCTGGGATGCAAACGTGTGGCCTGCCACATGCATGATAAAGCATTAGTCATTTCTCTACCTCAGGCTACTAACTGGCCATACCCTCCCAATGGGTGGCAAAATTGATATCTAATCACATACAATAGGTTTCTTTACTGCAACTAACCTGTACATCATTGTACTTAATTATTAACCTGAGGTGTAAACAGCATGGCCGCCATTAAGGCGGGACTTAAGCTGCTTGCATTTATGGTACTAATCCCACTACTCTAAACTTACACTATTTAGCTCAAACATACTTGGCCTTCACCGCCATCATTAAAGCTATTACCATACGAATCCAGAACGCTGTTAACAATCTCTGAGTCAAGCAACTGCAAGCAACATCCTTGTATAACTCCCTTACCCCCACTACCCATTGACAAGGGTGGTACTTGCTAATCCCCGACCTCAGGTCACCGGCGCTTACACTGCTTACAATGTCATCTCGCTCCAACTGGCTATGTTCAGCGTGTCTTCACATATATATAACCCATACAACACACTAATCTAAGAATACATGAATGCTCCTTCCTACAACACACATATATATATATATACACACATAATACTAGACACCATATAAGGCAACGCCTAACTTCTGTATTCCTTCTTAAATGCTAATCTACTTCATTTCCACTATTAAAAGTTAAAAGTTAAGAGTCCGTTATTTCCTCAACTGGAAATAACGGGTTGGTAACAGCACCTATATACACCTCGGTGCTGATGAAGCAGGTGGTGCAGCCAACCTCAGAGAAACAGCAAAATCAATCAAGTACAGGCGGCTGGAAGGTCATTACACCTTTGCTTTCATATCGTCCGAGACACTCGGTCCCTGGGATGGGAGTGCCTTGGGCTTTCTCAAAGAATTGGGTTCCAGGCTCGTGGACATCACCAGAGACTCAAGGGCTGCCAATTTCTTGTTTCAGAGCCTTGTTTCCCCTTTGTGGCGATCCAGAGGGGAAACGTCTGCTGCGTCCTCGGTTCCTGTCCGGAAGCTCCAAGAGATCCATAACCTTTAAGCACTCATTGTATTAAAAAATGGATATCTTGCAAGCTTTAAATAGCTAATAAAGGAAAACACAAAAGGAAGGGGATGGTAGGACAAAAGAACATAGAAACTGCATTGTAAGGGACCTAAACATCTCCTCTAGTGTATTAATGTGTGCTTATCCTCTGAGCTTCAACGACCTTTGTTTCAAGGACGATTCACTAGCTAACACCATCACTAGATAAAAATGAAGGCTAATAATAGTACTATGACTCTTTTGGGTTTAATTTTAAACTGTGTTCCCCTCGTTCTGTCTTGCCTTATCCAGAAAAGACTATCTCTGTGCTAGTCAGCCTCAGCATCTCCCGCGGAGTGAAGATGTCACTTTTGGTTCTCTCCCTTCATGTGGTCAAGTTGAGTACCCTTAAACTGTCTCCATAACTCTACTATCTTATCTCCGGCACCAGTCTCCTCGTCAACCTGTGGATAGTGTAAGATTTTGTGTCCT
>WNGS01000543.1:720297-736177 GCA_020271785.1 Procambarus virginalis
TCCAAGCCGTGAGACAAAGCAGAGACCATGACACAACACCCAACAATCAGCCAGTCACACCATCAGACCTGGAAATCAGAGCAGCTTTCTGTCTTTCTCTCTCTCTCCCACACGTCAAAATATCAAAAGAAACTCGAACTGTAAAAATACACAAAAACAATACAAAAAATTACTTACACAGTGAACGCAGATTCTCATTTCTAAACACAAAGCGCGCATGACTCTTAAGGAACAAATCTTTGTATTNCCGTCCTCGACTTAAGTCCATTCCATCCAGCGGTCGACCCCACAGACACATTCCATAAATTTTAACATTCTGTTCATTTCAAAACGGGAATTTTCTCAAATATAAATTACTATTTTAATATATTAGCAAGTTGTGCAAATATAAGCATAGGTTAGGTAGGTGTTTAGGTTCTGTTGCGATTATTTGTATTGTAGTACGTGGGTGAAGCATTTACAGCGTTGTGGTTCGAACAAAATTCGTCAGTGAAGCACTTGTTCCGGAAGTGTTCGAACGTCAGCAGTTGTGAGTCGTGTGTAAACCGTTTTTTCATTCATAAACAGGGGGTTTGGCGGGTGCATGGAATCACTTTTGGATCTTTGTTTGGAGGACGGGCTGGCTGTTACACACGATTCACAACTGATGACGTTCGAACACTTCCGGAACAAGTGCTTCACTGACAACTTCGAACCACAACGCTGTAAATGCTTCACCCACGTACTACAAATATAAATAATCGCCAACAGAACCTAAACACCTAACCTAACCTATGCTTATATATGCACACTTGCTAATATATAGACCCTGGAGCCGGTCGGCCGAGCGGACAGCACACTGGACTTGTGATCCTGTGGTCCCGGGTTCGATCCCGGACGCCGGAGAGAAACAATGGGCAGAGTTTCTTCGCCCTATGCCCCTGTTACCTAGCAGTAAAATAGGTACCTGGGTGTTAGTCAGCTGTCACGGGCTGCTTCCTGGGGGTGGAGGCCTGGTCGAGGACCGGGCCGCGGGACACTAAAGCCCCGAAATCATCTCAAGATAACCTCAAGATAACCAAGATATTATAATAATTTATTTTTGAGAAAATTCCTGTTCTGAATGAACAGCATGTTATAATTTAAGAATGCGTCTGTGGAGTCGATCGCTGGATGTAATGGACTTGGGTCGAGGACGGGTTGGTGGCGCCACACCCACTCCTGCGGTGACCTTGACCCTTGACCCGTGAGAGTACACCATAACCCGAGAGCTCCACCAAGGAGTCACGCACACATCAGCCTTCACTACAAGGATGCTGAAGGTGCTGAAGGAGACCATACTGAATACCTCATACCCAAGACTCTGCTACAAAATTAAAGGTATCATCAGGCAACATCACCGTGACAAGGTAACTGAGGAAAGGAGCATAGAAGCACAAACCAGTGAATCTGTACGATGGTACAACATGGTTGCAGCTGGCAATCCCAATCATTATGGCCGAAGAGGAGGCGGACGAGGGAGAGAATCAGTAATAGCAAGAATCCGTCTTGGACACGTAAATATTGACTGGCTAAGCTGCAAGGTGTAAATATCTGCGTATATTTCCAGCCAGTCATATTTTGTTCTTTTCTATTACCAATACAGTTACTGTATTGATTACTGTATCGCCCATAGTTAGTTAGTTTAGTTCATTTATTATGCACCCCATACCCATCCCGTGGGCGGTAGTGGAAAGGGTTACAGAGGCACATAATGGGCTCAGGGACTGAACCCCACAATTCATTTAGCTAAGCAAGTTACAATCTTGATGAGCTAGTTACAAAATTCAGTATAAGTCGTCACATCAACAATGGGTTCGAGATCGACCTCAAGTACAGGTTCTAAATTAAGCAACTGACATATGTGGAGAGCTAGTGTCACAATTTATATGTTTGTCCTGCACACTGCCTCCCATCCAGTGGACAGCGGTGGATAGGTTACAATCACTCAGTTACTACCTACAGTTAGCAAACTGGGGATATTTGGCTAAAATTTCTGGCAGCAGATCATTTTGAATGAAATATTTACACATCGCTGGAACATTGGAAAATATTTACACATCGCTGGAACATTGGAAAATATTTACACATCGCTGGAACACTGGAAAATATTTACACATCGCTGGAACATTGAAAATATTTACACATCGCTGGAACATTGGATGTTACTACTGCTCGGCTTAGACTCGGTTACTGTATCGCCCATACAGTTAGTGCATTGGTTACTCTATTACCCATATGGTTAATTTAGGGATTTCCGCAACCCATATTTAATTGTGTTGGTTACTACTGTATTACCCATGATGAGGGAAGGGAATTGTCAGGGGAAAGTGCCATCACGACTATATAGCACTTGGAAGTGATCAGGATAAGGATTTGGGATGGGACATTACCCATGGTATACTGTATTATCCATGGTATACTGTATTATCCTTACTCTACTGTATTATCCATGGTATACTGTATTATCCTTACTCTACTGTATTATCCATGGTATACTGTATTATCCTTACTCTACTGTATTATCCATGGTATACTGTATTATCCTTACTCTACTGTATTATCCATGGTATACTCTTCAGCTCAGGTAGGCTTAACTAGCCAAGCTTTCATAAACACGATAATATTCGAAAATGTTCATATATACATTAATTTATTCAATATATAAATGCGAGATGTTAAGCTTTAAGTTCAACCCACTAAACCATTATATTTACAAACTTGCGCTTACAAAGTTTTATTATGTCCCCCTCGTTATGTTCCTCACTTGAAACACAGCTTACCGGAGTACCAGGTATAAACTCCACTTCAAATCTTGTATGGAGTAATCATGTCTCTCCTGGATCTTTTTTCTTCTAGAGCGGTTAGATCCAGTTCCCTCAGTATTTTTTTCTTCATATTTCGGTTCCCTGAAGTCCGGGACAAGCCTTGTTGCATATAACTGGAACATTCATAGTTCAGGTTCGCATCTCTCTCGGTGGGATGATATATTGAGACACAATACACAGCAATACACAGGTGTATATTACAGCACCTTGGTACACGTTCCTGGAGACTAACAACACACTGGCTAGTTTATGCTGCTGGTGTTGTCCTGCTGGTGTTAGGTCAGGTGTTGTCCTGCTGTGGTGCTGGTGTTAGGTCAGGTGTTGTCCTGCTGGTGTTAAGTCAGGTGTTGTCCTGCTGGTGTTAGGTCAGGTGTTGTCCTGCTGTGGTGCTGGTGTTAGGTCAGGTGTTGTCCTGCTGTGGTGCTGGTGTTGTCCTGCTGTGCTGCTGGTGTTAGGTCAGGTGTTGTCCTGCTGTGCTGCTGGTGTTAGGTCTGGTGTTGTCCTGCTGTGGTGCTGGTGTTAGGTCAGGTGTTGTCCTGCTGTGGTGCTGGTGTTGTCCTGCTGTGCTGCTGGAGTTAGGTCAGGTGTTGTCCTGCTGTGCTGCTGGTGTTAGGTCAGGTGTTGTCCTGCTGTGCTGCTGGTGTTAGGTCAGGTGTTGTCCTGCTGTGCTGCTGGTGTTAGGTCAGGTGTTGTCCTGCTGTGCTGCTGGTGTTAGGTCAGGTGTTGTCCTGCTGTGCTGCTGGTGTTAGGTCTGGTGTTGTCCTGCTGTGGTGCTGGTGTTGTCCTGCTGTGGTGCTGGTGTTAGGTCAGGTGTTGTCCTGCTGTGGTGCTGGTGTTGTCCTGCTGTGGTGCTGGTGTTAGGTCTGGTGTTGTCCTGCTGTGGTGCTGGTGTTGTCCTGCTGTGGTGCTGGTGTTAGGTCAGGTGTTGTCCTGCTGTGTGCTGGTGTTGTCCTGCTGTGGTGCTGGTGTTAGGTCAGGTGTTATCTTCCAAGTCTCTCTCCTTCTACGATGTAAGAAGCTGCCTCATCTTCATTAAGTACAGTATTTATGGTCTTCTAACTTATGTTCTTATCGTCATACTTTGCATTTGCCTCAGTTAAAGTCTAGTAGCCACCTTATCAGTCCACTGGTCTGATTCTTCTCATAAGTTATGCTTCAGCAGCAAACAATGATATGAATGAAATAATTAATATGTTTAGTTGCTTACATACGGATATGTTGGGGCCCTGGGACGGTGTGTGTGGCCTGGGACGGGTGTGTGTGGCCTGGGACGGTGTGTGTGGCCTGGGACGGTGTGTGTGGCCTGGGACGGGTGTGTGTGGCCTGGGACAGGTGTGTGTGGCCTGGGACGGTGTGTGTGGCCTGGGACGGGTGTGTGTGTGGCCTGGGACAGGTGTGTGTGTGGCCTGGAACGGTGTGTGTGGCCTGGGACGGTGTGTGTGGCCTGGGACGGTGTGTGTGGCCTGGGACGGGTGTGTGTGTGGCCTGGGACGGTGTGTGTGGCCTGGGACGGGTGTGTGTGGCCTGGGACGGTGTGTGTGGTCTGGGACGGTGTGTGTGGCCTGGGACGGGTGTGTGTGGCCTGGGACGGGTGTGTGTGGCCTGGGACGGTGTGTGTGGCCTGGGACGGTGTGTGTGGCCTGGGACGGGTGTGTGTGGCCTGGGACGGGTGTGTGTGGCCTGGGACGGGTGTGTGTGGCCTGGGACAGGTGTGTATGGCCTGGGACGGTGTGTGTGGCCTGGGACGGGTGTGTGTGGCCTGGGACGGTGTGTGTGTGGCCTGGGACAGGTGTGTGTGGCCTGGGACGGTGTGTGTGGCCTGGGACGGGTGTGTGTGTGGCTGGGACAGGTGTGTGTGTGGCCTGGGACGGGTGTGTGTGTGGCCTGGGACGGGTGTGTGTGTGGCCTGGGACGGTGTGTGTGGCCTGGGACGGTGTGTGTGGCCTGGGACAGGTGTGTGTGGGGCCTGGGACGGGTGTGTGTGGCCTGGGACGGTGTGTGTGGCCTGGGACAGGTGTGTGTGGGGCCTGGGACGGGTGTGTGTGGCCTGGGACGGTGTGTGTGGCCTGGGACGGGTGTGTGTGGCCTGGGACGGGTGTGTGTGTGGCCTGGGACGGGTGTGTGTGGCCTGGGACGGTGTGTGTGGCCTGGGACAGGTGTGTGTGGGGCCTGGGACGGTGTGTGTGGCCTGGGACGGTGTGTGTGGGGCCTGGGACGGGTGTGTGTGGGGCCTGGGACGGGTGTGTGTGGGGCCTGGGACGGGTGTGTGTGTGGGGCCTGGGACGGGTGTGTGTGTGGGGCCTGGGACGGGTGTGTGTGTGGGGCCTGGGACGGGTGTGTGTGTGTGGCCTGGGACGGGTGTGTGTGTGCCTGGGACGGGTGTGTGTGTGGCCTGGGACGGGTGTGTGTGTGTGGCCTGGGACGGGTGTGTGTGTGGCCTGGGACGGGTGTGTGTGTGTGGCCTGGGACGGGTGTGTGTGTGTGGCCTGGGACGGGTGTGTGTGTGTGGCCTGGGACGGGTGTGTGTGTGGCCTGGGACGGTGTGTGTGTGGCCTGGGACGGGTGTGTGTGTGGCCTGGGACGGGTGTGTGTGTGTGGCCTGGGACGGGTGTGTGTGTGGCCTGGGACGGGTGTGTGTGTGTGGCCTGGGACGGGTGTGTGTGTGGCCTGGGACGGTGTGTGTGTGGCCTAGGACGGGTGTGTGTGTGGCCTGGGACAGGTGTGTGTGGGGCCTGGGACGGGTGTGTGTGGCCTGGGACGGTGTGTGTGTGGGCCTGGGACGGTGTGTGTGTGGCCTGGGACGGGTGTGTGTGGCCTGGGACGGTGTGTGTGTGGGGCCTGGGACGGTGTGTGTGTGGCCTGGGACGGGTGTGTGTGTGTGGCCTGGGACGGGTGTGTGTGGCCTGGGACGGGTGTGTGTGTGTGGCCTGGGACAGGTGTGTGTGGGGCCTGGGACGGGTGTGTGTGTGGCCTGGGACGGGTGTGTGGGGCTGGGACAGGTGTGTGTGGGGCCTGGGACGGGTGTGTGTGTGTGGCCTGGGACGGGTGTGTGTGTGTGGCCTGGGACAGGTGTGTGTGGGGCCTGGGACGGGTGTGTGTGTGGCCTGGGACAGGTGTGTGTGGCCTGGGACGGGTGTGTGTGTGGCCTAGGACAGGTGTGTGTGGGGCCTGGGACGGGTGTGTGTGTGGCCTGGGACAGGTGTGTGTGGGGCCTGGGACGGGTGTGTGTGTGGCCTGGGACAGGTGTGTGTGGCCTGGGACAGGTGTGTGTGGCCTGGGACAGGTGTGTGTGTGGCCTGGGACGTGTGTGTGTGTGTGTGGCCTGGGACGGGTGTGTGTGTGGGGCCTGGGACAGGTGTGTGTGGGGCCTGGGACGGTGTGTGTGTGTGGCCTGGGACGGGTGTGTGTGTGGCCTGGGACGGGTGTGTGTGTGTGGCCTGGGACGGGTGTGTGTGGCCTGGGACGGGTGTGTGTGTGTGGCCTGGGACAGGTGTGTGTGGCCTGGGACGGGTGTGTGGGGCCTGGGACAGGTGTGTGTGGCCTGGGACGGGTGTGTGTGGCCTGGGACAGGTGTGTGTGGCCTGGGACGGGTGTGTGTGGGGCCTGGGACGGGTGTGTGTGGCCTGGGACAGGTGTGTGTGGCCTGGGACAGGTGTGTGTGGCCTGGGACGGGTGTGTGTGGGGCCTGGGACGGGTGTGTGTGGGGCCTGGGACGGGTGTGTGTGGGGCCTGGGACGGGTGTGTGTGTGGCCTGGGACAGGTGTGTGTGGCCTGGGACAGGTGTGTGTGGCCTGGGACAGGTGTGTGTGGCCTGGGACGGGTGTGTGTGGCCTGGGACGGTGTGTGTGGCCTGGGACGGGTGTGTGTGGCCTGGGACGGGTGTGTGTGCCTGGGACGGGTGTGTGTGGCCTGGGACGGGTGTGTGTGGCCTGGGACAGGTGTGTGTGGCCTGGGACGGGTGTGTGGGCCTGGGACGGGTGTGTGTGGGGCCTGGGACGGGTGTGTGTGGGGCCTGGGACGGGTGTGTGTGTGGGGCCTGGGACAGGTGTGTGTGTGGCCTGGGACGGGTGTGTGTGGCCTGGGATGACCACTGGCCCTCTGACACAATCTTGCAACAAGTGGTCCCCAAGACGACCGGTTGCTCAACCCTAGACGGTGCTGTGTATTACGCCTTGGGACCCCCCCCCCCCACCACCACAAAGCCCTGGGACCCCCCCACCAAGCCCTGGGACCCCCCACCACCAAGCCCTGGATGGGGAGGAGGAATCACCTTAGAGGGGACCCCATCTCACTAAACCAATCACTACGCAGGGCCTCACAATGGACCCTCTTGGCCTATTATTTTACAGATGAGTTCCCCCTGAAACTCCATTACCGGGAGAGGCGTCTGGAATTTCTTAACATCTCGGAGGCGTTATAGGACCGCGTGAGAGCGCTAATGGGACGTGACTGGTGCGTTACTCTGTGAGGGACCTGTTGACACTCACCTGAGGTCGATCTCACTAATGAGTAGAGGGGGGGAGGGGGTGTCGATGAGGGGGGGGGAGGAGGTCTTGGACGCCCCTGAGGCGGGTGTTAGAGGTGGTCCTCATCCTCCACACTTGCCCTCCACTCTGGTGGCTGCCCCACCACCGTGCTGGGCAAGGCACTGAATTTACCCGAGGGCCACCGTCTCTAGTGGCCTCGACGGGTACAGGAAGCCGGCCGGTTGTCAATAGTATGCTCCTCTCCCCTGTATTATTCCTGATAAATTTTATCCAGCTGTATTTTAAACTAAAGGGTCTCTGTAGCTGAATAGTCTACGATCTCGACTAAAAATAGAGGGACCCGGGTTCAATCCCCAGGAGGACAACAATGGTTGCGCGCGTTTCCTTTCACCTGATACCACTGTTCCCCCGCAAAGGACAGGAATCGATTCCTTCTGAGCGAGAAATGTATTCTGGGCGAAACCGCTACATCTTGTATAACTTCCCACCCAACCTCGTACTGAGCCGTCAATGCGTAAAAACTCAACCTTCTAACCATACCAGAAACGCCCGAACCCTAGCAACCCACCTAACCTATCGAGTCCGATGCATAGAAAACGCATATATTTGTGACCCGTTACTCATAGGTTGTATGTGACGTTGGTTACCACCAAGTACAGCAGCGACCCCTCACCTCACATGAGCACGCTGCTATATTATATATATATATATATATATATATATATATATATATATATATATATATATATATATATTCTATATATATCACACACACACATATATATATATATATATATATTATATATATACATATATATATATGCATATATATATGCATATATATATATATATATATGCATATATATATGCATATAGATATGCATATATATATATATGCATATTGTGCATATATATATATATATGCATATATGTGCATATATATATATATGCATATATGTGCATATATATATATATATATATATATATATATATATATATGCATATATAATATATATATATGCATATATGCATATATATATATATATATGCATATATGCATATATAATATATATATATATATATATATATATATATATATATATATATATATATATGTATATATATCTTTCGGCCGTGTGGCCAAAATGGGGTGAAAATTGGAAATTAGGCTCCCAGGCTCCTCTGTCGCGTTGGAAAAATAAATAAAAATATATATGGTGGGCGTTGAAGTTAATAGTTAATTGTGAGGTAATGTGTGTGTGGGAGGGTGTGGCCGCCCCACACCTGTGGGAGGGTGTGGCCGCCTCCACACCTGTGGTAGGGTGTGGCCGCCTCCACACCTGTGGGAGGTGTGGCCTCCTCCACACCTGTGGGAGGGTGTGGCCGCCTCCACACCTGTGGGAGGGTGTGGCCGCCTCCACACCTGTGGGAGGGTGTGGCCGCCTCCATACACTCATCCTGTGTACTTACATAGTTGTAATCACCTAGTTGTGCTTGCGGGGGTTGAGCTCTGACTCTTTGGTCCGCCTCTCAACTGTCAATCAACTGGTGTACAGGTTCCTGAGCCTACTGGGCTCTATGTTGACCAGACCACACACTAGAAGGTGAAGGGACGACGACGTTTCGGTCTGTCCTGGACCATTCTCAAGTCGATTGTCTCACAATCGACTTGAGAATGGTCCAGGGCGGACCGAAACGTCGTCGTCCTTCACCTTCTAGTGTGTGGTCTGGTCAACATTCTTCAGCCACGTTATTGTGACTCCTCGCCTGCCTACTGGGCTCTATCTTATCTACATTTGAAACTGTGTATGGAGTCAGCCTCCACCACATCACTGCCTAATGCATTCCTCCTGTTAACTACTCTGACACTGAAAAGTTCTTATTACCGTCTCTGTGGCTCATTTGGATACTCAGTCTCCACCTGTGTCCCCTTGTTCGTGTGCCACCCGTATTAAATAATCCATCCTTGTCCACCCTGTCAATTCCCCTGAGAATTTTGTATGTGGTGATCATGTCTCCCCTAGCTCTTCTGTCTTCCAGCGACGTGAGGGGCAGTTCACGTAGTCTGTCCTCATAACTCATACCTCTTAGTTCTGGGACTAACCTAGTGGCATACTTCTGAACTTTTTCCAGCTTCGTCTTGTGCTTGACTAGAAACGGGCTCCATGCTGGGGCTGCATACTCCAGGATTGGCCTACGTATGTGGTATACAAGGTTCTGAATGATTCCTTACACAGGTTTCTGAAATTCCTTACACAGAGTTCATTCTGTTAAGGAACAGAATTCCTTACACAGGTTTTTTCTGTGTGTGTGTGTGGTATTCACCTAGTTGTGTTTGCGGGGGTTGAGCTTTGCTCTTTCGGCCCGCCTCTCAACTGTCAATCAACTGTTTGCTAACTACATTTTTTTTTCCCACACCACACACACACACACACCCCAGGAAGCAGCCCGTGACAGCTGACTAACTCCCAGGTACCTATTTACTGCTAGGTAACAGGGGCATTCAGGGTGAAAGAAACTTTGCCTATTTGTTTCTGCCTCGTGCGGGAATCGAACCTGCGCCACAGAATTACAAGTCCTGCACGCTATCCACCAGGCTACGAGGCCCCCCTGTGTGTGTGTATGTGTGTGTGTGTCTGCGTGCGTGCGTGGTGGTGTGTGTGTGTGTGTGTGTGTGTGTGTGTGTGTGTGTGTGTGTGCGTGTGTGCGTGTGTGCGTGTGTGCGTGTGTGTGTGTGTGTGTGTGTGTGTGTGTGTGTGTGTGTGTGTGTGTGTGTGGTGTGTGGTGCGTGCGCACGCACTCCCATGAGCTGCAGCTGTCATTGCACTTCTTATATACAGTATTTCCCGGTAAAAGCAGCGAGAGCGTTCCTACCTGAATCAGCCAAGACCTTGATTATGTATCGGATATGTAGGAGTTGTGGGTGGCTGGAGACTTGTAGGCCCAGGAGAGGTGCCCACAGGCCGCCTCACCTGGGTAGTCCACTCACCTGGCCCAGAAGAGGTGCCCACAGCAGCCTCACCTGGTCGTCCACTCACCTGGGTCAGGAGAGGTGCCCACAGGCAGCCTCACCTGGTAGTCCACTCACCTGGGTCAGGAGAGGACAGGTGACCGCCTCACAGGCTGGATATATGACTTGAGAGAAACAGGCTGAAGGGAGAGTCTGGAGCAGCCGTTCTTACCCCAAGAATNCAGTTTAATTGTTAGTAACGATGCCTTTTAGGAAACCAAGTCTGTATAGCCCATATTAATCCTGTGAGTGGTAGTGTGCCCCATAACCCTTCTGTGAGCGGTAGTGAACAATATCATCATCCACTAGTAACAAAGACTATGGTCTGCAGTTATTGCAATTCCACAAGAAATGGCCAGGTTCCCGCCTCCGATCTTGTCTGAGGAAAACTGTATTACATAAAATGACCAGTGTTGGACAAGGAATAACTGGAATTCCAAATAAAAGTTTACCAATCTGTATAGTGAGCAGCAGGTGCAGAATAAATTATCAAGCATATATAACAAACAGTTATAGTACAAAGTGCCAGTAAATTAATATTGCAAATAATGCAGGAATTATAGCAAAGCTCCCGTATAATTATTATAGTACTGACGTCATTTAAATAGCCAAAAATACACTCCATTACGCCAACCAACATCCCTTGAACTATCAGTCTAATGTTCCAAAGTTATTTATCACAGGGTAAAACTATGCAGGCGAGGAGTCACAATAACGTGGTTGAAGTATGTTGACCAAACCACACACTAAAAAGTGAAGGGACGACGACGTTTTCATCCATCTTGGTCCATTCTCATGTCATTGTGGTACAATTGTCAAGTCGATTCACAATCGACTTGAGAATGGTCAAGGCCGGATCGAAACGTCGTCGTCCCTTCACTTTCTAGTGTGTGGTTTGGTCAACAGGGTAAAACTAAAATGTCATACTATCAACAGTGTGTCCCTAATAACGTGTCTGATAGATTCATCTAACCCTGAGCTGTTATAAGAGATACTTACTCAATAAAATAGCAGCTCCAAGAGTCATGCGTCCACACTCCATGGAAACACAAGACCAACTGAATTTGAAGAGCCTCAGGTGGCAGGAGCTCTTGCTCCTATAACCAGTCTATGATGGTTAGGGATAACCATCCCATCCAACGCATACCCTGTAATCGCCGTGTACTTGGAGAGGGGTTTAACGTCACCTTTATTTGAAGGTGCGGTTCCAATCTAGCCTAATGGTCATGAATACACACCCTCTCGAGCCGCCGTGACTCCCCACACTCTCCTTATTATGGGATGATCTACTTCCCCTTTATGATGTTACTGACCACTGTCAACCAATTTGCAACCGTTCCTCTCTCTCTCTCTCTCTATCTAGGGAGCCTCACCAGGACAAGAGCAAAAATCAGTTGTCAACAGACAAACATTTATTACACGAAAATACGTGAAAGGAAATACATATATAATAATACAGTACAGTACCCTAGGCTTCTATTAACCGGTAACACTCCAAAATCATATCAGGTCTTCATCAAATAAACTGTATTAGGCTGCTGCTCAATTTCGGCCCATAACCTGCTGCTCCCTCTCGGCGTGTGGTTGAATAACTGGCACATAAAAATATCTCCACCAAGAAAACAATCAGTTTCTCACCTTATACTGCGTCTTTCATGCCAATATACAATCAAGTACTCCCTCGTGCATATCAAGGTGTCCATACTGTTCTCTGTTCTACTCCCTGAGGTCCACCACTAAGAACATCTGTCTGGGTCCTCAAAATCGGGTGGGTACTCCTGCAGTCATTCCCATATCTGCTGCACCTTTAGTCCCACTCAGATGCCCGTGAAGTTCATTGTGTGTGTTTCATTACTATATATGTATTTATTTTATTTTCACTAATTAAGTGAGCTTACCACAGAATTTTAGGACGTGAGGACGCTTGACCTCTGACGCTCCAACATGATGATATTCTTGGTCGTCCAACAAAATCCTTTAGGACTGTTTCTCACAGTTTCTTTCAGTCCTGACTTGGGCACATGAAGTCGCCTGGCAGGCTTCACACAAACACCTGCTTACGTTCCTCCACTCGAAGGAATATCTCGCATTAGAGTCCACACAGGACACGACTGCCATCTAGGCTTCAGGTCGCCTCTGAAATTTTCACAATCACTGAGAAATGACGTACGACGTCCCAACAGCTTCCTTACACATGATAACAAGTAGCCTTCGCTCAACCACTAAACGAGGAACTGTAATCTTCCTTCTACCCAGGAAGGCAGCGACGTACGTCCATCCCTGAAGACTGTAGCAACTTAAGTGACTCGTTACACATTCTGTCTGCGTCACGTCACGTCACAAAATGTCGACATCTCATTCCATCTAACTTTTATAAGATGCTCATCCTCTGTTTGTCTCTAGTCATTCACCGACGCTTACTTAATAAACTTCCTTCCCCTGGCACCCTAATCAGTGGCAAGGTGTCCAGAATAACCCTCACCTGGTAGACTCGCTTGGCTACCTGGGGTTCCTAACACTTGGCCGTAGTGGTAAAGATTATAGAGGGATATAATGGGCTCAGGAACCGAACTCCAAAATTCGGTTAACTAAGGAAGTTTGTTTTAATAACCGAGCTACATCGTTCAACATATATATTAAGTCTTGTATCACATGTTGGGCTCAGGAACTAAGCCCCAAAGTTCGCTAAGTTTTAGGACGAAACCAAGTCTGTGATCATATGACCCCAGACTTGATTTTCGGCAGCCACAGACGGCATGGTCCCCTGGCACACATAGCCCCACAGACGGCAGGGTCCCCTGACATACACAGGGGCGCCAGTCCCCACCACTGGAAATGGTCCACAGCAGACAGATCCTCACCAGAGAGAACCACTAGCTCGCCGATGACAGGGCCTCGTAGCAGACAGGACCCTCGCAGCAGACAGGACCCTCGCAGCAGACAGGACCCTCGCAGCAGACAGAACCCTCACAGCAGGCAGCTAGGACCCTCGCAGCACCTCCGGCAAGTGGTCATCAAGGCCCGCGAACATGTCCCTCACACCCTTTATGACCTGTCAACCCCCCGTTGGTCCGCCTCAGCCACGCGGGAATTAAACCATCTACAACCCACCTTAAACTATTGCTTTCTTCACCCTGTCAGTCATTAAACACCGGAGTCTTCTCAGGGAAGGAGAAGAGATCTCAGGGAAGGGGAAGAGATCCTAGGGAAGGGGAAGAGACTTCTCTCACAGAAGCTGGAAGAGATCTTAGAAATGGAAGGACGTTGGACACACACACACACGCTCACGGTGGAAGAGACATGTTAAAAAAAATTATTAAAATAACGCAAGAAATGGGAGATGGAAGAGGTGATAAAGGAAGAGGAGTGAGAGATGGGCCTCGGTGGGACGGGACGAGGGCTCTCACAGACCTGGAAACACTTCATTTCCGGAGGAAAGAGGAATTCAGAGTTGAACTGGAGATTAGTTTGTATTTACTGTGTGAGATCCGATCACCATCTGCTGGAGTTGCTCAGCACCAGAGCTACTCAGCACAGTAGTTGTTCAGCACCAGAGCTACTCAGCACGGTAGTTGTTCAGCACCAGAGCTACTCAGCACTGTAGTTGTTCAGCACCAGAGCTACTCAGCACTGTAGTTGCTTAGCACCAGAGCTACTCAGCACAGTAGTTGCTCAGCACCAGAGCTACTCAGCACGGTAGTTGTTCAGCACCAGAGCTACTCAGCACTGTAGTTGCTCAGCACCAGAGCTACTCAGCACTGTAGTTGCTCAGCACCAGAGCTACTCAGCACAGTAGTTGCTCAGCACCAGAGCTAATCACCACTGTAGTTGCTCAACACCAGAGCTAATCAGCACAGTAGTTGCTCAGCACCAGAGCTACTCACCACTGTAGTTGCTCAGCACCAGAGCTAATCAGCACAGTAGTTGCTCAGCACCGACCTTATTACTAATGCTGCCACCATTCTGTCTAACGAAGATCTTAAAACATATATATCAATGTGACAGGAAACACTGCTTTGCTGGGAGTTTTCTTCTTTTGATGTAATCACTGACTTTCAGTTATGTTAACCAATTTAGTACTGGAGAATTTGGAGAGGATCAACGTCCTTGATGACACACACGGGAGATGATAACGAGGAACTAAGTGACACATAAAGATGTGAATTTAAGAAGAGTTTATTAAGTCAAAATTCTGATATTCCAACACCCCTTACTTGAGTGAGTTGGGACTCGCACAAGTCCCTACACACTGGCAAAATGGTAAGTAATTTAGACATGGAACGATACATCAGAGACACGTGAACCACTGCACAGAGACACATGAACCAGTGGTTCCTCATAGAACCACAGCCTCTCAACACTGAAGACACTCTGCCTCCCACCCTCTGGTCAGCTCTCATCCCTTGTACCAGGCACTCTGAATTTTGTCTCCCCAAACACGGAGTACTTACACACACCCCAAAACTGCCACACCTGGTATGAGCTGGTTGGGGGTGAGGGGGGTTAGTTTGTTGCCAACCTACAAGTGTGAGGCTTGTAGGGGTGGTCTCCTACGGGTTATACACTCAGCAATCTTTTAATTAAAGTTGTTGGACAAAGTCTCGTACTTACTGAAGGGGCCATACCACTCCACACGTGTTTATGGGAGAACTCAAAATCTATCTTCCAGTTGAGACGAGGGCTTAATCTTGAGCTTAATCCTAAGATGACTAGCCTGGAATGTTTACATTCAGATGTTTGCAAACCCAAACAAACTCATCAGCACTTTAGAGAGACTGTAGGAGGTCCGAGGTCCTCTGGGCTGACCTCTCTGGGTGGCCTTCTTAAATGTTACATCAGCACTGTAGTTGCTCAGCACCAGAGCTACTCAGCACAGTAGTTGCTCAGCATCAGAGCTACTCAGCACTGTAGTTGCTCAGCACCAGAACTACTCAGCACAGTAGTTGCTCAGCATCAGAGCTACTCAGCACAGCAGTTGCTCAGCATCAGAGTTACTCAGCACAGTAGTTTCTCAGCATCAGAGCTACTCAGCACAGCAGTTGCTCAGCATCAGAGTTACTCAGCACAGTAGTTTCTCAGCATCAGAGCTACTCAGCACAGCAGTTTCTCAGCATCAGAGCTACTCAGCACAGCAGTTTCTCAGCATCAGAGCTACTCAGCACAGTAGTTGCTCAACACCAGAGCTACTTAGCACAGTAGTTGCTCAGCATCATTGTTACTCAGCACAGTAGTTGCTCAGCACCAGAGCTAGTCAACACTGGAGTTCTCGTGTCTCTTCGTCTGTTCCTCTTGCTCTGTATCTGCCCGTCTCTCTCTGCATGCCTGTCTCTCACTGCCTTTCTCTGGATTTCGGTGTGTCTGCCTCTCTTGGTACCAGTGTGTAGACCACACAGACACGTTGTGGTGCAGGGGGAGGAGTGGCAGGCGGGAGACGCCTGGAGGCCGGGTACCGCAGGATACGGGCAATTCAAGACCTATGGTGCTTGAGATCCAGTGGTGATGATCCCATGAAGTCATATTATAAGCAAAGTATGATA